>CM077109.1:9472108-9484788 GCA_039619505.1 Cimex hemipterus
ATTAACGAAAAGCGATCTTTATATTCAACTATTAATTGGCGTTAACAGAGATCTTTATTACGAGACAAGTACTTACTTTAATAAGCGTGTGATGAATTAACCGCCTTTATTATTTTCCGTAATTTGATGGTCATAAGAGGTTCAACCTCAGTCGTTTCGAAGTAGTCTTGTTTGTTTATTGGGCACATTGACTTTATAATAAACTCTATTAAATTGTGAAATATTATAAATATTTCTGTAAATTGACGTTGAAAATTGAAGAAATAAGCGGACCAATGTTTAAATTTTAAAAACCCAGCCCATTTTACATAAAAACCTAGGTGTATGTTGGAGGCAGTGTCTCAGCATGAAAAGTCAATTCAAGTTTCGTTTATAGTATTTTCTTTGTCCTATGAATCAATTGTGGTTGAGTGGGGTAGGTGTAGCTTTGCCATTGTTGTCTTGCTTACTCATTTTGCTCCTCTACGCTTTATAAATCACGGGATTGTATCCTGCACAGCACTACCATCGGCTCATTGGAGTAGAATCACGATTGAGGCTTTTCCTCTCCTAGTTACAAGAATCTATACCTAGGAAGACCCTCACATAAACATAAAACGTTTTCTGCTGTTTCCTCTTCTTCCTGGCATTAACTGCACAGTCTTCATGTCATTACCTCTAGAAAGAGGATATTGCCCTTCTTAGGCTACGGTTACTATGGATCCGAACTCTGACGAATACGTCCGAAATGCTCGTCAGAACAAGGTGGTTACAGTGTACGCGATTTCTGGTAGTACTTTCTATCTCCCAGCAAAATGAACGAACATAATGAGTTCTATTTTCTTGAAAGTCGATTGATTAAAGTATCGATAATAGCTGGAGGAAAAACAGTATTGACCACTAATTTTCCACAAGAGACGAGAAGGGAGAGTTTCAAACTCATGGCTACTATCTTAAAAAATGCGTATTAATCCATGTACGTCAGCGGTCATAATTGACCACATTAATTTAAATTTGAATAATATGCAAAAAGAGGACAGATTCGAACGATTATAGGTTAAGATGAGTTGGTATCCGAGGGGATCGAAGTCATGATAGTCTCAAGTGGTTGGCGGAACCTCAGGTAGTGGGTTCGAATCCAGCTCGTATCATTAATTTTTCGTGTAAACCATCAACCTTAGATAAAAAGAATTATTCATTAGAATAATAAATACGGTTATTTATCATCACTAATCATTTGTCGTATTGGTAGTGTTGATTTGTTGACAAATTTTCTCCCCATCTCTGTTGTGACATTTTTTTGTTCTTGTGTCCCACAAACACAGATTCTCAAAAACAAGATCAGTTTATCTATATCCACAGTGACATACAAAAGCTGTCAAATTTATCCTCAAAACGCACGAAAAAGCAAACCGGTTTTAACACTCGAATGTTTGTGACGACATCCTGCGTGTTCTGATATGCAATTCGCTGCCAAAGTAAACACTCTCATTGGAAAGCGTGTATTTGATTGTTCGGACGAAATCGTCAGAACAAAATTTCGACAGAATTCGCATCCATAGTAACCGTAGCCTTAGGCGGCCGTGTTCTCCAAGGAGTTCAAAGTCCTGGGTTCTGTTGCGTTTACTTTCCAGGAGTTACTTTGTATTGCCTCATGTTTGGAGTATCGGGAGTATCGTTCCACCAAGACTCATTACGGATGGCACACAAATCGTGGACCCACGTCAAGATCACAGTCTTCTGCCATGATTTTCATACAATTCCATGCTCTTTTTGCCTCCACCTCGCCCAAGGTCTTAAGTATCGCCTGAATGTCGGAAAAAATTATCTTCATGGAATGTATTCCTACCAACTTTATTTCTCTGCCGTGTTTAATTGTTTTCAGAATGGAAAACTGTACCACATTAACTATTTTTTGCAATGCCTTAGAATTCCGTCTTTGCTGGTTGGTTGTCCTGTATAAATAGAGAATTTTGTTTTTGATATTGTGTTTTTGTAGTGTAAGTCAATCTGATCAAAGTTGATTTAGGTGTTTATTGTAATTAATGTCAATGGTTGGAAGCTGACTTTATCGTAATTTGTCTGCTGGTCCGTTATCTATGTCGTAATAGACAATTCCGATGTGGTTTGTGTAAAAGCTTTTGTAGCTATGTCAAATGTAATTGATTCAGTTGTCGATGCTAATAGGCAGGGTCTTTATAAAAATAAATGAATGTTCTAAGAAGTTCTTTGAAGCAATAATCAATTCCATGTCTCGTTTTACACAGTTAATATTTCTTTTGAATATTAGATATAGATTTTTTCTATTTTTGCGGCAAACCATAAAACCGACAGAAATGAATGATTGGAACCGACCACAACTTTTATTTATTCTATGTATTAAATTTTGTTTTATTAATTATATAATTGTTAAAAATGAAACAGGTCAACTGTGCAACTGAAAAGGACTTTAAAAGCATGTTCTTAAGTTGTAGAATAGTAACGGCTATAGTTTAAACGAGGCAGATGAGAATACAAGCCTTGTACTTAGCTACTTAGCTGCACCCGCCAGCTTTGTCCAGAAACCACTTAGGGTTGGGTAAGGAAGTTGGATAAATCTTTCTCTTTTTCGAGTGTTAGTACAATACACAGTGGGGATAAAAGCAGAGAATTTATTTTCGCTCGAAAATTAAAGTCAATTAAGAGAGTGATCGGGTGGATAAAAAATCGAACGCGGAAGATGCTAGGAGAGGAACTGGTGAGGCACATCACAAATAGGAATTGGATGATGTAAGAACGGGTTTTAGGATTGGAAACCTTGCTAATTCCAATCTGATACGTAGCTTTTACGAAAAAGACGGATTTTAAAAAAAGACCATATATTTAGAGGTCGTAGGATGTGGTCAGGTATGATGTAGGCTTAGAAAAACCGTTTCATTTGCTGGAAAAAAGTTTTCATTTGTACGAAAAAATGTTTCATTTGCTGGAAAAAAGTTTTCATTTGTTCGAAAAAAGGTTTCATTTGCTTGGGAAAAGGTTTCCCTTGCCTACAAATAGGATTCAATTGTTTGATAAGTTTTATTTGCATGGGAAAATGTTTCATTTACTTGGTAAAAAGTTGCAACTGCTTGAAAAAAAGATTTCAATTGTTTGAAACAGTTTCATTTGCTTGGAAAAAGGTTTCATTTGCATGGGAAAAATTTCATTTACTTGGGAAAAAGTTTCAATTTCTTGAAAAAAGGTTTCTTTTGCTTGGGGAAAGGTTTCATTTGTTTGAAAAAAAGATTTCAATTGGCTGAAAAAGATTATTTGGAGAAGGTGAGATGGGGTTTGATGTAACGTAGGTTTAGAAAAACGTTTCGATCTTTGTTGAGATCATCTTCAGGATTCAAAGTGTTTTCTGTCATTGTCATTGTCATTGTCTCAAAACGACATCCAATTACGTCACAACTTCACAAAAACCAAACACTTTGAGCCCTAGGGATAATCTCTGGCATGACAAAGAAAATGTTTTGTTAAAGCTACGTCACACCAGATCGCATCTCACGATCTCCAAATAAACCTTAATTGACAGTGCTAAACACCATGTTCGAAAAATATTTTATTTGCTTGGGAAAAGGTTCCATTTGTTTGAAAAAAAGTTTAACTTGACTGGAAAATACTATAAAAATACATATACAAATCAAGTTATAAGTGTACGTCAAGGTATATGAACTTTTTACTTATACAGGATTTGTAGATTTAAATTTCAATAAGTATTATTTTAAAAAATTTTGTGTAATTTCATATTTTCCAAATAAGGACGTTTTTCATTAGAGGTTAGTGACATTAGAGTGCAAAACTGTTTCAGGAGTTCCGTCTTAAGAAAGGGTCAAAAGGTTAAAGGAGGCGTTTTGCCCCAGCCGGGGATGAGAACGGATCGATGGAAAGAGAAATATCGCAGTGCCGTTCCGCATGATTACCCACGGGTTATGCTATGCTGATGGAGAAGGGGTGAAAACCGTCGGGGGTCGGAGGGCCGAAATAGAGGAAGAACGTAGCCGTGCACTGGGCCCGAAGACGGGACGCGTGGACGGGGGCGGTGACCTATATTTATCCGGCCTTGCCCAACAAAACCGCTTCCTTGTTTACATGAGATCCCTCTCCTTTCCGTAGAGACTCCTATAAAATCAACACTTTTTAGAGATAACAGGACGCGGGATTCCATCTTGCACCCGCGACTCTTATATCTTACGAGATCTCGACCGTGTTTACTACGATCTGTAAACGATTATGTCACCGGAATTCGGACGGGTTCCCCCCTATTTCATTCATGACTTTTTCGGCTCCCCCCTACCACAAAGGATGACGATTATCGACGGATTCTTCAGATACCAGCTGGAAGAAGCATTGTTTGGTAACGAGGACTATCTCATTAAGTACTCTTACACTAACCAAGGACTCTTCTTCGAACTTCACTCGTATCACCGAAAAACTAAGTTTCTCTCCAAATCTGACAGTACAGCACGGACTAAAATACATGGTATTTTCATTACCAAACAAGCAGAACGAATAAAAAAGTAAATCCAAACCTAATAACATTTAGACAACCTGAAAAATATTTTTACCATACTGACACGTTAGCATAGAAAAAAGTTTGCAACGTACCTTACAAGGCAGTATCGACACAAAAAAAAGGTTTGTTCAGGACTTGACGAGTTTGTATCAACCACGATTTTTATACGCCGTACCTGATAAGGGTTTCCGGTTAAGAACGATCAAAAAAGGGTTTTCACTGTATCTACATTTGAAAACAGTATAAGTTAAAAAAAAATTCCGGAAGTGTCGGCCAAAAAAGGGTTTGCGCCGGCCTGACAAGTTATTAGACACAAAAAACTTTCACATACCCGACAAATTAGGATCGACCCAAAAAGGATTTGCACAGTATGTTACAAACTTGAAGAGACAAAATAAAAGACGATTTTTTACAATACTGACAACTTAGTAATGGCCAAAAAAAAGGGTTTTTATTATGTTATCCGACATTAGAAGTGGCTAAAAACTTAACTTTTTAACCCAATCTGACAATTTGGGAAAGAAAGGAAAAAGCTTGCAATGAATTCTATAATTTGAAGAGAGAAATGTTTTTTACCTTGCTTTACAAGTTAGTGCAAAAAAGGATTTTGACAGTCTCTGACAAATCAGTACAAACCCAAAACATTTTTACGTACCTGACAAATGGGCAACGACCAAAAAAAAAGGATTTTGTACCGTATCTTACTAATTTAAAGAGACAAAGTAAATAGATCTTTTACGGTATGGTAATAGCCAAAAACGGTTTCCATAAATTATCTGACAAATTACAAGAGGCTAAATAATGAAAACTTTTTACCGAATTTGACCAGTTAGTAATGACAAAAAAAGGGGTTGGCGACGTGTTCTAAACAACTTTAAGTGAGAAAAAAGGTATTTACTACCTGGTTAGTAATTGGCAACCGAAGTTTTGGCAATGCCTGACAAGTTAATGTAAGAAAAAGAGAAAAAATTACCAATCTGTCCAATTTGAAGAGATATAAAATGCTTCTTACCGTACTTGACAAGTTAGCGTCAACCAAAAAAAGGTTTTCTCGGTGCCTTACAAGTTTGTGTTTGTGTCGACGAAAAAAGCTTTTCATCGATCCTATCAAATTTGCTTCGACGAAAAAGCATTTTCACCTGACAAGTTTTTATCGGCACCAGACATATTGGGAACGACCATGCAATACGATTAGAAATAGTAACGGAAACAATGCATTTGCAAGGCTAAAAGCAATAGGTAAAGAATAAAAATATCATAACACATACTGGACACTAGTTTTTTGTGTTTCGTTTTAAAGTAATTTATATAATTTCTTTGCTAATAAATGAAAGTGATAAAAATCAATAGGCAAAAAAATAAAACATTAAGATGACAGGCAACACCGAATATGCCTGACAGGATCCATAAATCCGTTGGTATACAATTTAAAAGAGCGAAGACCCTTTTTCGTCTTGAAATTACACCACTTTGGACGATATAAACGCCAGTTGGTTTCAAATATTTAACCAATTTAAATATTAAAAGCCCCCCCTCCCAAAGGGTAGGAACGCCCGCCCGGCCCTTTACATCTCTTGTCACGGCTCGACGTAATTGCCAACGTAACGGATATGGAACGGGATATACATTACATCACCATTTACTCTCGTCACGGCCCCCGTCACGTACATAATATATTCATAGGAGAACCAAGCAACGTCATCAATAATGCCATCGACCCGCAAAGATAACATACACGACTTGGCGTTACAGCATAACTGATACCAATTCGCATTATTCCTCTTGGCAAGGTTTCTGGGCCGGGGTCTTAAATAAAGCACCCCCTTTTAGCCTACATCCAATAGCATCCGACTTTTCAGCCTATTTACGTGTGACACTTCGCATACAATAATCACGGGCAACTGGAGGGCCCATTCTGTATGACCACCTGCTGTTTCTCAAAATTGCCCCCCCCCCCCAAAAGCTCCCTTGACAATAAAGTTCTACATTTAATATACTACTTACCTAGAAAACAAACATTATCTAAAATGTACAGATTTTCTTTGCAAAATTAGGCCAGCGAGGAAGTCTTGTTTTAGTAATTAGTCATTGTATATGCCAGTGACTTAGGAATATTTGGTACTAGTTATGATTTCTTTTGTTAATGGTTGTCTTTGTAGTTACAATCGACAGTGACAACTTAAGACAGTTCGTGGCAGGAACTTTGTAAAAGCGTTGTAACAATGAAAATGACGAAAAACCTAAAGTTTTTCCTAAACTGTTAGAAATGATCCAACGAGAAAATGCGGACCTAGGTCTTAGGTATACAGGTACATACTATTATAAAGGTAGCCAACAAAATATAACCTCTTTTATAAGGTATTTATTAATGGGTGGTGACAGGACCACGAGAACACTTGAAGACAGAAATTCTCCAAAGCAAAACTGTTAATCATTGAATATAATGGCCTCAGGGGGTGCTGTACTGCAACAAAGACCTTTCTGCAAATAGGTTATTGATCGGTGATTTATCCGGACGGCATTTCTGAAAAGAGCCAGAGCAATAAATCACCCGGCACAGTTTTGCACAATGACAAACAAAGTATAATAAAACGGTCCCGTTGTACAAAGTGCGAGGGCGAAGATGAGATATGAACGAAAGGGCTGGGTCCGCCTAGCACAGTGCGAAACATGAACCAAAGTCTCGTTCATGCTTGTAACAATCTCATAACGTTAGACAGTATTTTCAGCCTGAAGCTTTATTGAAGTTTTCGAATTTCTACTCTAATGGTGTAAAAGCATGGAATATGACAAGATTTTGACAAAGTCTATACCTCACAAGATATATTTGTGTGCATTGTTCGATACTGTTTTTTCTTCTTTTGATTCGAGGGCGTGGTACGGATGCATTTTTGAAGCCCAATTGAATATTTTTATTGTCATTTAGAACATCTATGGAAATTGTGATGCCTCGGAATGGATTTGTATGCGTCTACTCGGTGGAGGCGTCGTCCCAGGCGGAAAATATGCCCATATCGTGGGGTGATGAATGGAATTCCTGTGTTTGCGGCGGCTCAGGGTGACCTAGAACCGGTTGAAAGGCCATAAATAAAAAGGAGAGGCCCTCCACCCCTCGCCGTCATCAGACACGGGGATCTATCAAGAATTCTAGACGTTACGCTCACCTCGCCTTGGCTTTTCCCTCTTTTTCTATTCAGCATGTTTATCGACACCAAGGGGAAATGGAAGGAAAAGCAACTCTTGAACTTTAAATGACACCTTAATTTATTAATTAAAATAGTCAAGAATCATAAGGAAGAGACTGCGACTAGTGCCATAATCATCCAGGTTCTTGTTTTATAAGAAACTAAACATTCAATCAGGGTTGTTTTCTGTGAATAATGAATTTCCCAGTAGTTGGTCCCTAAGAGAGTTGATGGCCATTCAAACTGAGAAAGGATTTTAACTACACCTCATCCATTATTTAGCAATAAGTTCTGATCATACGAATTTCCGTATGTGTACCTGGGTACTTTCAAGCTTATCCCAGCCGTTCCTCTTCTCCTATTGCCGAAAACTCATTACATTTGCACGCATTGCGTGGCATTATAGATACTTTCTATTACAGAATTCAATTTGTAAACATTCTCACTCGTTCTTAACAACGGTTTGTATTTCTTTGTCTTGGTCTTGCTTTTTTCCTATTCTACATGTTTATTTACACAATATCCGTACTTTTACCTAGTTGTTTTACATTCTATTTTTTTCTCTTTCTCTCTTGCCTTCGATATCTTTTATAATTGAAAATCCTCAAATCCATACGGAGGGGGGGGAGTGAGATAGGAGAATAATATATTGCCAGGTCAACCTCAGACTGACGGAATGGAATAATTCCAAGTTGTAAATACTTGTCTTTTTACTATTATTTGTCGACATCTTCAATGCAGGGGAGGCCTTGTGCAAATATTTTCGAATTTTCCAGAAGTGAATCGTTCGAATGGTAATGTATCATCAGCAGGTCACTTTTACCAGATCCCCTCTTTGAAAAACGTTACATTAATAACTACTTTTCTCCTTATTGGTGGGGGGATGGAGGGGTAGAGGGTTTTCAAGCAATTAGCCCATGGTGAAAAATTTATCTCTAGGCCACTTACTCCGCCGGGCCGTCTGCCAGATCCACCCGGGGCCTCTACACAACGCCGGGGTTTCATTCAGGGGTCCAATTGACCTGGTAACTCGTTAACGTTCCAGGTGATTCTTGAGCTTTACGACCGTTCAGGGTTATAAAAGAAAATCGGGATATTTTCGAAACAAAGATTTTACGGATTAACTTTCACTCTCTTCCGAAATTTTCAAAATCTTAAAAAAGCAATACAAGAGGATGAAAGAGTAGATTAATTTTGCTATTTTACTAACTTTTGGCATCTTATAATTTAACAAAAAAAAACAAGATTATAACAAACAACAAGCCTTCAAGGATTGTTCTAGATTAATTTTTTGTTCTATCAGTCGCCAAACGCGTTAGAGAGGAAAAATTAACAAAAAAAGCGTTCACTATCTTATTGGACATTTCTCGATTCGAGTTAACATCATGAATACTAATAAATCGAAGGTATGAAGTGCTATGTTGACTAGATAATGATTAAGGTGAAGGAAAATGAAAAAAATCCGACTTGCACACGGGATGAGGATGACGTGGTCCACTAAACCAAAACCAATCATCGAAAAATCATGACGGAATTCACTACGACTTCGGCTCGAAACCGATACCACGGCCAGGCCGAGAAAAGAAATAAAAAAAAAGCCCCGACGAGACTAGGCGTGCCCACTGCGGTCTGCAGCAGATTTCTCAAAGGGAACGGCAACGCACGGTCCGTCGGTCTGTTATGGAATGACCCGAGAGAGTTTGACGACCTCCCTTATTAGCATAACTCGGCCGTTCCATGTCGAAAGACCCCGGAAGGGTGGCCAAATGGGATTTTACAGGTCTGGCGACGGTAATCGAGGCCGTCGAGCAGTTTATTAGACCGCCGGCACAAGGTCGGGGTGATTCACGCCTCTCGAAAGATTGATTGTAAAAACGGCCGTCGTCATTCATGATCGGACCAGTTATCAGGTCGTTATCTCCCGAGAACAGGTTGTATTTACGCCCGTAGTAAACAATGGCCAGCTGACTCCCTGATAAGATATTCATTCTTGCACCGAATCCGGCCCCGTTCTATAAATAAACTGGCCCCTCTCAGATAACGACCTCGGGCTATTTTAAAATACCGATAATCACGTCACGCCGGAGACGAAAAGAAAATCCAATTCCATATCGTCTTTTCTAATTTCCTGGCACGAGAGTCAAGGGTAAACGGGAGCAGGCCATTGTCACACCGGCTCTTTTGTTCGGCTTTTTTAGGCGAGACGAGAAGGGTTTCCTTTGGATATTTTTTTCTCACCATTGTGCCAATCGGATGAAAGTACCCATTCTGCAAACTATAATAACGAACTAAACAATGCACTAGTCTGCCCGCTTTAGTCAGGACAGACCGAACTTCTTGCGAATAATTCCCATCAACAATTTGATAACTGTAATTCTGCGATCAATCCGCTACTAAACTCAAAAAATCTACTCATAAACATCATTCGTAAAGTTACCAACAATTTAATGGAAAGGAAGAAACAGCCACGAATGAATAAACTATAACCACGGTAACAAACGATCTGAGAAACTACACATAAACAAATAAAAACAACAATAAACTGTTTTTGCGAGGGTTCAAAACAGCAGAAATCATATAAACTCTCAGGGTACCGGTGTTTTGAAAAAAGCCCATTTATAATACATCCGGTTCGAACCTGGGACCTTTACCGTACAGAGATGATAAACCGTAGCGACCACCGATCCCCCCTCCATCAATTTATTATTAGATTAGTACTAACCGCCAGAAAAGGTCGTTACTACACTTATTAAGTTGACGACTGAACACACTTAACCACATATAAAAATACGTTCGCTTCCAAACTTAACCATTATCTGGCCATAACTGACTGTCAGTATCAACTGCTAATACAATCTTACAGTAGCCATTATAAGAAACAGTACTACAAGAAAAGGCCTAAAACTAATGCTAAAATGAATTTAAAAAAGATACGAGGTTGACTAGACTATAATATAAGTCGATTTTCATTAAAAAGTCAAATAAAATAATAATCATTAATTGACTATTCCTACAAAAACACCTTTACTGACTTAACTATTCTTTGCCATAATTATCAACACAACCATATATTTGATTGAACAGTGACTATTACAAATAAATGGTAACCCACAGACAAGACCAAAAACAAACACTAAATTGACATGGGGGGAAGAATACTAGCAGGACGTTGACTACTATTACAAAGTCGATTTTCACGAAAAAATACTAACCATTGACTATTACTTAAAAAAAACTTAACTACTCTTTTCCATAATTGGCTATAAATACTACCAGTTAAAATAATTGATGATGTGACTAAGGCCTTTGACGACTATGGTAACTACTACAATAGAACATAATTAATAATACACCGACTCTAAAAAAAAACAACTTATTATTCGTAAGTTGATTTTAGTACGAAGTTGATTTTCCCGGGAAAAACTAACCATTGACTATTACTAGGATGTCAATTAAGTATTACTAAAAAATACTCTACTCTGACTGATTTAACAACTCAACCGCTAATATTAGCTACCAGAAAATACCTAATTAATACTACACTGCCTCTTTAAAAAAAGCTTATTATTCATAAGTTGATTATTAGTCCAAAATCGTTTTTCACGGGAAAAAACTAACCAGTGTCTATTACTAAAAACCCTTCTCTATTAGACTTAACAACTCAACTACAAATAGTAACTACGATAAAATACCTAATTAACATTACTTTGACCCTTAAAAAAAGCTTATTATTTGTTGATTATTAGTGGATAAAGCAAATTTAAAAAAAAAATCTTTATTCGTTCAAATACATTGTCTTAAATTGATGTACATCTTTTTAGGAAACTATTACTATAAGGATAGCGCAACGTAATCAGATCTAATAAATCCATTATTGAAAGTAATACCACTAGCGAAGACAATAACCTGAAATCTAATAACACGACCAATCACAACCAGAAAAGTCGTTACTACAAAAATGGCTAAGTGGGCTCTTAATACAAAGACGATTTTATTAAAAAAAAATTATCTATCTTATTATTACAAAGATAAATTCGCCAATTAGGCCTACTGTAGTTATAAAAGACTATTTCTATAAATATACACAACCAGAAAAGTCCCTCTGATTGGCCATGGCACATTAATCATCATTTCTTAATTGGCTATTACCATCGCTAACTATCAGGATAATTTTATCACAAACGGACTTTTAAATAAGAGTCCTGATATATCAATATAATACACCAACCCTTATACAAACCTAAACACTATTAGCAAAGACGAAATTGACATTGTATTAACAATTGCTAATTTATTTTGGTTTGGGGTAACTCAAATGGGAGGGACTAGGCTAACCTTGAATTGACTTTATACAGCAAATATACGTCCTAACTACCTCTGAAGTGACTAAGAGTTCAATTAATATTTGAATGATAGGTAGCTCGATTATTGTTTGTTGAGGAGTATTATTTGAGGGTTTGTCACAAGATAAACGTATTTGTTTAGAATGTGTAGACAGGGTTTGTAATAGATTATGCTAATAGAGAAACGTTTTGTGATAAATTACCTGATAGGGATGCCTGTACGGCTGTGGCGGATACTGCTGAGAGGGTGATGCCGCCGGGGGCGGTGGGTACGCCCCGGCGCCCGGTGATCCGCTGTATCCTCGTCCGGCCTGTAACAAGAAAAAAAATTAAAATTAGCAACGAACACTGTTGAAAAAAAACACGTTGAAACCGCGGGGGAGGAAGTCAAGTGGTGGAACAAACGGACTGGTAGATGAAAGGAACCCACAAAGGCCCCTCTAATGAATGGGCCCTGCGTGTGGACGGACTTCAGAATGAAGTCCACCGAACACACCGCAAATCCGATTTAACGATAGCATGCACTTTCGACCTTTTATACCAGCTATTTGCTGTTACCTTCAATCCTTTGTTTCTTTACTTAGGTTGAGCAATATAATAAAACTGCCAATTATAAAATAATTAACTTTTACAGAAAAA
>CM077109.1:9485188-9527285 GCA_039619505.1 Cimex hemipterus
GAGAGAGAGAGAGAGAGAGAGAGAGAGAGAGAGAGAGAGAGAGTGCGAGGGCGTGAGACGGAAAGAGGGGGGAGAAACAATATTGAGAGAAAACAGGAACGTAAAAACGAGTTAAGAAGAGAAAAGTCCGTAGAGTAGTGATAGATAGATAGATAGAGAGAGAGAGAGAGAGAGAAAGAGAGGAGGAGAGGGAGATAGCTAATTACTATAACTGCACTAAATGCGTATAATTCCCATGTTTTCGGGAATGTTTCTCTACTAAACCAAATCCCAAGAGGGCGTCCATATGAACATAAATTTCATCAATTAAATTAATCTTTTATGTATTGCGTTGGTTGAAATGAAAAAAGTTAGTGCCACGAACGAGATTCGAACCCACAACCTTCGGCTAAATACGCCGCTGGTCTACCACTTAAGTCATGGGTTCGAATCCGAACTTTTTCTTTTCAACCAAAACCTTTCGTAAAATTATTAATGAATTGAAAGAAGTAATTTCCAAGGCGACTAAACATAATGAAGTTAATGAATTTCATGCAGTAATGGCTAGTAGTTTTATTTAATTTATATTTTGTATATTGCTCAATTAAACCACTAGAAATAAACCATGTGAAGAGTTTCTCTTTTTTTCCTCTTATTTCCTCTCGGCGACGAATTGTTTCTCCGGTTTTGTAGACACGGGTGGTACGGGTTCTTTTAAGAATGACAATAGGACTTTTTATCTTATTTGAACGGGTTTTATTCATTTGAAGAGCTTTAATATTGTACAAAGGAGGAGCAGTATCTGGCGACAAAGAAGCAAGCGAGACTAGGCGGATCTATAAAAGAACTTCTAAAAGGAGAATAAGGCTTGAGTCGATTTTTCCCATAAAAAAAGACCCAAGAATGGGGAACATATCAAAAGATCATAAACTCTATATAAGAGGAGTCGGATAAAAATATTAAAGAAATATTCCTTTTGAAATTTTTATATCTTTTGCTTAAAAAAAAGAGAGAACAATAAGACATCAGGAAAATAGGGTTGTTTTTAACCAGGCAGGAGTGAGTGGAAGGAGGAGAGAGAATCGAAAAACAATTACAATCCCCCCGCCGCGTTTAACAACGGCAGCGGAGTATCAAAGACACCGATTACAAGACTTAAAACACGAATTAAAAAAATAATATTAAAAAAGCCGAGGGTGAAAGGAGACCGGGGGAAAAGGGGAAGAAAAAGGAAAAGGAACGGGTCGTTATGACCCAAGAGAAAAATGATATAAAAAGGGGTTGAGAGCGCGGGGGTCGGCCGGGTCGATATGCCGAGGGCGTGCTCGAAGGCGGACTCGGGGGTTGCGCCACGCCCCCCGGCTCGATATCCGATACACGCACGCACACACGTACATAAACCCATGCCCTTTAATTATACAAGGCTCCTATAATTGAATATTTGGAATATTGTTTACCACTCGAACCCCTACCATCGTACAAATTTACTTCCAGGTTACCCTCTTAAAAAAATCTCCAATTAGCGAAAATAAAATTTTCAAATTTAATCCAGAGAGCTAATTAATACGACCTTTTATTACAACGACAATGAATCTCGGAACATTTTCGGGATTTTATTATTCAACAACCCAACAATCCGTGTGGCAAAGAATAAATTTATAAAGTCTTTGAATACACAAATAGAATAGAGAGTACTCTACAGAGGGTTGAAGAAAAATAGTATATCCATTTTCACATATGTTCTATCAATAGACCAATACGACATTATTAATAAACAATATAACTCGGGTATCTGCAAACAAAGCTCCAATAATGCCAACCTCCAATTATAAATATATGATGTACCTCTGGACGATGTAATTATCAATCGAACGTTCTATGTTAACTGCTCACACGATTGACGTTTTTCATTCATTCTTCTTCTTATTTACATCTATCTATGAAATTGTATTTCTATCTATCTAAGATGGAAATAATTATCTGCACATGTACATCAGATCGAATCAATCCCTATCTACGATAGATACATTTTCTTTCTAGTTCTCATCTAGATATTAAAATTATATTATTTACTAACCACCAACCAACATAGACTTTCTTGCTTTTTCATTTTTTTTTTTTTTTTGAAAACCTGGTGTGCACCTACCTATCTTTTTACCTAGCTTATAAGGAAATAACGATCTACACGTGAACATATTTCAAACTTGGAATTAATAATCCCTAATAGTGTCCTCGTCTGTGGATAGGTTTTTGTTGTGGACGTTGATTCAAGTGTCATTTTTTGGAGGCTGTAACTATGAACAAATAGATGATTAAGATGTTTGATATTTGTCAGTGGCGTGAAAAAATTGCAATTATTACGGTAGTTATTCTCCTTGATAAGTGAATACTATAAACCTCCATAGTTGGAGGACAATAGCCCTAGTACAAACTTTGAACTAAGAGCCCCAAATATTTGTCTTAGTTCGTGGATATGTTTTTGTTATCTAAGTGGATTCAGGTGTCATTTGTTAGAGGCAGTGTCTTGGAACAAATAGTCGATTCAGATAGTGGATATTTATGATTGGCGTGAAAAAAGTTGCAATTGTTACGGTAGTTGTTATACTAGATAGTTGAAGAACAATAGCTCTTGTACAAACTTTGAATTATTAGCCCCAAATATTTGTCTTCGTTTGTGGATACGTCTTTGTTGTGTAAGTTGATTCAACTGCCATTTGTTAGAGACACCAGGTCTTTGAACAAATAGTCGACTATTTCGTTTAAGATGATGGAGATTTATTGTTGGCATAAATCAATAGAAGTTGTTTCGATAGTTATTTTCCTGCACCAGTGAACTACAAAGCATAGTTGGAGGGTGATAGTCCTAGTACAGCTTAGACACATCAGAAATATATAAACATCTGTAAAATCTATTCAAGAGGAGGAAATTGTATCACTAGTGGGAATTTTAAAATACGATGTTTCTCAGGGCCACAGCACTTGAATGAACCGATTTCCTTGTGACTTGTTGAATTTATAATGCCGCTTCCGAGCACGGCAGATATGAAAGTGGCTATGAATCAGTTTAAAAGGAATGGGTGTGCAAAAGGAAATAAAAACCCGTTTTTTTTCCACAGCGTCTCTTATCGGAATTTTAATATCGGGCCGGTGAACTAATGAGGGCCGGCCTTGGCTCAGGGATCAACAAACCTAGATGTCAACAGAGCAAATATTTGTAAACGGAGACAGTCACAGTAAATAAACGTTGGAAACGGTTCAAAACTCCCTTCTCCCCATTGATAAGTGGCCAGCTGTTTCCATGCGGACGAGCACTTGCCGCATGCGAGGCCTTTTTCCCTTTTAGATTTATTGAGTGACGCTACGTCTCGCTTTTTCCTCCTCTCAGGTATTCATCCCGCCGATAAATCACCCTTTGATGTAAAGCGAAATGTAGTGCGAAGATCACGTTCTCAATAGGGAGAAGAAACCGATGACGCATATAATTAGACGTCATGCGGGCTGCGTGACAAGAAAGTGGGAGGAGAAGAATTTGCTGCAGAACAGGAAGTAGTTAGGAGGAATGTGGGCTGAAGCGGAATCCACCTCTGAATAACAGAATAATACTAATTGGCAGATCCGTGCAATTAGGGATGAACAATAGATACCAGCCGGTGGAATGAGAAGAGTATTAAAACTGGTTTACCGGGTGAAGATCCTACCGTTGAAACTGTTATGCCGATGCCAATTTCCTGTTCACAGGTAAAATCTTTAAGTACAATTAATTTAATCCGCACTTTAAACGTCAGGCGAGGAATGAAGCCTTGTACAATTTGATCAATTCAATGTCAAAGACCAACTGTTCTCCTGCTCGTAGTAAGTCTTTTGAATAAAAAATTAAGTCTAAGGATGGATAATTATGACTATTAACATAAAATAAACGACAAATTTCTTATTAACTTTGTACAGACTATGTCTATAAGTGCTGCCGGAATACCCCAGATATGCCTATGCTTTGACTAAAACAAAAAACATCGACCTTCTTATTAGTGATTTCATAGCCATTAATACCAATAATTCATTATAATACTAAGGCCATCAAGAAAGAACTAACTTCTACAAAATTTACTAATAACAATGAAAACGCAAAAGACTAACCAGACCACGGGTTGGTAATGTGCTAGCTGCAGTGGCACAAGGGACCTACTCTGTTCCTCATTTGTATTAATATGCCACTCCTGGCATTGAACTGGCCCAGTTCGCGGATATCACTGCGCTCTACATAGCATTATGGAGGGTGCCACAGTGAACTGGATTGAGAAGGGCGGTTAAAAGGACTGTCGGGCTTTACTAGGTGGAAAAAAATACGAACAGTTCTAAGTCAGAAGCCATACTCTTCACGAAAAGACGTCCAACTACATAAGTTAAAGTTCACCTTGATTGTGAAGAAATTAACTTGTCTCCCCTCAATAACTTCGAGGTTCGTCTAGACGCTAAGCTAACGTTTAGAACCTCTATCAATCAATCAATGCAGAAAGGAAAAAACACATGTAAAAATAATTTTTCCACTTCTGTGACCAGAGAGAGTCCTAGTTGAGTGTTCATAACAAGTTGCTTATCTTCAAAACCATAGCCACATATGCATGCGCTGCTTGGGGCTTGCAACTCCAATTATAACAAGGTGCAAAGAACTCAAAATAAGTTCTTAAGGTAATATTTAGCAGCTCCTTACAAAACAAAGATAGATCTACTCCAAACAAACTCCGGAGTGCAATTTCAGCGCTAGTTCAATATATATGCTACACACACACACACACACACACACACACACACACACACACACGCACGCACGCACGCACACACACACACGCACGCGCGCGCGCACACACACACACACACACACAACTATATACGCTATATGTACACATACAACGCATTGATCTATTTGTTTATTGTACACGTATCTATATTTACTTATTAAATAAACTAGGTCCGCCACATACACTTGTTTATTCGTACCACAAAGATTAGTTGTACGTGCGGCGGCACTCTCAACACGACAGACAAGAATGACACATATATACGGAAAACAAACACTTTGAGCTATGATGATGTTCTCAATAGAGATCGAAACGTTGGCACGATAAAGAAAATGTTTTTTAGAAACCTACGCCACACCAGACCGCATCTCACGAACTCCGAATAATCAAATTAAATAACAGCCACTAAACAACAGATATTAGTCGTAGGTTTTTTTTACATTTTTCATTACATTTGCATGATGAAGAAAAGTACTGTCTCGGGGTCACTGTATAAAATAAACTAAAATGTTAATACATAAAAAAAACCGATCACTTCTACCAACGCACTCCTCATTTAATTGTAGTCAAATACAAATATTATAAATAACTAACAATTACAGAATAAATCTTAAAAGGGCGTTGGTGACCGCAACGGTTTAGTCGTTTACAGACGCTGATCACTGTAAGGTGAAGGACTCGGGTTCGAATCCAACGGCACTGTATATTCAAACCCGATATACTGACAAATGATTTTGTTTTTGTTTTTTCAAAAACACCGGCATCCCAAGGATTAATATAACTTCTGCTGTTGCGAACCCTCGTTTAAAGATTATTAAAGGGCAAGAATTGATTTTATATTAATACAGGCATTGTCACCAAAGAAGTATCAACTATACCATAATTGAATGATACTATAATTAACAATACATAAATTGACCACCGCAACTTTGTACAAAAAAAAATCAACAGCCCAACACTTAATTATCATTATAAAGGCAGAGGCCAGCCAACTAATTAACTATAGATTCAGAATTGACTTAGTAGTAACACGCCACCACCAACAAAGAACTAAATACGCATAATGGAGGATTAATACAACCAACTTCTGTAATTGAATTGACCATTAATACAAAAAGCTAACTACTTCGGAATTGACTAACACAATACGGCTTGAGCCCATCAGCGAGAAATGTATGACTTAATTTCTCGTTATTTCCATAGACTAGTCCGCAAAAAGGGTTCTGGTCTCTAACTGTGTCGTTTAACCATCAAATGGATTTGCAAGACACAAGCTGGCAGGATGATCAAAATTGTCGACCTCGTTAAAAAAAACTTTTGCAAAAATTATAACAAGGAAATTTTGATTCTAGATAGCCTTGAAAAGTTGCGATTCAGTAACTGTGGCGAACTTTTTTTCGAATTTCATTTAATATGGCACCGGTTACTTTATTTCCCTGGTGGAAAAACACGTCTGAATTACAACCCGACACCTTGATTTAGTGTCGGTTCAAAGTCAGTTGGGGGTCGGGAATAAATCGGACCAATGCGCTAGGTCTTTGGTGGTAGTAAACAAGGGATCGTCTCGCCGGGCTGAGCGAGTGTGAAGAGGGTGGACGAGGGTTGGTCTTGGCAGGTCGGTGTAAATGGGTCGCCGTTTCCCGCTAATGGACATGGTAAACACATTGATCCTCAGCTATCGATTTACCGGTGACAGTTCTCTCCGGTCGTAAAACATCCCCCCTCTGTGCCTTTGCTAGACCACAAAAACCCAACCGCCATCAACTTTCAAAATAAAATTCAGATCGTAGACAATTTTTAAATTTACACACATAATGATTTTGACGATTAATACCATTATACCACACCTTTATCGTAAAGTTTTTGCAATTATGCACCTTTTACTATATTCTAAATATACATTGAAAAAACTTCAATAATGCAATTAATTAATTGAATATTTATACAAAAAAGTGAAAATAACAAGTAGCTTTCTTAGATTTTTTTTTTACTTTCGCTTTTATGAGAGAGCACAATCGAAAAAGGAATGAAAAGCCTCACAGTTCCAAGTTTTTAATCGGGAATGAGTCAAGCCCGATTGAATAAACTATCACGATACAATTACACCGCCAATAAAGACTACAAATACACCCCAATAAAAGTACAATCGATACCGCAGAAACTATCTAAAAAAAATTCGAACAACGTACAGACAATTTATTATAAAGACGCTTTTACAATGTAAGGTATAAACAAAGAGCGTTTCGGTCAGCAACGACCAAATTACTCGTTCGCCATCCATCATTAACTGAATGTAACTACAAAGACACAACAAATGACGTAACTGCAAACCACTGGATCAACTACAATTGACTACAATACTACAACGAAATGACCATCAAACATACCAGCCTCGCCAAGAAAATGATTGCACGGGAATGCTTAACATTATAACAAATAAACAGCATTCCTAAATGCATTGATAAAATGCATTGGGATTTTGGAAATTTTATACTGTTTTGGACTTTTTACTATTAGCCCGGCGTTTTCTTGGAGAAACCATTGCGAATTCAATATTAGTTATATCATTTTTAGGGTAGTTTCTTTGTTGATGGCGTCGACTTTATCAGTTCCAAGCATGTTTGGTTTTTAAATGGTGATTGGCTTTGTAGTGTGGCAGTATAATTGTATAGTTGTACAATTTACCTGAGAAAGTACCAATGCAATTTGGTCTTTCTCGACCGTTTTGGTCAGTAACGACCAAATTACTGGTTCGCCATCCAGCATTAGATTGTCGCTACGAAGACACAACAAATGACTTAACTACATACCTGGACCAACTACAATTAACTTGCACTACTAAAAATGTCAATCATCTTAAACAAACCTGCCTCATAATTGAAAAATATTTCCGAGGAAACCCACACAAAAAAAAAAGAAAAAAAAATGGAAATGGGAAATGAAAATCCATTGGTATGGGAATTTTTGAAATGACTCCAAATCCACTGTCTCCTCCACAAATGACATGACATTCGGATCAATTACAATCGTCTCACATTAGAAAAAGTGACCATCGTCTTAAGCAAAACAGTCTCCTAATGAAAGAACGCTTCACAGATAACCCTTCCACCAAAGAAACGTGCGTGCGAATGTTTAAAATTACAACAAACACTCCGCCACTCTGAAATGACCGAGAGTACAAAATATGTTGGGATTTATGTTGTATATATATGTTGTCTCGGTTGGAGAAGCGTGTTGCTTTCTTGGAGAGACAATTGTGAATTCAATATTAGTTATGTCATTTGTTTGGGTAGCTGCTTGTTGTAGTTAATTCATACCTAATGTAAATTTACCTCAGAAAGAGTATTTGCAACAAAGGCCAGCCAGTACATATGTAATTTGGTCATCGAAATGCTTATCGTCTAGTCGTCTGACGGACCATTCAGGGAGGATAAAAATCCAGAGACCACTACAACCAAATTACTGGTTGGTCACCCAGCATTGGACACAGAGACAAGTTTCAATGAAAAAGATTGACATTGTTGAAATCTAACAGTGAAGATAGTGAAATGTGAAGTTCAAAAAACAAAGGTAAGGCTGAACAGAACGAAACGACTTAACTACAGCGTTTGTTCCTGAAAGCCTCAGGGTATGTCTCACAAAGAATTAGTTAATTTTTTAAACTTAAAATGTGAATAGAAAAAAAACAAACAATCTGGATGAACCGAGATGGGGTCAATGAATCGAATCGGGCCGTGCAACACAGTCGAGACTCCACGGTTAACGATGTTCGCGGCGAATTCGTATCCATAATTAATTACTACCATGCGGAGTGCAAATGGGCCGTGACTAATGGAGTAAACAATGAGGTCAAACAGGTAGGGATTCTAAACGGCCTTGACAAGGTCAATATTCATTCCTATCACGTAATGTCAGACGGTCTTCTCTTTTGCCCGAGCATTCTCTTTATATCACGAGAGGCGGCCTGTGACCGAATTGTCATGCCCTCTCTTGATGCCGAATCCTCTAATTGCACATTCCCTTTGAATCCTGAACATAGCCCGTGGGAAGAATGGAAATCAGGAATAGCCCTGATAATTGTATTTGGCTGCCTACGGGAGAAAAGAATTAAGCTGAATTGAAAAAAACATTTCCAACACCAATGATGTTTCTTCGCCTGAAAGGCTCACCTAAGTACTTATGTTTTCACGGAAAAACAATACATTACGTTCAAGCTTTCGCTTTTGGTTCAAAATATTGGACAATGATTTTATTTGCTTATCGTTTCTCCATCATTTTTTCTTAACACATACATATACAATATTTACAAAGAAATCCCTTTCTCTTAAGAAATGGATCAGGGGACCCAGCATTTGACCCGACGCCCGAGCAACATCCAATACTTCAGGGGCTCTGCCTACTAGCTCACTCCCAAGGAGGCCAAGGATATGGTACTGTTCGAAAAGATGATCACTGATCAACCTTTCCCTATAAACAGGACACCAGGTCGGTTTTGAACCAGAAGCGGGTCCGTTTGACAGATATGTATGGCCTATCCTTAACCGGTTAATCCTTTCTTTTCAGACTTTCAGACCATGGTTCAGAACTCGCAATAGCTTCTTGGAGGAACTAACTGCCAAGCTTTCTCAAAGCATTCTTTACTCCTCGCACACTTCACCCGGCCGAATCGCGGTAGTTCGGTCGGGTGGGCGAGACGTCCCAGCCTTCCTCGCCAAGACTGCACGGTGCCGTTGCCATCCATTCCGACCATTTCATTAGTTTTCGGGTATTTCTAGTTTATTTGGATTATTTTGTGAAGAAAACCTAAACATAAAGGGGGAAAAATGACAAAGTTGTTTTGTGTACGGATTTTTCCGCACGGTTTACTGAGTATTTTTATGATCATACTGATTTCCATTCAAATCGGCCCAATTATCAAGATTGTTGATTGTGTAGAAAGAATTAGCTTTTCCTTTTTCATTCATACTTTCAGTTATTGGCCAGCGACGATTTCTAATGAGCAAACAACCAAGACAAACACGTTATCTTGTCTTTTTTTAATACCACAAACGAGACAATAGACTCAAGTTGACAGGAAATTTAATAACAAGAACCAAATGCAATTTCACAATCGACCTAGTTCAGTGTATATTTGTGTTATGGTCACTAACGAAAATCAGAAAACAGTTTGAGCATTCTGAATCTTCTGTCCGCTGACTGATCATTCTACGTTTTCTATGTGAAATGCGAACAAGCATGGAGAAGCGGATATGAGTCAACCAGCGTATCCTAGGCTTAACCACCTAAATGTTAGAACCAGTTCCTTACAAAATTAGATTATGGCAAGTTTTTAGACTTTAAACGGTTCAATTTTAATGAAAGCCGTTATAATTGTTTAATAACGTGACCCAGGGCGCCTCCAATCTTCTTTTTACAACGAAAAATTTAATTCTTTAAGCACTATAGAAATGTACGTTGCTTATTTTGGAAACTTTGTATCCGTATGAGTTTGAGGTTTTGTTTTCGATAGAACAAAGCTAGCGCGTGGACGAATTAAAATTATTTAATTGTTACTGATTAGCTCATTAAAATTAATCAATAATCGACCAAGGGATGCGATTTGGACGTTACGCCGTGGTCCTCCACTTTCACTTCGGTGAAAAGGCACCTTGTTCCACGGGATTACGCCGGATAATCCGTCGAAGCCTTCACGGATCAGGGCAACATTCCCGCCGGTTCCTATATTATAAAATAACATTTCCACTTTAGCCAGCGATACGATGAAAACTGGATGGGGATTCGGCGGGGAATGGGTTCGCCTAGTCTCGCTGGGCTTAGCATATTCTAATGTTCCAAAGTTGGATGGTAGCTCAAACCAAAATTGTTCGATTTTCGACAGAAATAAATTTTGTTGTTTAGTAAGCAAGAAATGAAAGAAAACGTGTTTATTTAGAGTTGGCTGGCTCTATGCAAACATTCAGACCTCAGAGAAGTTAAGGCAAATCTTTGATAAATTTGATGGTGGGACACTATTCGAGTAATCAACTAAATTCAAAAATTTCTTATGCTCAGTTAGCAGAAAATAAAGAAAAATACGTATATATTTGGTTGGCTGGTCCTACACATAGGACGAAACGTTTATGCCAGAAGAGGGTGATTATTCTTGACAGATCTCGATAAAATTTTGACAGATCAAGGCACTAATAGTTAAATATTATGCTGAGATAGGAAAAATTCTGAGGTTTGGATTGCCAGAAATTATGAAAAAATATGTATGGGTTAAGTTAACTTGACCTAAGCACACTTTCAGGCCTCAGAGGAATAATTCCGTAAGCAGATTTATATCAAATTTTGACACTGGGATAATATTGGAATAATCAATAAATATCTCAAATTTCAATAATTTCTGAGGTTCAGTTAGCAGAAAATAAATAAAAATAGGTATGTTTTTGGTTGATTGGTCCTACACATATAGGATAAACTTTTTATGCCACAAGAGGGTGAATTATTAATAATTGGCAGATCAAGGGACTAGCAGTTAAAATTTTATTATATTGAGATAGGAAATATTCTGATGTTTGGCCTGCCAAAAGTTATCGAAAGTCATGTATAGTAGTTGATGGGTCAAATATCTTTCAAAAGATTATACTCACTAATTTCGTGCTCCACTTGACCAATTAATATATTACAATTAATTAAGGTTTTTAGTTGAGGTAAAAGTCAATGGCACGAGCGGGATTCGAACCCACGATCTTCGTCTAGGTACGCCACTGCTCTACCATTTGAGCTATCGTGACCTATTAAGTGGTAGAGCAGCAGCGTATCTAGCCGAAGATCGTGAGTTCGAATCCCGCTCGTGCCATTGACCTTTTTTCCCTCAACTAAAAACCTTAATTAATTATAATATATTAATTGGTCAAGCGGACGACGAAATTAGTGAGTAAATCTTTTACAAGATATTTGAAAATTTTGTTAGTACAGGAAGGCACAAACGTCCCATCATTACGTCAACTTTTTTCCAATTTTCCTAGTGGTTTAGGAAGAAACAAAATATATTCATGATTGGCTCGGTCTGGACAACGGTATACATTTGTACAGGTCCCTCGTTTAAATGCTTTGCAAAAGATTGTGAACAACCAGAGATTGACCAAGACACAAAAGTTCAACTATTGTGCTAAGTTAAATAAAGAGTGTTGATTTGTTGGGTTGTTTAAAGTTTTAGTTTGGCCTGTTTACTCTTGGTTCTCTGACAATTTTCATACAATTAGGAAGATAGATCAATAGTTCGATAAGTATGTCAAGATAAACTGAAAGGAAGTGAGATAATAAAGACAAATTGGGCAAATATTTATGCAAGCTTCAAAGTTAGATTTAATCCCCCCAGGCCTTTAAATCACAATTGAGCGGAGAGAGCACTTTCAACATTTTAAAATAATTGAAACAACAACCCCTTCTACAAATTGAGTCGAAATGCGAATGTCCTGGAAATGGGGCTGCAGGGTTGGAGTTGAAGGAATTACTCGTCTATCTGGAAGTAGTTGGCCAGACCATTACTCCCCTAATGGGCCAAGTTGTATCGAATATAAACATTCGCAATTTAATCGCCCAATTGTCTTTATTATCTCGGTACTGTCGGGATTTACGCCCCTCCTTTAGAACCCCTGTGCATTATCACCAGAGGATAAAAAGCTCTTTCCAGAATGGGGGGGGGGTCGTTGGTAAAATCTGAGAGAGACGATTCTGATTAAGAAATAGATGATAATTTCCCTTATGTTCACAGTTTTATGCTTGATGAAAAATAAAGTTGAACAAAACAGATTTTTGGGGAGTCCTCTATAAAACATAATATTTGATCTTATTCCCGCAGATGATTCTTACATAGACAAAAAGAGAGAAATTGAACGGACCAAGGTAAGGCATCATCCGTTTAAATAACAAAGTTACAAGTTTCTTATATAGAATTATAAAATAAAGCGATACTAGGCGGACCAGGATGAACAGAAAATAACAAAACGTGGATTTTTGGATGGACTATGACAGAGAAAAGTTATGTAACCTTTTTTGTGTCAAATTTAATGATTTATAAAAGGAATGGCAGATGGCCGACAAATTAGCGAGATCGGGAGGACCAGGAGATTTTTCAATCAGCCGAGAAACAGTGAATTCGTTTAAAGCAAGCCACTCAACTTTCAATTTTATTATACATAAATTAGAAAAGTACGAGATTAATTATTTAAATTTAGCAAGATAGAAAAAGGCGTTTGGTCTGTGAAGACAGCGAAACATGGCGGACCATGTTATGGACAAGGGACGACAAAACCGCAGATGTTTTTAGGGCAATTTTGGTCAAATTTAAGAGGGAAATTTCAGTGCTTCGAAAGGTCTGGTGGAAACAGCGAAACTAGACGGTCCAGAATCTTTAGGGAGGATCAGATTATGTCACGTATCAACAAATGTTCACAACTGTTTCTTAATTATATTTTTACATAATATGTTATCGCACAATAATAATTTTTCAAGGCTAGTTTTTGCCTGAAGAAATGTCGTTTTTAAAGGAGATAGGGCAAGGAGGAGGAGGAGTAAGGAAGGAATAAACAATGACTGCGAGAAAAATCCATATAAAAAGAGAAGAATGTTAATATTTCCGATTTTTCAGCTTAATCGTCTTGCGTGTAAGGTTCAGAACTTCCAATTATTCACGGTTGACTTCCCCGTCAAGCGAACTCCAAACCGAGATTTTAAAGTATAATAAACAGCCGGGCTCGAAAGGCCCAGTATATCAAAGGGAAACAAAAGCAATTGAGAGAAGTCGGCGGTTTACAAAGAAATAAAGAACCGACCGGATCCTATCGGCTCCGGGGAGAAAAGCCAAAGGGAAAAAGAATGTCGAGAGGAGATAGTGGCCGTTCTTGAAAGGGAAGAAAAGAGTTTGTACATTCATGAATGTAAATTCCCCCTCCGAAAGAGATTTACAGCCGACAATAACGTCTTAACAAACGTCGCCGACCGTGCAAGTTTAAAAAAATGTAACAGCGGATGGAGTAAAAGTAAATTCGACTTTAAAGAGAGGGAAGAGGGAATGGAGAGCAGTTGTTGAAGGGTAAATGTTGTACCCTCTGTAACAACCGTCCATTCGGCTTACTATCCCAGTTGATCACTGGCGGAGAATGGGACATCATCCTGAACGGCGGCACGCTGTTACACCCTTGGTCATTAAACCTGATCGTTCTCTCCCGGGAGCTTAAACTCGTTCGGGATAACTGCCGAACGTTACTTTTAATTTGACACCTTGCAACATTCCGGATAAGAGGTTTCAGCGGCTCCCGATGGGGGTATTCTCATGAATAAATATATCCTGGACAATCCCCCGGGTAATTTGGGCTAATTCTTGAAAATTCCTGGCGCCACTGAATCACAAACTGGATGATTTGTCGACGAAACTTTTCCACCTTACAAAAACACCTCCATCCAGAAACCACTTTAACCTTTGATATTCCGAAACGTTAAAACTCAGGGACTTGTAAAAACATAGAACGTAACTTTTTACAATTTCCGCCCACCGAAGAAATTAGCATTTTTTTGCGTATTAAAACGGAAACGCTGAGTTACAATCCGGGCATCCCACAAGAGTCTTCTTCCTCCCTTCTTGAATACTCAGCAATTTTGCCTCCAAGAAATCCTATCCAAACGCTTAACACAGCTGTACCAAAAAGAAAGCACGGAAGGTTAACCAGCCTTTTTTTGGTTATATACATACACACACAGGTATGTATATATAATAAGGGGATAAACTTTGAGGATTGAAACGCCAACCTGTCTTGGCAAACATGCAACCTTTTGCCCAAGGCTGGGAATAAAACCGTCTAATCCGACAGACCTGTTGCTGTACAATAGAAAACAAACTTTCGATTATTACAGCTCTATTAAACGGGCCGACTCTACAGAGATTGATACTCTCAACATGGAATTTGAAGTGCATAGAATGTTATTGTAAAAGGTTTACCC
The DNA here is from genome assembly GCA_039619505.1 of Cimex hemipterus. Classification (NCBI taxonomy): domain Eukaryota; kingdom Metazoa; phylum Arthropoda; class Insecta; order Hemiptera; family Cimicidae; genus Cimex; species Cimex hemipterus. The sequence goes on from CM077109.1 coordinate 9,499,948, forward strand.
ACAGACGAGAAATACTCAATCTAAGTACAACAAGAGCCGCTATGAAGGCTAAAGTGTTTAATAATACGTCTGATAACGTATGTTGAGGAGCACTCAGTACTGTCTGATGCAACTGATGCAAATGAAAAGGTTAAATTAATACAAACACAATAGATTAGATATTCAAAGGTGGCTAAAATACAGGCTCTCTCTGGCCTTAGCCAGATGATGAAGCATATATTGCAAACTTTACATGCATAAATTTAATGTTTAATAAATTAATCAACTGGTAAACCTAAAACTGCGTAATGACATCCCTCACAAAAGTTAGCAGGTTCACCGTACAGCTTAATATTTTCTACACTATTCTCTTCGACTTGATAGCTTGGTACGTCCAACGGTCTCATAGTTTTAACTTATATTCCTTCAGATAGGGCTAAACTGCTAGTTCTACGGCGGCAACCAATTATTGAAAAGCTTAATTACTTAGCGAATAATTTATATAGTCTCTTTCATGGACATTCGGTAGGCTACAGCCGAATTTAACAAATTCTTTTCAAGGATCGAAAGGAGTGGGTTTCGGAGGGACTGAGGGTTCTTCTGGTTTAGGCAGGCCCTTCACGTCAAGGCAGACAATGCCATTTTCTCGAGGGCCCTCGGCGCACCCTGCTGACTCCATCCCGAACGCCCAGGACGGAATAAAAATGGAGCAAATTTTTCACCCGCGCATTTTGGCGGTAGCACGGTCTGAAAAGGCCCCAAGCCCCTGCACATGTGTTTCCGACTTTCGCAACCTCTTGGGACCGTTCGCCCCTGCCCATTCCCACGTGGGCCGTTTGCCAAGCGGAGCCGAGGGAGATTTTATAATCTTTTGGACAATAAAATCGAGTTTTACGGCCCTTATCTTTCTCCTAAACGAGCGCTTTTACTAATTAAACACAGTCGTTTGGGATTTTAGGACGTTCTGCAAACCATCCAGGTCTGAGGAGTAGCATTTGATGATTCTTGCGAGATGATTTAATAATGCGAAAAACCGAGCGTAGAAAACAATTCCAGAATATCCAATGGAGACCACAAAATCCTCACTTTCTTGAAACACTCATCAAACCATTTTAGTAGCCTATCAGATTCCGCTTCCGTCCTATTTTACTATTTTACACCATCATAAAAAACTTTTATTGCGTTTGATTATATTTAATTGAACAATCAAGATTCAAACCTTGCACCGGTAACAATATTCATATAAGAGACTATGGGAATGAGAACTGGGATTTGAGACATGCTTACCAAAGAATTACGGAGTGAAAGTTATTTACTGGGTACCATGAATATTAATAAACAATGTTGTATTGAACAATTAAGCCCAATTACTTGATACACTAAGTGCCTTGCAAATTGGCAAAGTTTGATCAGCGTTAAAATGCATGAAAGTAATAAAATCCTGTAAACCAGTCTAACATATCCACAAGTAAACGTTAAAAAATGGTCTTAAAAAAAGAAAAGAAAGTAAGAAGGTAGGGGTAAAAGACCGGATGCACTGAAAATGTCACGTGTAAGATTGAAACTTTATAATTATATACCATATCTTTATAATTAAATAAAATATACTACAAACTATTACACATAGAAACACTAAAAGTGACACATTATGACTTATATCGATCGCAAAGCCCGACATTTTCTTTTTGACAAAAGTGCTATGGTCCATGAACTATCTTTGATTACATTATCAAGTAGGTGTGTCATTTTTGATACAATACCTTTGATTAGAATGATCATCCATGACATATCAAAGGATATACTATGATCTATGAAATAACTGATACAGGTTTCAAGTAGAAGTCATATCATGATCGATGAAGTACCAATTGACACCATTTTCGAGTAGGTTTGACATGATTGATAAAAATATCTTTGATTAGAATGATCATGCATGACATATCAAAAGGAATACCATGATATATGAAATAACTGATACAGGTTTCATGGAGAAGTCATATCATGATCGATAAAGAATCTGACCACATTATCATCATTGATGAAATACCTTCAACAAAGATCAATTCGACAAATGGTAGATCGTGGACGATGATAAATCTAGTACCACCATGCCTTTGACTATAATGATCGTATAGCTCACATTTAGAAGTCATATGATAAATTAGGTCTCTTTGGCTGCAATGATAAATATGAAGTATAAAATATATTAGAACGTTTATATAAGTACAATGGTATTAACACGCAACCATATGCATTAAAAAAAAAAAAAACATACGATTATCAATGAAATCTTGGATGAAAACAAAAGGGACATCGTAGGAAAAAAAAAGCGCGACCGAGAATTCACAAATCTAAGTTGTAAACGATGCTAAGTAAATAAAACTGACGTCAAATCAACATGTTGTGACATCTACTTTCCTTGTTTGTGAAAGGGGGAAAAATCAACTCGAGAAAAAGTTATGTTTTGCTGCTCTGAATTGATTCTGAAAACGTTTTAGGGTTTATCAGCAGAAGTGACGGGCAGCGGGCCGGCGATTAATAGTCCTTCTGCCTGAAGTTGATCACTAAATCAATTGATAACAATATACGAGCAGGAACTGTGCAACTCGGTTATCAATGGTGAATTGAAACAGCTCTCATTAGCATAGTTAATTATGCGGCTCCTCCGCTCCCATATTCAGACTCGAGGAGGGAAATTAATCATGGTACCGGGTTAATTGGCGTAAACCCGCACATCCCACTTTCCCAAATTCCCACTAAAAAAATAATTATGATAAAAAATTATCTCGAACAAATTAAAACTTTAAGTAACAAGCCTTCGAAAACTTGTCGATGAAGCCTTTTTAAACGAATCAGCATTCGGAAAGGGCTTCAACTTTTCCCCCCATCGGACAATATCTGTAATTGAATTTCCCCGTTTAATTACTTCTAAAACTTGCCTCTTAATTATGCTCATTAAGAGTAGGCCTTCCCGCCTCTCTCTCTGGAAAAACCGAATTCCGTCAGAATATAAGCCCTTCGGACGGGGCCCTAAACCGGATCTGTTCAAGGCGCCACAAACTCAATTTCTCAACTGGGAAATCCGAAGGAATACAATCTGGGGATAAACTTTATCCCACTTAAAATCAACAAGAACGACGAAACACCATCAACAATAAACCGATAGAAGATAACAAAACACCAACTCTTAGAGAAATCTGCTGTACAAAATTTTTTTTATGCTATATATTTGGTAGTTATTTTTAATACAAAATTTATCTGTTCTAAGTTATACTTAAAAAATTAAATTTAGCCATCCAACATTATCCCTGGATTTATCTGGTTTCCCTGTCATCCACTGACAAAATGCAATCATCAACTAACACCGAAACTACACAGAAAAGCCAAAAAAAGTGGCCAACCTTAATATGTTTCCTACAATTCAACATTTTTGTTTTTCTGAATTTTTCCTCTACAATTTTATCATCAATTCTGAAATGCAATTATGTTTCTAACAGCAAATTAACCTTCTTTCAGGTGGCACAAACTAGATTTTTATAGTCAGTCATTTTAAAATTTGTAAGCAATTTGGTGGACCAAAGTCGAAGAAACCCGAAACCTGAAATTACTTCTTTACCGTTGAAATTTGTATATTACAGGGTGGGTGTTTTTTTTTGTTGCATATGGTGAGTAGAAACAAATGAAATTTTCGACACTAAGGCTACGGTTACACTGGATGCGTATTCTGACGAGAGTAGTAGTCCGAATGCGTCCGACGAGCTGCTCTTCAGAACTGTCCTTCAGAACAGAGTGGTTACACTATTGCGAGTTCTGAACATCAGTACGTTTCCGTGTTCTGGTCATAATGGACGACAGTGACGATTTTTATTTAATGGATTGCCCATTGCTTAAGTTATTATTTATGGAAGGTGGCAAAACTACACAAGTCAATGAACTATTCGCTGCAAGAAAGGAAAAAGGAGAGCACAGAATGTTGTTCGAAGATCTGTGTACCAATCCTCATAAGTTTTTTGAGTACTTCAGGATGACTCTTGAAACCTTTAAATATATACTCCAGGGAATTGAGGAGAATATACCAAAGCCTATAACTCAACAAAAATTACAGGGGCGTTACTGTCCCACAATGTGGCTTTTCGTCAAAACGGATGCGAAAAAACAAACTGGTTTGAACGGTGGAAAAGGTCTGACTAATTCGCACGTGTTCTGAAGAGCCAGTCGGGTCCAAAGTAAACACTTCCATAGCAACTACGTACTTTGATAGTGTAACCGTAGCCTTATCTTCATTCACCCTGTATAATCGATATTTTTTAGGTTAATATTACTTTTCCTAAAGTAATTGAATCATTTGGTATATATTTTTAAGGTGAACAGATTAATCTTGAAGGTAAACAGATTAATCTTGTTAAACATTTAAACACAGTCGCGAAGGATGGTCCGCCTATCCTCGCTGTATAGACCAAAGTTGACAAGTTCAGTATGATCAGGGGCGATCAATTTTCTGGAATATATAGGCTCTATTAGAATAAGGAAAAGCCAAGTGTAAGTTTTTCTCTTTTCTCGACCGACATTATTTTGAAATTTTAATTACCATAACTGTGAAAAGTTTAATCTTTTAGAGTTCTGGTTTATATTTTATCGACAATAAACACGCGTTCTATACATATATTTAAAAAAAGGTCAGGTTGAAGGCGTCAGGGAAGTTGCATGACAGAGCGGGGGACGTTACTTGTTTACGGGCGATAAAGGGGGATGCGAGGGGGTGTAAACACAACAAAATCCGGGTCAAGGGCGAAAGGCCGACTTATCATCCTTCAGTGAACTTGGGGAAAAAAAATCATAACACAACACCGACGCCCTGCCAAGTTATCGTCATCCGCCATTTACCAAACACCTTCGGAATCTATTTCAGTAACGAGATTTTATTTCTAGGAAGCCGCCCAGACGGAACGGGGATGCGACGATAAACCTAAATCAAGAGGCGAATAAGGCCCGGTCAATTATCCGCCCAATTAGCAAGGATAGGCCTGTGGAGATAAACGGAATACATCCCCGATCCTATGCTTATTCAAGACATGACTAATAAACAGATATCAATGGACTAATTATTGTAGTTAATCGACCAAATGAGAATTCAATTTAATCCGAACCTGCTACCGGGTCTAACGGACAATGGAATCGTAGAAACCCATTTCTTGAAATTCCATAACACGCAGTTAACACAACCCTTTCAGTGGGTCAGATTCGTTGTAGGTTCATTCCGTAGATATGCAAAAAAGGTGATAGTGAAGGTATGAAAATACGAGATAAACAGAAAGAAAGATAGACAAAAATAAAATTTTTGGCGGACCGAATAGTGACATGGAGGAAAAGGTCTAAAGAAAGAGAAAGATAAGGAGAGGGGTAGAAAGAGAAAAAATGTATAACTGAATATACTAAAAGGAGGATATGAAAATGTGCAATAAACAGAAAGGAGAGACAAAAATAAAATTTAGAAGAATGGTCTAAGGCGACAAGGATGGAATTTGGGAAGCCTGAAATAGTGTGAAATAGAGGAAGAGAGTCGTGGATAGACAGAGGGAAGGAGAGGGAGAAGAAAGAGAGAATTGGGGGTAGGAGAAACAGAATGAGTGAACAAGAGATAAAAAGGTATGAGAGAGAACAGAAAGAATCGATTATAAAAAAGACCAATAGGGTCTGAGTGCAGCAATAGCAAAGTCCTTTAAGACAAGAGAGAATAAGAGATAGAAGCGAAAAAATTACAGAAAAAACGCAGGCGGAATAGATTAATTAGATCAAAAACAAGAAAACAAGTACTACTTTAAAATATAGAGAGATAGAGAGATAAATAAAGAGAAGGAAAACAGACCGATAAGTGCAAGTGGTACTTACATAGAAGTAAAGTGTAAGTATTGTTGGTAAGGTGACGAGGGAAAATAGTTGCCATTTTAGCCTCTTTTTTTAAAAATAAGTGTGAAAAACTGAACATAATTTATTTAAAAAGAAGGATATATTTTCTTAAGCTATAGTTAAAATCTGATTTGGTTTCTTTTTACAAGTGGGCGGGCCGGGCCGGTTGGCGATAAAGCCCTACGTGCCTGGAATTCTGTACGAAGGGCCCGGCAACTATCAGACGTACCCGTAAAACACTGGGTGCAAATGGCCCAGGACCTTTCCCTGCTTATTGAGGTAGCTCCTGTCAATCCGGCCACAACAATGAAGCCATTGTCGCCCTGGACCCATTGTCGCCACCCCGGCCGATAATTGACTCGGCCTATCTGCTCCTAATTACCTGCACCGTCTGCCGTCTGGCCTGTTAACATTTATGCCTTTTCCCCATGGGTCCTTCGATTGAAGCCAATACTTGACATGGGATTTAAACTATAATATTGTTTGGTTCGTAGTGTTGTAGGAATGAACCGGGCGAAATACACCTTGGTCGCCCATTTTTTGTTTTGAACAACCGTCATACCACCCGGCCTCGTAACCGCGTTGCACAATTTTTCCACAGCAACCGCACTCGGTTGGTTTTATAAATCACCGAGCCGGGGAGGAGTGAAATCCCCGCGGGGTCGGTCCGTGCCCGGTACCCCTGTTCAGTTGAAATATCGCCGCCGCCGGCCGATAAGGACCTTTTTCCCTACTCCCTTTCCCTTTTTCCTCCGCTCGGGTGGTCGAGTCCGCTGTTATCTATTTTTTCAGCAATAAACCTGTGCTGAATTTTAGAACCGGTTGATTAATGCTAAATGCACCCTCCCCCGTGCAGGTCGCTTTTTAATGAATGTACTGTTGTACATAACTCATCTCCTGGGCTAATTGAATATCTAAAACAATTCATGAATAACCCCCAATAGAGGTTTTTTCTCAAACAGTTTTCCCAAAAAATGAATTATTCAAATAATAATTAATTTATCCAATGCCCTGAAATAAAAACGTTTTAAAAACAATGAAAAGCAGCCAATTCTTTTTGCCAATTTCAAAAATCTCATCTACCAACGGACAAATACATAAACAATGCCTTATTTAATTATCTGGACATTTTAACAGGACTATAATTTCCACTTGACCCAAGCCATCGAAGAATAAGCAATAATTTCACAATGTATTTAACTTAAAAATCCTTGAATGGAATTTCCATGGTACGCTGGTTTAACACTTTGCAGAACGTTTGATCGTCCCAGGTCCGCCTAATCACGCTGGACATCCATGTTTCGCTAGCCTGGTTCCGTCTCTACCCTCCAATTTTCGGTGGTGTACAACAACAAAATACGTTTTAAAACATTAATAACTCTAATTCATATTTTTGGACTAAAATAATTTTTTTGGACAGCGAATTTGATCGTCCCTGGTCCGCCTAGCCACGCTGTTTCTGGACATCTGTGACTTCGCTAGCCTGACGACATACAGTTTCTACCTCTTAATCTTCGTTCGAATACAATAATAAAAACGTTTTAAAACATTCCTAACTATAACTTAAAAAATTATTACTTTGTCTGGACGTTTAATAACAGTCCTCTGGTCCGCCTAAGCTCGCTGTTTCAGAACAGCCATGTTTCTCTACCCTTCAACAACAGAATTTATAAAAATCTTGAAGTATTTGTTAAAAATTTATTTCTGGAGGGACGTTCCTGGTCCGCCCAGTATCGCTGTTTAAAGCGGCTATGTACTTCAATTGAATTGGAATCAAATAACCAGAAAAGCAGACTAATTTTGCTGTGGTGGCGGGCTCTGTCCAATTGTAAATAAAGGAGTTATCAACATCCGATCCGCCTGATCTCACAAAGAGCTTTGACGAAATCTGAAGGTTCGATACTGAACGAACATAGACGAATAAATATACAGAAATTCGCAGATTTCGAAAAAAAAACACGCAAATTTAAAACTTTGCATATAAAGAACATTGTGGATTCCAAATATTATTTTGGCACCGATTAGGGAAAGCGCTCGCTCGGATGTATCATCTTAGGTCAGAATATAATATTATTGATAATAACCATAGCAAAATATAGCGCGTCTAATTGCAAATAGCATTAAAACGGGAAGAAAGTGAAACGTGTTCGCAATTACTTTGGTACAAAAACATCTTTTGATACGAGGTAAAGAACAAGGTTTAGTGAATTGGGATAGATTCTCTTACATAATACTGAGTTATTGAACAACCATTTTATAAAGACGGATGAATAGTTTTTTATAATTACTTTAGAGATCCTTGCAGAATCTCTTTACAAATTAGGCGCAACTGTTGCGAGTTTGATTGCTTAAATTACGACAATTATTCCGGATGGATCGCGTCCGAAGAAAAAAAAATGGTTATCTTTATAGAAATATTCTTCCAGGAAAGTTTAAGTTTCAACCAGTTCTTAAAGTTTAAAAAATATCGAAGGATTAATGCTTCCTCGAGGGGGGGGCTTTATTTTCTGAATAACGCTTTTCGCTTCCTAGTCTTGCAATATAAGTTGCCCGGATCCGATTCCGATCGTAAATAACGAATCGGATTCGCATAATATTTTATGGTTTACAACTAGCTTTTGTTGATAGTATGAGTTGTGCTCGGGTTGGAAGGGGCGTTTTGCTCGTTCCCTCCTGCGAATAACAGCGTAGGAGGCGAGGGAAAAACTCCGGGTTGATCTCCTTCTAAGTTATATCTTGGGCACTTCTGTTAAATCCGATCGGGAAGAGCGAGCCCGAAGAATATTAATCAGGAGCTTAACAACCCACCGAAAAGGAAAGCAGCCTAGGAGGTGTTATCAAACATGATTACGATCCGTTTTTATTCCTAACTATAACAATGAAACGGAAAAGAATTTTGTTTTAACAGCAATGAACTTTTCAATATTGTAATTACAAATCTTTAAATAATACATTGGTTTTGATTGAGATGAAAAAGTCAGTGTCACAAGCGGGATTCGAACATACGACTTTCGGCTTAATACGCCGCTGCTCTACCACCACTTGGGCTATGTGACTTGCTGGTCGTGGGTTCGAATCCCGCTCGTGACGCTGACTTTTTTATGTCAACCAAAACCTTAATTAAATATTAATTAATTTAAAAGAATTTATTTGGTCAATCGGACCACGAACTCTAATAGATATAACACATTGGGTGAAAAATTAATGCAGGTTTTGAAAATTTGTTTTATTTTCGCACGTGCTAATTTATGGATTATAATAAAATACTTAACTGTTATCTTTTATACAAAACATTTTAGTTTATAATGAATTGTATAAGATTAAAGACAAGCGAAGCTAAACATGTCCAAAATAGATTTTGTCACTTTTATTTGTATGACTAAATTTGGGCGCAGTATGGACCCAAACCGTCTTGAAAATAAGGAAGATCGCGGTAGACCTTGTTTTCGACGACGGCCAACTCAGAACATTGACTGAACAAAATGCACAAACAGCGAACACCTATAATTGCGGAAGAGCTTAGGTTTGACCACTCGACCGTTGTTCGCCATCTGTAGCAAATTGGCAAAATAAAGAAGCCCGTCAATTTGATACCGCAAGAACTAACCGAAGCCTAAAGAAAAGTCTCGATCGAATCATCACGTGCGATGAGAAATGGAATACGCTAGCAGGAGGCGTACAGGTAAGGATTAAGAGCCAAAACACTTTTCGAAATCTGCACCCACAAAAGGTGCGGTGGTATACTGCTGTGTTGTCCGCTATGATTTCCTTAATTATGATGGAACTAACACAGCGGAGAAATACTGCTAAGAAACTGACAAAATGCACGAGAAACTGCAATGCCTTAGTCTGACATTGGTAAACCGTAACGGGCCGATACTTCTTCACGATAACGCCTGGTCTCGTCAACCCTGCGGAAACTTAAGGACTTAGGGTATGAAACCTTACAGCACCCCTTTATATTCCTGAATACTAGACGTCTCGCCTACAGACTTCTACTTTTTTTAGTTATTTTGATCACTTCTTTAGGGATAACATATTTATAGAACGCGATGAAGTCGAAAAGCGCCTTCCAATACTTTATTGTGAGTTGCAATAAAGATTTTTATATCAGCAGAATAAAAACGATTATTACACGTTGTACGTTTGTGATGGAAAATATTTCGAATAAATTTCCTTTATGTTTTTACTGCCTTTCAAACCTGCATTATTTTTGCAGGTAGAATTTGTACCATGAATAAATCAATCAGCACGTTTTACCAATCCTTAAAAATGGTTGGAAATAATCGAAATATAAATAAAAAAGACTTTAAACAAAAATAAAGACACTTTATACCGTCTTTGTAAAAGTAAGACAGTTGTCTTTGTAGAGATGGTTCAGATTAACACGATATCCTGAAACTAGTAACTTTGTAATTCGGGCATATTGTTGGTGACTCCAATTATATCTAAGTAATAACTATATCAGAGATAGTATAGTCATTTCTAGTGGGATTGACCTTCTGATGAAATCATTTTGTGGTATTATGTTCTTTGTCCTTTTTAGTAATTGTTCAAATTACTAAATTAATAACTGTTTAATTCAGACATATCTATGGCATATTATTATTAATAGAATATTTTAAGCAACGAATGCATAAAAGATAGTTTATTCTTTGTTGATGGGGTTGTCAGTATAATCAATTATATGATGCCTGTTGTTTTTGTAATAATTTTTACAATTGCCTTTTTTTTTTGGGGGGGGGACCTTGTTTAATTTAGGCATAATATATATGGCATTGTTGGTAACTAAATTTTCCTAGTATCAAACAGTTGAGTCTTTGGTTGGGTCGTCCTTCCTAGCTATTCAATTCGGAGGTATTTATTTATTTTTTTGTATAGTGTGTTCAAATTGCATTTTTTTAATTTGTCTATAATTCCCCTCGTATATGACAATCTTTATGGTAATAATTAGTTCCGAAATTGTTCAAACTTTGTCGGTGGCATTTTCCATCCTGTAATTATGTATTAGTTTTTTTTTGGTTAGTTTTTCCTTATTGGTGTGGTCATTTATGTGGTAATAGTCAGCTGATGGTTGTTTTGGGTGTCTCTGTAGTAAGTCAAGAATCCTTATTTGACACTGTATTAACAGCTAATTCCTATGTCGTTATGAATATGTCGGGGTTGGGGTCTATGAGCCGACAAACAGATGAGGTCACCGCCCAACTTCTTATTTTAGATTGTGGACACGTCTTTGTAGTGTGTGCTTCGTCTATTCTAGTATAGTTCAGGCAGTGGATTTGCAGTAATAGCTTGATTCGATGTAATCTAGCTTTCAGAGTGAAATATTACATTGTGCGATATTGTTTTGTTGAAACCCACCACTGTACAGGCCGAAAATGTTTCAGGGCATCGGAACCAAATTAAACCAAATTATTGCGTGAATCATAGAAAACCATAAATTATTTAAAATTATAGGATTCGAGTGTTTCAATACTGGATTTACTAGGTAAACTTTTCCCATTTGATCGTTTCATGTAAAAAAAAAAACAGTGTTTTTTAGATTCTACTAAAGTTGCCTATGTACTGATAATTTTATTTTATTTTCAATTGTATTTATGACCTAAAAAAATTTTTGCAATTGAACTAATTCGATCGTTTATTATCCAAGTTCTTCGTGTTAGTGAAATTATACATCTCTGGCTCTGGTTTCCTGGCAGGGGGAGAAGCGGGATCCTGCCCCTACGCCTCTGCCTGGAATCACTCCAGTTTTCCAAAGAGGGGAAGGAGGAATAATAACGGCAGGGGAGCCGGTTCAGGGGAAAGATAATGTTCACCGCCCTTTTGGAGGGTCGGAGAAGTTCTTTCCGTTACGGCAAAGCGACTCACGTTCTTCATCAACCGGCCATCTGTGAATGTGAATCCTCACCAACTGTTTTCTCACCTGCCGTGGGATCATTCAAGCCCAAAGCATCCAGGATACAAAATCGGGCAATTTAAATAGATAAAAAAAATTCTCCATCACATTTCGGTCTTGAATTTCATTACTGAAATAAGCGTGACTAGATATGTAAATTGTAAAACAACAGGTGCACGGCATTAAATTACATCAAGAGGAACTCGCCCTTAAAAGCATACTGAAATTAACAACCACCCTTTAAAAGATATCAGACGAAGTGTCGGAAAGTACAAGAAGAAAGTACAATCAATTCCATGCATATTCCCTTAGTACATTGTTAATATTATCATTTACGAATTCATGATATGTAAATAATTCGAAAAAGTGAAGACCCGCGTCCTCTCCGTACACAGAATAGCTAATCAGAAATGAATATACATAACGAGCTGAAGCATTTGCATTTAGAATGTTTTCAGCCGAGTTGAACTCTCCGTTTAAGACGTTTTTGAACAATAACAGACAGCTAAATATACCAAAAGGAAATGTTGATTTCCTCCTGACCAAACTTGGTAACATCTAGCCAAAAACTACACGCTAATGAATGAAATATAGTCTTAAAAGATGATTGGTAAAATAAAGTGAATTACGTTTTAATTTTTTTTAAAGCTTTATGAAAAATAGAAAACACGTAAATTGTACAAGTAACTACTACATTATGGCTCTGTGTATGCATGTCTGTCTATGCTGTTCCTTTCTATGCCCTTGTGTTTTACAAAGACAAAACCCACACGACTATACTGTTCACTGTATATACATTTTAAATGATGAAATGTAAAGGGAAAGAGATTTTTTAAATTATTAAAATGGGAATTGGTTATTATTATGTATGGGCAAAATTTAAATAGATCTTACATTAATATTCAGACTAAAAAAACCAGGTATTCGAGGTAATTAAATCTTACCAAGCGTGGGATTTCAAGATATAATAACCAGAATCAATACTGTTCATGTCAAAATTACATCAACATAAAATTTGGAAAAAATATGCTTAAAATGGACGTGCTGGTAGCGTGGCAACTTTAACACGGACAAGTCAAAAAAGAGATAACTACCGACCTATATTAACGTAATTTTATTGAGATTAATCTCTTGTGTTTTTTGTTAGTTCAAGAAAATAAAATATATTTACTTGTAATAAAATACACTTGTATATAATACAAGTGGCAATATTTTCGTTATTTTGTTTGTCTTTCATTCAAAAATGGCATGGACTAACAAGAATTCCCTTTAGACATCAATATTTCATTTTATTTATTACATATCTACACATTATGATTTCATTTATACATTTGTTCGGAAACTGTATCATTGTTGGAATGTGTGTGTGTGTGTGTGTGTGTTTACTTGGTTGTTTTGTTTTAGATACTGATCCTATCTTTGTATCGTGAAGTCAATTCTAGTGTAGTTATTGTTCAAAGATGTCTTTGCAGTAAGCCAATTCTCATGTTAAATCTTTATATAACACACGAGAAATGGGATATTTTTTTATTGAAACGTCAGACAGGCGAGTACAGGCCAAAATGTCGGAAAGGCATAAAACGCCAGTAACTATAGAATTTATCTTTTTTAAGATAATAAACTGTTTATTTTTTAAGCCCACCTTATATACAGCTGTACTATAAATAAAGGATACAATGAAACAAATGGCTAAATTTAGGTCGTTGACCTGTCAAAAAGTCTTAATGAGAAAAAACCATAGCCCGTGCCCACCAAACGGAGTTCAGCCAGTTCCGTAAGTAAAAAGACAGTACGGTAAGAGAAAGACAGAGAGAAAGAGAAAGAGATGGGACAGTATTACTTAACAACAGTGAATCACGTCCCAGTAGAATAAATTACTCGGAAACCTTGACCTACACACTCTCATTACCATAGCCGGGGTGCCAAACCCGCCATCAAAAGATAAACTCGTTAATTTGCCTACCCAAGCCGTTTTCCACCCCCCCCCAAACTTGCCCTTTTAACTAAACTGCTCTCGGCCGATGACTTGTTTAATTATGGGTTGATTCTATGCGAATGTACTTCGCAAAGAAAACAAAAATAGAACCAGAAATAAAACAAATAAAAATATCTAAAAAGCAACATATATATGAAACTCGTTATCACAAGACACATATTATAAAAGTTCCTAATTTGGACGGGGGAAAAAACAGCGAGAAAAAGCGGACCCAAAGTGGATCGATAACGGCAGATCCAGTGCTGTGCATGCGCGCACCCTTCTCGACCCGTGTTCGCAGCGTTTGGAACCTGAGAAAAACTATTAAAACATAATTGCAAACCGATATAACTAATACTTCACATTATATTATTGTTTAAAAAGAAACTTTCAAATATTTGTAATAACTAATAAATTTGATCTCTGTTTAAATCGACGTGTATAGGTTAGTATGTTCATTTCCTTAATTGTGCTTTTTTTTTTGTTATCCACTTGTTTAAAAGAAAAACAAACTTACAGGGTAGGATCTATACGAATTTTGGGCCGTTTTGGCTTGTCTGTTCAGTAAAAACAGAATAAATTTTGTATTTAGTTAAAATTTTTTAAAAAAACTGCGCTTACAGTAAGTTTTACATCAGATTTTAGGACCGACTAACCTCGCTTTTCTTGACCACCAGAGAGCTCTGACCGTGTTATGTACAGACAACCCCAAGAAGGAAGTGTTTCTACATTTTGAAACTATGAAAACATTCTGATACTGCCTTTACTCCTCAAATCAGAAAACTTTACGTGTAATTTTTTTTTTTTTTTTTTTTTTTTTTTTTTTGAAAAGGGTAAAAAGTCAAAAAATATCCGCCGTACCGTGAGAAGGCTGGTACGCGTTAGGTCAGACAAAAAATCGCTGAATCATGCCATGCAAGCTAGAAACACAACTTAAAAGAGAATGCGCCATCAATAAATAAACGGACAGAATGGTGTTTAACCTCTATTTAAAAAAAAAACTTCCTCAAAACTTTCATTTATCTGTCTGGCCTATGAGTCTAAACTAAGCCAAAATGAACGAATGGAAGCATTTTAAATAAATTACAACGCTCTGCACCCTGGTAGTTTAAAAGCTTTCGCCTGGACTTTTCTCATAACCCCCTAATGGCCATGTGCAGTCGATACCGGCTCATTCATAATTACATGTAGAACATCAATGGGAGCCCTTTGTTTTATTGATAAAATTTTAATTCTCGTTCAACCTGTCAAAATGGGCTTTTGGCAAAGCGAAAAAAAAAGAAAATCAGTGTGCAATGTTTGTAGATTGGACAAAATGGGGACTGAATAGAGGCATCAGGGAAGAAAACCAAATTAAGACAGTATTAGATAAAAATGAAATCCAGAAAGTTAAAAAAGAATAACAAACCAGAATAAACAATTTAATGTAAGAACTTCCTTTTATATATAAAAAAAAACCCGACCCAAATGGGCTAAGAATTTCTTCGCGGCCAGGTAAAACAAAAGAACATTTTATTGGACTATGGAGAACCAGGGCAAAATAAACAAGACCGATTAGTCATGCCTGACTTGTGAATAATGACATTCGGACAATATAAACATAACAAACAGCTTGTATTCACTGTTTTCTTTTTTTCTTTTTCCCATAGTTGTGCATTTTAATAACCGATTCAATGCGTGAAACGATCTCGAGGGACAATGTTGACACTAGTTTATCAATGGAACAACACAAAGAAAGTACATATGACTTTCTTTAAAAGAAAAAAAAACAATATATATATTTATTATGATATGTTAATATATACCAAAAACATGCAACAGGTATTTATTTCTATGGATGATTTAACTCGTGTGTGTGTGTGTGTGCGCGCGCGTGTGTGGAGAGATAAACAGACAAGCAAAAGGAAAAGAGAGAGAGAGAGAGAGAGAGAGAGAAATTGGAAGGGAGGTAAAAAGATGCAGAAAGACACAGAGAAATTTAAGATAGGCAGATATAGTTAGAGAAAAACGGTGAGGGGGCGCACAGGCTTGACTATTTGGATCCGCCGATTTTCGCTGTGCCTTCTTGACTTAACATTACAAAAATAAAATGTCTCAGCAAAGAATTGATTAACAAATGACGGACAAAACAATACATATTATACTACTGGGAAAATTTACATCTTTCTAATATGGAACAAAAAATAAATAAATAAATAAAACTATTACTTAAAACTCAAGAATAAGATATATCCGTTTGTTAACGAATAAAAGAAAAATCATAAATCTTATGAAAATGCGATATGTATTGTATTACAGAAAAAAGCAACACAGAAGTGGAAATGTTTTTAAAAAACACTTCTCCAAAACAATAAAACTACTTCTAACTAAACTATTTTGGCAAATGATTTAACATTGTTACTATTTATTTATTGTTGGTTATTTAGAAAGTTAAGCTACATAGAGTTGAGTTAAATATAACTTGACTATTTTCTTTCTATAGTAATATAATATTATACATTAATATTGAAAATTATAATAAAATCTAAACAGATTTCATGTTCATTTCTTCTTCTTGGCTTGACCCAAACCGAAAATTCGATACGGATTGTAAAAAAAATCCTCGTGTGAAATTAATGTCAACAAACCGAAGAAAAAAAGACTGCCTGTTCTGAACCGTTCAAAGGTCGGAATTACTGACTCATACCCCGATTTGTTTATAACGTACTCCCACGCTCCTGCACAATTTAAATCTAATGGTAGTCAGAAACAACCCTACCATACCCATAGCTGAAAACGATTAAAAGGTAATAAACCCAACAGGAAAAACTATCCGTATCAAATGCTCCTGTTTTACGAGATTAGTATTGACCCTGGCAGCAAATAACGTGGAGAAATTAAGTAAAAGGAGCCTGCAAGTTGGTACTTCACTTTCAACTTTCTCAAACAAACATTAAAGGTAGGTAAGTACCTGTGAAAACTCTTGGTTAATACCTAAATTCACAGGGTACAATATAAATGAGATCAATATTTTCAGCTTGGTAACGACCTGAAGAAATTTATTTGAACTGGTTCTCTTTAAATACTAAAAAACTTATATTTTTTTGACACTTAAGTTCCATTGTGAATAAAAAATTTAGACAATTTTTAAACTGTGTTTTGCAGGTTTCTAATAAGATAGTTGAAGCTTTGGGAACAGAAGACAAGTCAACAACTGAAAAGTAATCAATCTAAAAACAATTTCATATTAAACAAAGCAAAATTAAAAAAAAACAACTGAAATAGATTATTAAATTTAAATCCTACAGTAAAACCTGAAAGAAAATGTGAAAAATAACATAGCCACACTGAAAAAATTAATTTTTATTTCCTATCAATACAGAAAATATTAAAAAGAACAGCCAGGGGAAGGGAAAGAAAGTAAAAGAACAAAAAGCTTCCAATTCAAACAATTAAGACAAAACTACCATTTGCTACAAAAATTTGCTACTTCAGACAAATTTAGCCATGTTTTTAAATTAATATCACATTATTTTAAATATATATGAAAGACCATAATGAATAACCTGGACAAACACTTTGTATTAAAAAAATTATTTAAATAACAACTCAAAAAGACTGATATATTGTCTGACTAAGATTTCCTAAGCTAAATTTAAAGAACAAGTATTATACTTACATACATCCATACTTATGCATGTATGAATATGCAAAAAATAAAGATTTACAGGACTGAGCTAATTGTATGTATTTATATGTATGTATACAATAGGCTGAATTGTTTGTACTTGGCTTTGTGCTTAAATTTACAAATAGGATTTGTTATTGCCCCCTATGGATGGCCCAGATATGATTGTAAAGAAAAAAAGAATTATTTTAATTCTGCTGACTAGGACCAACAAAATTAAGACACAACAGGAAAAACATCGATTTTAATTTTTTTTTTTAATTCATGTTTAAATAGAATTTAGAAAAGTGCACTGACTGAAGGGGTAAACGCTAGATGGGGTCAGAGCGGTCAAACCGCAAACTAGATCTGCAGAAAGCCTTCCGCTGGCAAAACATTAATATTAAAAGGGAATAACATTTTTTTAAATATTAATTTGAAATTAAAAAAATAATCCACACAATTAGACAAGTTGGTTTTTAAATGCTATCAACTTGAATAAAAACTGATACACAATTTCCACCTTTGCCCATCAGTTTCGACTCATTTTATATTGTCTCAAAAAACTTCAACATTTAAGTTTAACATTTAACATTCAATGTAACATTTATATATTTAAGATTGTTGGAATATGAATGAGATAATTTGAATATAATGATACAAGTTCACTGTCCGCTTTAAAAATTTATTCAATCCTTAGTAAAAATAAAAGGACATATTAGCATCTAGCATCGATGAATGAACATTGATTTAATCTTATTAAAATGAATACCTCATAGAATGTTTGAATTTGAACATTCAATTTACCAGATTTCCTATTATAAAATAATTTAGAAATTTTTAAAAAAATTTCAAACCATAAAAAGACAGTAAAATAAAATAAGTAATTACAAATAAAAGATTGAATTCAAATCCAAAGGGAAAGAAGTCTGAGACTGAATCTGGAACCAAAGCGATTGATAAAATAAAAAATGAAAAGTCTGCAACTGAATCTGGAACCAAAGCGATTGATAAAACAAAAAACAATCTAGACCTTGTAAAATAAAATATAGTTTTATTCTAAAAAATTTCATGATCCCAAACATCTTCAAGATATCATAAATGTTCAAGATTGTTGTAACATGAGTAAAGAAATATATTATTATTCATTTTTAAATAATAATATATTGTAGAATATAATAATGATGAATACCAACCAACCACAAACCATAAAAAGAGACTAAAGAGGAAAAATAATTACAAGTATAAGATTGAATGAGCGAACCAAGTCTGCGACTGAATCTGTAATGCCTCCAACCCATTCGATAACAAAATCAATCTCAACTTGGCAAAATAAAATAGCTGAAATATAAATTAAACACAACATACCTTTCATTTTTTGTAATACATATATATTAAAATAAATGCCAATTTGTTTTCAAAATAGAATGTAATATGAATATAATACATATTTAAAAGATTTGATAGCATGCAAAAGCATCGAGTGCGACTTACTGGAGGCGGTTGGTTGCGGTAGGGCTGCTGCTGCGGATAAGGACCCATGGGTCTAGGAGGCCATCCTTGATTATAGCCCTGAGGTGGTGGTTGTTCACCCTGTGCCTTGGCCATACCATAGTCATAGTTGTTCTGGTATCGATGGACACTGTTTGACTGTAGCAGTTGATTGAGCGTAGGAGTGGGTCCTGTCGGAGGAGACTGGCTCGACACAAACCTCTGCTGTGGTTGAAAACCCGGCCTGGGGACAGGCTTGGCAGCCGGATACGGCTGTCTCATATTCGGGTTGAAATAAGAGTTCTGGTGATGCATCTCTTGCTGGTGCATCGGATTGTCAGGGTGGACGTACCGCTGCGGGTAGAGTCCGTAGCCCTGCTGCTGATGATGCTGCTGCTGATTATCCGGCATCGGGCCGGATTTATTGTAATTATTAACATCTCCCTGGTCCGAATTGTTTATTTTATTTATATTAGGTCCCTCCTCGGTCGTATTGGCATTCTGTTCGCTGTTGTTGACCGGAGGGGGGCCCTCTTGACGAAATTGACTCATTTCTATATTAATATTATTTCTGTGAGGCTTTTTACCTTTAACATCCGTATTTAACAGATTCCGACAATCGTCGGCGTTATCCGTACCATTGTGGAAAGCGTTATTTCCTTGTTCTTGTTTGCTATTCACGTCATTTTGCTGGGTTTCAGCTCGCGTCGCAGCCATGTTAGGCCGAGCTGCCAACACCCCGCCACATCTAGATCCTTTCAACTTACCCAATACCCAATACGTTCGGATTCCACTTCACTCGAAAACATTTTATTCCCATCACTTGAACACACACGCCATTCCGCCGTCGACGCGGCCCGGTTCGTCAGTCGCGATTAACGAAAAACCACACATTTCAAAACGGCACACAACGTTATTTCGCATTTTCTATATCAGTACGAGAGGACGGGGGGATCGGATAGCGCGAAAGGAGGTTAGGACAGAAAGGTTATTATGTTCCTCCGCCACAATAACAAAAAGTCTCCGGTTACTTTTTCAACGGCGGAAAAACCTCGAGACGGACTTTTCCGACCGAGCAAAGCCACACGGGGAAAAAGGAAAACGCGTTTCCCACTCCGATGTCAAACTATCACGAATAATCCGACGACGGTCGAGGGACTACTTTTTCTCTTCGGCCATGATGGACGAATAATCCGCTACCAGTCCCCCACCACGCCAGTCAATAAAGCCGCACGTAGCCAAAACCCAGTACGGCAAAATTATTCGAAAAACCTACAAAACCCACGTATTCGGCAAGGAAAAAAATCCCACGAACGGGCTGAAGACTTTAGAAAAAAATCCGACCTTTTAAAAATCGAAAATCGTTCGAAATGAAAACACCTCGTTTTCACCGATCCGGTACACGTACGTTCCTTGAGGATCAGATGGCGCCACCTCACCGCCTTTCCGCCCCGTCCTCGTACAAAAAGGAAAAAAGAGTGTGGGAAAATTTTCTTCCACGTTTGCACAGTTTCGGTTCGAATTATGATTTTGGACGGCCGATGATTCGCTCTTAGAATTTTTTCAACGACGCGCTTCCCGACATGGCTTCGAGGGGCGGCCCGACCGTCGCCGGCACGGACGGTATGGACTTTTTGCACAGGCAGCGAGTCGCCGCACAATATCAAATAAGGTGATACACTTTGGAAAAATTCGAATTTACAATTTTATAAAATTCCAATCGGCATTTAACGGAAAAGCAATTTTGACCGATTTTCGCGGAGATACTTCCACCCCTCTGGACCCAGATGCAAAATAAATAATAAGAAGTTGAGGTTATCTCTGGTTTATAATTAGGAAGGTTTCCTTGTATTTTTCTTATCAATTTTGATAAATTCCTTTCAATTTTCCACCCTTCCACATATTTTGATAATTTCCCTCATTCCTACTTTAATTGTTTGTAGTGTAGTGTTTTGTAGATTTGTCGACCAACTTAGGCACATAATGTTCTTTTGGTCGTTATCAGGGATGTGGTCAAAGAAAGATATTTTTAATTTTAAATCTTTGCCTAGCTTTGGAAACGTTATTGTACCTTCATTTTTGGTCAGAAGGATCTAAACTTAAATTATTTTATTTTCATATTAACATTGAATATTCAATTCTCCTTCACCTTTTCAACTATGAAATGGCTGATTTTTACTGTCTGTGATACTGTGTAAATAATATAAAGCAAGGATAAATTTATGGAATTCTTGTTTTAATGGCTTGCATTAAGTCAGTGTTAGAAATCCACTTTGGTATTTTCTTGTTTTCGTTACATATCTACAGGCGCTTACAATTCATTAGCCATCCTTGCCCACGGTCAACAAAGGGTTGTCTTTCATTGGCCAAGATTGGCTTAGTGTGTTACGCTAACCATTCTTGAACTACACAGTTTTAACTATAGACTAAGAAGGAGCAAAATAATTTTGAAATTTTGGTAAACGTGTGTGTATCAGTCCATTTATATCAGTCTGTGTTATTTCATTGTCAAAAAACATATCTAGACGGAATGATACAATTGTTTTTAAAATTTGCTGGTATGAAAGGCCTCTCCTGTTATATAAAAATGAAGATTTTGAAATCTTTGTTTAACAGCTTCGTGTATGCTGCTGCATTACCATTTTGACATTTTAGAAATTATAAATAGAATTATAAAAACAGTTTTATAACTTTTATAGCTAATACCACTTGTACTATTACTAATAATGA
The DNA here is from genome assembly GCA_039619505.1 of Cimex hemipterus. Classification (NCBI taxonomy): domain Eukaryota; kingdom Metazoa; phylum Arthropoda; class Insecta; order Hemiptera; family Cimicidae; genus Cimex; species Cimex hemipterus. The sequence goes on from CM077109.1 coordinate 9,521,572, forward strand.
AAAGAACCTTAAAAATTCATAATTTTGTATCAGCCCTGTGTTGCCTCTGTATCGTATGAATGATAGGCTGAAGGATTTGCTACGATGAAAAACCTTGCTTGTTACTTAAAAGCTTAAATTTATAGAATTCTTGTTTAATGGCTTGCATTAATTCATAGGTGTTAGAAATTCATTTTGACATTTCTATATATGTAATGTGATTCACAATAAGCTAAACGTAGTTGTACCTCTCAATTATAGTTTTACACCTTCTATTGTAGTCTAATCATGAGCAGCACATCTTCCGCTTAAATCTTTAAATATGTGTAAGTTACACCTTCATCTAAATCATGGACAATGTGCATGATGAGGCTGTATTTTACAATTTTCTATTACGAAAGACCTTGCCCGATACTTACAAATGAAAATTATTAAATGTTTCTTAAATGATGTTTGTAGATCGACCTGCAGATAATCTTCTTTAAGGTCTTTACTAGGTGAAAGAAAGAAAGATTTGAACTCTACATTTTGTTTCATAAATATTTACTTTCTCCATGCATCTCAGTAATATTCCCATTTTGACATATTTTATCAAATACATTTCAGTTAACTTTATTTTTATTACAATTAAGGTTTTTAGTTGAGATTTAAAAAAAAAAAAACCGAGCGGGATTCGAACCCACGATCTTCGGCTTGATACGCCGCTGCTCTAGCACCAGATTTATCATGACGTCGGTCCACCCGGACACTAACTTCCCATTTCAACCCCGCCTTTCAAATTTTTCTCTCCTTTTTGCCATTCGAATCCCGCTCGTGCCGTTGACTTTTTTATCTGAACTAAAAACCTTGATTAATTGGTAAAGCGGACCATGAAATTTGTGAATTTTTTTTGTCTAATTTTTATTGTCTTACACTATATTTAATATAAACAACCAAGAGCAAAGCAGCATTAACTGTTAAATAACATAATCTTAACTGTTAAAAACATGTTTATTTAGTTAACATGAAGGTTTTTTTTTTTTTTTTTAACCAAGCTCAGAAAATAAAGTTGGGTAAGATAACTAAGATAATTTTGTTTCTCTGTTAAAATATATATTAAATTGTATTGTTTTGTAATTTTTTTTCTGTTTCAGCGCTCATAACAAATCTAGGCTTAAATATTGCATATTTTTCCATTATTTATTATTCTTCGCGATGGTGGCAAAACTGTCTTCGGACATTTTAGACAAATTGGATATTTTTATCTTAGAAATAGAAGAACTTCAAGTGCCCAAGGTGAGGTCGCCTTCTTTTTTGACAAACCCAAAATAGACATTTATTTAAAATCTTTCACAGCCTTTGCTCTGGGAATACTTGTGGTGCGTTAGCATCCTCCTGACTTTCGTAGGCCTCGCGGCGGCGAGGAAGAACAAAGTGTCAATCATGCAGAAGTACATGATCGGGACGGGCGTATTCGGCCTACTCCCCGTCCTGTACGCGATGGTCTACTATTTCCCAGACGTTTGGCACTACGTATCGACTGGTGAAAAAGACGAAATAATTCTTTGGCAGGTAATATTTGTTAATTGCTTGTATCAAAATAATAAATCGAATGTATAACTTTTTCTTGTTTGTAGGACTACCCTTATGGCATATTGTGGTACGTATTCATATTCGGAGCTCTCCAAGTCCATTCGTTTTCGTTGTACTTTGCCAACAGTTTACTGACAGCTTGGAAATCCAGAGGGACCAAGAAAGGCGATTAAAGTCTTCCAAGTGTGTTATATTTTTAATACCCCTCCCCCCAATTAAATAAATTTATTTATTGTTGTTTTGTACAAAAAAGAATTTTTTTAAAGAAAAAAAAAATGGTTTGTTAATTTGTTCTTTTCTTGGATGGCTTAAAATTTTGGGATTTTAAAAACAGATGGCACACTATAATCGTCAATTTGGTAATAAATTGAAAACTACGAACACCTAATCTGGTCAACATTTTTTATTTCTGTTTTATTGGGTTTAATTTCTAATTTTTTTAATGGACAAAGCTTTAAACATTATTTATTTTAAACGAGACAGTAATAATTAGGGTAAAAAAGTCATCACCATATCAGAAAGAAAGATGCATTTATCCTATAAAAATAAATTATGACTTCCCCCTTCAATTTTTAAAAACTAAATATATTTTTGTACTTAAGAAAAAAGGAAAATTACCCAGTTCTTATATTCAAAACAAAAATAAAATCTTCAACAAAATATAATTTTCTGCATAACTTTTCTTTTTTTAAATCGATGAAACACTCTAAACATTTTGTGTATATTATTATTGAATAATATACCGTGTGAATTTTTCATTTCACACATTGGTAAAAGACAAAACTCTTTGAAAACGTTTTTTAAAAAAATACGATGGTTTGGGCTTTTGATTTGATTAAGTCTTAAATTTTATTTTAGCATGTTTTTCCAGAGACTTGGAAGAAAGAAGGGAAAATTGTATTTAAAAAAAAAAAAAATTATTATTAGAAAAATTGTCATAGGCAAAGCTTCATGAATGTTACCTGTATCCTACTGCCTTAATTTTCTGTGTGCTCAACCCTTTTAGGAAAAAACACAATACGACTAGCGTAACTAATACAAACCCCTGTCACCAATATACAATCACAATAGAAAATATATATTTATTAAAAAATGAATAAAAAAAGGAAAACAATATCGATATTTGCATTCGTTTAGCAAAAACATTCAACTAGGAGTGAACGTATTAGAATTCACAACACGCAGTTTAAATACAAGAAGGATTAGAGTTTTATATATTTCTTTTTTTAATTATAAAAGAAATTAAAATTAATTATTTCAACTAGTTTAAATCGGATATTTTCTATCTAATCCTTCTAGTTTCAAGACTTTTTCTATCCTGTAGTAATTAGCCAACACAGTTAAAACCATTTTTACCCACACATAAAATTGAAGCAATATCTATTTGTAATATATAAGACCTCATTAAAAATATTAAAAAAATTGCAAATACTAAATATTGAATATTCTTTTTGATTTTTCAGTTTAAAATTCATGTGTGGTAAAGTGACCGTTAATTAATGATTATTTTGGAGATCGTGAGTTGCGGTCTGGTGTCAAGTTTAAAATTCAATCGAGTTTCTTCAACTCTTGGTCTTTCTAAAAACACTTGTTAATCATGTTTATTAAAAAAAAAAAAAAAAAAAAAAAAAGTACAGTGAATGTTATGACTATTGACTAAGATTGTACATATGTTATTTATTTAAAATATATTTAATTAAGAAATTGTGTTCATAAGTTAAAAAATAAAACACGACCCATGTCAATAGACAACGAAATCGTTCACAACGCAGTTGTTTTTTTTTTTTTTGTTTTTTTTTTCTTTACAAAATGGATCTGTGATTTTTTTTCCTATTTAGACAGATTTTTGATTTTAGTAGTGAAACAGTTTCATTTGTGTACACCGCAGGAGGATTTAATTTTCAGAAAACAATTATAAATTTTTTTTTAAAAAAGTGGAACTAAGGTTGTGTTTTGAAATGCCTCAAAGAAAAAAAAAATATATTCTCTTTAAAGCAAATAATTTACATGTTGTGCCTAATGAAATGATAATCTTAGATTTGTACAATATAAAAAATTTTAAAAAAGAAGAAAATTGGAATGTTAGCATTGAAAAGAATTTATCAGTGTAAATTGGATTGTAAATAAAATTAAAGAAAATGTGTGTAGACAATTTTTTCCTGTTAATTGTATTTTTCTATTAGCAAGTATCACAATACACTAGCATAACGTGTTTTCTTACTCTTTTATCTCCTTTTAAACAAAATTTTCTTTATATAGAAATGTTTTCCGTATTATTTTATTCATATACCCCGACTTCATTGGCCTTTGCTTCCTCTTGTTCATTTTGTAAGCACCAATCCCAGGATGTTCTTCTAAATTAAAATAACATCAAGACTAACATATTAAAAAATTATTCAAATGGATTCTTGGCCACGTTGGTATAATTTAGGACAAACGTTTTATAACTTTTTTTGTATTATAATACAACGTTACATTTGCATAATACATATTACAAGTTTGACAGTTTAAAAAAATTTAAAAGATTATTCATTTCTAGCCTACAATTAATTTTCTAAATGAAAAATACATTATCCAATAATTTCTTTTCCAAAAAAAATAATAAATAACAAAAAAAATATTACTCAACACTGCCAGAATTGTCTCAACAAACAAATATTGTCTCATAATTTATCGATTATTTATGAGCAATGTTTAAGAAAAAAATATAAATGTATTCAATACCAAAATTTCAAAATAAACCAATTATTGTCCTAAATAATCAAATGGACCACTCTTGTACATTTATTGGACATTATTCTATATAAATAAACTAATAATTAATGTCTCAAAAGAGATTTGTGTGTCTATTGTCGCATTATTTTATGCCACAACCTTTATGTTACGCCTTTCAACATCAGTCCTGGTATCTTCATCGTAGTGAAAATATCATCAAGCAATTCATATAAAATTTAGATAACAATTAAATACAAGGGATTTGTTTTCAAATAAATATATGGCAGTATGTCTTTTATTTTTGTACACTCGCATCGGCGATACAATCAACCCTGATCATGCGCTGTTCCTTTTATATTAGGGTCGAAATCTAATAGATTCTAAAGGAAATATGAAGTAAACTGGGTCTATGTCAGTGTTAATCTTGTGTGGTAACAGTCCATTCTCAGTAATGTCTTTGTACTAATTGTAAATTTCATTCAATTCTGGAATTTGTCCAGCCCTAGATGATTTATTTATCTTTTGAAATATTCAATTCCAGATTGGTAAGTTTTAGTTGGTTGCACACAATTTTTTTGCAGTAGAATTTATGTATAGTTTTCACACAATTTGATTTATAAAGTCAATTCTGTCTCATGGGAGGTCTTAACCAGCCTACCCTTTTTTTACTTTATTTTTTTCCCAAAAGATTCTTGATTAAACATCCATAAGCTATGATGAAATAAAAACACACAATCCTACCATGGCAAATAGAAGTCAGGTAACCCTAACCACTTGGCCATGTGGTCAGAGATTGGCTTTTATTTTCCATTTAATCATAAGTACATCATAATAGTAGGTAGGTATAGGTACATAGTTGGTAAAGACAATTTAGTTGGAGTCTGGCCTTTTGGCTACAACTTGTAGTCAATTGAAGGAGTCATTAGTTTTTTATGTTGGTAGTTTGGTCTTGACGTTAATAATTGTATGTCAGAGTACGTGTTAAGTCTTTTGCAGTGTCCTTGTAGTAATAGTCAATATTTCCCTTGAATCTTTGTTGGCCACTGTGTTTTTGTAATAATAGTAAATTGTTTTTGTAGTAATAGTTAAATAATACTACCCTTGAATCTTTGATGGTCACTTTGCTTTTGTAATAATAGTAATTTATTGTGCAGTGTCTTTGTAATAATAGTCAATACTTCCCTTGAATCTTTGTTGGTTACTGTATTTTTGTAATAATAGTAAATTGTTTTTGTAGTAACAGTCAAATAATACTTCCCTTGAATCTGTGAAGGTCACTTTGTTTTTGTAATAATAGTAACTTATTGTGCAGTATCTTTGTAGTAATAGTCAATTAATATTTCCCTTGAATCTTTGTTGATCAAAGCATTTTTGTAATAATATTAATTTAATGTGGTGTCTTTGTAGTAATAGTCAATTAGTACTTCTCTTGAATCTTTGTTGGTTAC
>CM077109.1:9553256-9576629 GCA_039619505.1 Cimex hemipterus
CTCTCTCTCACTCTCTCTCTCTCTCTCTTTCTCTCTCTCTCTCTCTCCCTTTCTATCTAGCTGTTTTTCTGTATTTCTAAATATGAATCTCTTTCATATAATTTCCCTACTACTTTGGTTTCTATGCTTTTCACCCTCTATCCTGTCTTTTCTTATGTAAAATGATAATAGTCGCAAACAGAGACGATGTATAATCAATCACGTGATAAAAGCGATTGTATGAAACCGAAATGGCATGTATTTATTAAGAATGTATGGCTAACGTAACAACAACAACAACAAAGGGAAAAATTTTCCCAAAAAAACTTTTCCATAAGATAAACAAAAACAACCCCTCGTTTTTAAACAACGTTTTATGTATTCACCTTGCCAAAAAAAAAAATAAATAAACGTGAAAGGATTTGTCTGTATTTACTGCTGTAATTTGGAGTGGTTTGCCAACTTTTTACGGTGGTCAATCAAGTTAAGAATAGTGCCTTTCTGCCAAATTTAATGAAGTTTTTTAGTCTTGGTTGTCTCCAAGGCTTTTAACGCTTTAAGGCTTTTTTTTTCTTAAGTTGTGTAAATCGTTCAGACTCACCAAGGCATGTGGCAGAATGGATGCCGGCAGGTCGGCGGAGGATGGAGAGGAAGTGTGACCTCGTATTCCATCCGGAGGTGTTGGGGCGAGCTCGGTTCCATCTGGACTGGTCTGCACTCTGCCACCGTCGGCCGCTGCCCCCGCCAGTCTCCCGATCGCCCTTTCGCCCCCCTTTCACCCTCCTTTTCCGCCACGCGAGGACGGCAGCCGTGGTACAGGTGGAAAAATGGAAAAAAGAAAAGAAAATGCTATTTATCAAGCAAATATGAACAAAAGACAAACAACAAAGCAAAATTTACTAACAACCTACAATGATTTTACCTTCAAATCCAGCAATATTAATAAAAATTAATTCAAACTATCCGTTATAATATACGAATTAGTTATTACATTCTTGGTGCTAGTGACTTTGTAAGAATCTCAAGTTTTGGTAGGGTCTTTCTCGCTGGGCTATCCTTGGAAGAATGAAATTAGTATGAACTTTGTTATACAAATGATATTTGGCTTAATGGAAATTTCTGCAGCAATGGTCATTTCAGAAAATAAGGATCTTTTGGATCATTGTAATCCTTCATTGAGGACGTTCATTTTAAATACCACCTTTTTTGGTGATGCTATATTTGTAGTAATAGTCAATTAATCAAAAATAGTTTTGTTGATGTTGTTTTTCTAACAATTCGAAGATTGTTAGATTATTGGATAAGTAATAATTAGTAGTAACGTTTAGCTCATGGATTTGTGTTTTTGTTGATGTCATTGTCTTTGTTGCAAAAGTGAAATACGAGTTAGTTGAGCACGTCGTGGACTTTGACGTTTAGTAATATTGTGTTGGTTTCCGAGGTTCAATTCCAGCTTGTTCCTTTCCGATCCGCCTGTTGAGTCTAATAAATTAGTCTGAGAGTAGGTGAACTCATGTAGAACCGGAGTTCAGTGAGGAAACAGGCAACAGTTGGCGTTGTCTTTCTAGCAATAGTAAATTCTCGTGGGCTTCTATGGCCGCAACGGTTTAGGCGTTGACACGGCGCTCATCAATGTAAGGTAAAGGTCCCGTGTTCGAACCCGAAATACTTACAAATGGGCTTTTTTTTTCAAAAACACCGGCACCCCGAGGGTTGATAAAACCTCTGCTGTTAAAAAAAGTCAATTCTTGAAAAGCTTGTATTTTCTGTTGCAAGACTTTTAATACTAGTCAGTTCGTGGGCAGTTATATTTATATTACTGGTGTTCTCTTTATAGTTAAAGTCAATTAAAAGGTATTTTACACATTTTAAAAGAAATTAAAAAATTTAAAAAATATTGATCGTTGGTTACGTCGTTATATTAAAGTAGTCAATTTACGGATTTTTACACCTATTTGACATAACAATTTTTGTTGGGATAGTCAATTGATGGATTTTTGAACTATATTGATACTACTGTCAGTTTTTTGCTATTGCAATAGTCAAACGGTCTTTGTCGGTAGAATTTCCTTTGTAATAAAAGACAATTGAAAGTCTAACCTGTCTTTTTTGGCATTACTATTTTTGTTGAGTTAGTCAATTAATGGATTATTAAACCTTTATAGATACTATTTGTGTTGTGGTAATCAATTAGATGTTTTTATTGGTGGAATTTTTTATTTTATAATCATTCTTCATATGTCAATTCAAGTTTCGTGCTACTTTGTTGGCACCACTTTTTTTGTTATTGCAATAGTCAATTAAACGGTCTTGGTCGATGGAGTTTCCTTTGTGATAAAGGTCAATTGAAAGTCCCTTCTATCTTTTTCGGCAGCATTATTTTTGTTGCAAAAGTCAATTGATGGATTATTGAGCCTTTATTGATGTACTATTTGTGTAGTGGTCATCAAATTCAATTGTTTTTATTGATAATATTTTGTATATTATAACCGTCAATCCAAGGCCCGTGCTATCTTTGTCGGCACCACTTTTTTGTTATTGCAATAGTCAATTAAACGGTCTTTGTTGGTGGAATTTTCTTTGTGACAAAAGTCAATTGAAAGTCCAACCTGTATTTTTTGGCATCACTATTTTTGTTGGAATAGTCAATTGATGATTGAATCTTTATTGTCCAGTTTTTCCTTTGTTACAAAAGTCAAATCGAAGTACGTTCTCTTTTTGTTGGTATTGCTGGCAAGTTTGAAAAATCAGTTAATGGATTGTTTAATATTTATTGGTATTGTTGGTTTTGAAATTCGGTGATTGTTAGGCATTTGTAGGTAGCAATTCTTTTCCCGTGGTATTCAAATAAAAGTGTGTTTTAGTTTTTGCATTTTAAATATTCCTTTTTGAACCCTTTTCCTTGAGTTATACAGCCAAAAGAAATTTTCATGATTTGAGTCATCAAGGGGTGAGTAAACATTGCATTTGTGGAAATATCGATTGTACGATTTAACAAAAACCCGATTGTTTGCCGCGGGCAGGATCGCGTGTTGATGGATGACTAACGACCACAGTCGTTAACCTTTTTGGGTCCGCATGGTATCGTCCTTTTAAATACGAATTTCTGATAGGCTGACCTCACAACGGTTTGTATCGCCGTCATTTAGCCCTTGAATGGCACCCCATGGGATACCCCATCCGCTCTTTTTGGTTGTACCAATTTTATTCTAAGAATTCCACCCGCACCAATAATGCGCTTTTAGATGTCGTCTGTCATGTCCACTGTCAAGGTCAGTCGTGCTTTAGATCCGTAAGTGGAAAGGAGAGAAAGTTACCCGGGGTACAGTACACCGCACTATGAGGTATCGATTGTTTTCTGTGACTCGTCCCCTATCGTGTTCTTGGCACTTTTCCCGGTTCGATCGTGTTGTTAGTGCTAGACGAAGGCAATACAATAAACTACAAGATATATCGAACGAGTTTGTGCAGGAAGAATTCGTTGGTGTGGAAGCTAGTGTTTCAGAAGATGAGATAGAATTTCAAAATCGCCAGATTCATCAAAATCGGATTAAGAGGTGGATGGCATTATACCAGAAGAAATTGTTCTAGAGAACGGGATTCCAGAGGAGAATAATAGCGCTGAGCAACCGTTAATAGAGTGGGCACGACCCTACAGAGCTACTACACAATCTCAACGGAAAACAACAATCCTTCTAAAAGGGCGCATGAAATTGGCTAATACCGTCTCTAGGAGTCGAAGTCTCCAAGGAATGACTTCCAGCCGAAGTTGCAAAGTCGAGCCCACTTGCACATCCCCAGTCCTCACAAAAAAATCGACGTTGTGGTCGAAAATATTCTGGAAAATCAACAATACCTCCAAATGAACCCGCAATATTGGGAGAAATGTGTTAGCTATGCGAGATAGCAGTTTATTTCGATTATAGGTCTCATAAGTGTTTTGTAAGAGGGCTAGTTTGTTATGTATCCTAGTGTTGATTTTGGTCCCAGTAGGTGTTTGAGCAGTCCATAAATTTTGTTAAGTTCTCGTCGTTTTAATCTTGTATGTGGATTCCATGTAAGTCTGCTAAGCAAAACCCAAAGTAGAGGACTTTGTTCGATCATGGTATTAGCGTGTTATCGATATGCACTGGTGGACAGGTCTGACGTTTGAGCTTTTTTGTTCTTTCAATCTGATACGCCACCGATCGCACCGGTCGGTAATGGAGTTCAGGTGCTATTGGAGTTTCTGTTGCTAGGATAGGACTGGAGAGTATTGATAAAATTACGGTGTCGTCCGCGTAGGTTGTGAGTTGTGTAGATGGTGTAAAGGATTGCCTAGGATACTTCCTTGTAAAACGCCAGCTTTGATTGGCGTGTGAGGGAGAAAAATTGGTACCGATTTTCACATTAAACCATCGATCCGAGAAGAAGGATACCTTTTAACTTATAAAGGAGGTCGAGGTGACACACTCGGTCAAATGCTTCAGAGACGTCAAGAAATGCGGCTGAGTAGAATTGGTTGTTGTCTTTTGTAAAAATATTTTATTTTATTTGTCACCTATACATGACCATATACTATGCAAATATGTACACATGATTTCATGATGAAGCACACAGCATAGTACTAGCACTACACTGCAACGGTAGAACACTTGCTTTGAGGAGTCAATCATTGCTGGCACTCAATGTGAATGATTGGGTGACAGGAGGTCCCGAGGCCACCGTTGGTTGAGGCGACGTGGTGGGTTGTCAGGATGGGACTGAGTCGAGAGGGCTCGAGCAGTATTGGTGGGTGTCGTTGGAAAAGCTGGTGTGGAAGGTTTAGAATCTGCACTCGATCAGTTCGTTGATTGAAGGAATGTTGAGGTCTTTGCGGATAAATAGGTTTGTTTTCCTCCAATGGATACCAGGGACTGGAGGAATTCCCCTGAGCGCTGCAGCTGTACAGCTAATTGTACTTTATCCCTGGCTCCACTTTTGGGGGCTCGTAACACAAGTGTGAATTTGAGCCCCCGGTGTGCCGGTGTTCTTCCATCGAAGAAACACGTTTTTGAAGAGAGTAGGGATCAAATTCAAGGTCCCTAAGATCTGATCTCGCCCCGTGCCAATTTCTTTCAATTACGGCCACCGGTCCCCTTACATAGTAAGGTGCTTTAACAATTTGTCTAAGGACGATTGGAAGGACCGTGCTCTAGATTTTGGATTTTGGACAGTCTTCCAGTTACATTCCTATTGTTCATATTGGTCTTAGTAAAGTCTTGTACAGTGTTAGCTTTGTCTTATTCGTCAAAGTCAATTAAGGTCTTCGCAGTAGTCCAAGTCTTGTGATGGGCCACGTCAATCTGCTGTCGAGATATAGTCCCAAGTATCTGACTTGACTGAAACCGATAGCTTTTAGTACTTTGATGGACAATGGACTAATGGAGTGCAAGACCTCTTTTGTACACGGAGTGCGTTGTTTCTTCGTTCAGTCTTGCCCTCCATTGTTTACACCAGTCTTCGATAGGGTGTTCCTGGATGTTGGAGGCAGCTTGGACAGGATTGGAATTAGAGGATTATGGCGTCGCCCATGTAGGTGGTGAGAAGGTGAGAATAGTGTCAAGTGTGTGTACGCCGCCATACCTCTACAAGGCTAAGTTCCTTGAACTTAGAAATAGATACGCCGGTTTTCGTCTGATTTTTACAGACGGGTCCAAGACCGGCGATGGTGTGGCGTGTGCTGTGTATAGCGAGGGAGTGGCCACCTCCTGGCCGTTGCCCTCTCACTGCAGCGTATACACAGCAGAGCTGTACGCGATTTGGCACGCTCTCGAGGCGGTGCGGACCGGGGAGGGCTCAACCTTCCTCGTATGTACCGACTCTCTGAGCGCTGTCTGGGCTATACGCGACAGGTTCTCTGTGGACCCTCTCGTCGTGCTCTTGCTAGAGAAATACGCGGAGCTGGAGCCTCTCGGAAAAACGGTGGTTGTTGTCTGGATTCCCGGACACATCGGCCTGGAGGGTAACGAACGCGCGGACGAGGCGGCGAAAGCCGGTACGTCCCACCCTCCAGATCGGACCATCGCGATCAGGCCCCCTGACGCCAAGCACGCAGTCAAAAATATGATAAAGGAAAGATGGCGGCGTCAGTGGGCGGGATCGTCGGAGAGGCTCTTGCGAGTCAAGAGCACGACCGGTAGATGGCCCTCAGAGAATCTGAGCAGGAGACAAGGGATCGTCCTCACCCGACTAAGGATTGGCCATACTAGGTTGACACATGGGCACCTGCTTATGGGCCAAAGCCCGCGCAGGTGCCCCTTATGCAGAGAAAGGTTGCTCGATGTGTCCCACATAATAGAGGCGTGTCATGCCTTGGCTCCTTACAGGGAGCGTGCAGGCATGCCGCCGGATTTAAGAAGAGTCCTCGAACACGGTAGCGAGTTTCTGAGTCCCCTGTTCCGCTTTTTACGGGAAATTGGGGGTTTTTATTGTATATAGTATGTGTTATGTGTCTTTGTGTTTTGTCTGTGTGCAAGTATTTATTGGTGTGAATGGCGAGGGGTGAGGGTGAATAGAACGTCACCATCGCCCCTCGAACGATGAAAGCGAGTGAGTGTGTGTGCGGGGTCGATGGCGGAATATTAATAAAAGTACCCCATCGACCCCATTCTAGCTTAGTTTAATTGTAAGTCGGTGGAGGAATATCAAGTACTCCACCGACCAAACGGAATGAGTGTGCTGTGTGAATGTGGTTAATTGTATGAACGTATTTATTCGTATGAATGATGTGTGTGAACGTGCATAGAATATAGACCTAGTGTGGGGCTGAAATGGCCAAGATGTCGAAAGCCCCAGTAAAAAAAAAAAAAAAAAAAAAAAAAAAAAAAAAAAAAAAAAAAAAAAATAGTGTCAAGATGTATTGTAGGTCAGCAGTATAAATGGTATAAAGGATAGGGCCAAGGTTACTCCCTTGCTACACGCCTGCTTTGACTACCGAGAACTCATTAACCGAAATACAAAATGTTTTCTGTTAAATAATTATATTTCATATGAAATTAGTTAAGTTCTTTATCTAATGTTTGCCTTCGGGCTGGGGGAGGAACAATAAGTAAATAAGAACTGTAATAAATTTTCCCTTATAACCTTATCATTTTTATCAATTTTTTTTTCTCCCGGCAAAAATGATAAGAAAGGGTTTGTCAAGGTAATTGAACCTTATCTTTTCGCAACCTCGAAATGAAATCGGATCAGTTTCCGATCAACATTCAACACGAGACACCCAGTCATTCGGGTGGAGGATTTCGCCAAGGAGGACGACAACGGATTCGAACACGGCACGACAAGCCCTCGAACCGGCCGTTTCTTTACTTTCTTTTTAATACTCCTTTAGCGAAAGATGGACGTTCTCGACCCGAGGGATTCGTGCGATTTCATCGCCAAAATGTCGAAAAATGTCAAGATCCATCCTGAGAAGATCCGCCCCTTCACGGAGCACGTAAGGACCCACCAAAATGTTAACACCGTGCTAAACTTAACGTCGTCAATCTGACCGTCCACGACTTTCGCTTTACACATTTTATGTTTATATTCAAAATTTCAAAATTCAGCTCATATGCTCAAATATAAACTGCCTTCATGAAAAAAAACATGAGAGCTGACTAATGACAATTCTTGAAAAATCACGAAATAGTTTTGTTTGACATTTTTGATCAGAGAAAACAAGATTATTCCCACCCAAAAAAACTGCATATAAGTACAATAATAAATGGTCTTGATACTAAGTTCAATCCACACTTACATTCAAAGTTGTGAGCCATTGTGGCGGGCTGAATCTTCTTTGTATCAAGTGCTGACATTCAGCCCCACAACAGTGATGTGCATCTTTGAATCCAAGTTTGGATTAATCTTTATTATACATAGATCAAGCTATATAATTATATTTCATATAATAATATAAGGCACCTACTAATCCATAACCTACTGTTGAACCTAAGGGAGACCTCATACCAGCAGAAGATGGCCACTAAATTAGTTTCTATATTTTGCAAATTTAGGAGATCTTATGGCACTTAATGGCTCCCTTCGGTCTTGCCCTAAAAGGGGAAGCCCAAAGATGGTAGGGAAATATTTTTCTTATTATTAATTTATGTCTTCCAAGCTGGCCCTTTTGAATAGGAAGGGTGCCAGTGGCCGCAATGGTTTAAGCATTAACATGGCGCTCATCACTATAAGATAAAGGTCCTGGGTTTGAATCCAGCAGCCCTGCATTCGAACCTGACATAAACCTGTCAATTACTTCACTATGGCTGAGCTAACAGGCTTGGAACCGGTACAGGTAAGCCTTGAAATTTCCCAGCCCTGCCAGTATTTGGGTGATCCAGAAATTTGGTTTAACCCGCAATGTCTTGCTCGATCCGCAATACTGGATTGAAACTTGTGGGTTAGCCTTCCGTTGGGTTTTTCTGACCCACATTTCCTGCTACGAGTTTTTGTGATCATACTGGTTAATGATTAACAATGGCAGTTTCAACAAAAAATATACTAAAATTTTTTGTTATTATGTTTCACTTCAAAGATGATTTCAACCAAGACACAATACATTGGAACTGTCTGTTCCTATTTGAATTGAAATTTGGTCTGAACTGATCATTTTGATCTACCTGTCCTCATGTTGGTGTAAACATAGCAATGATAGGTTTCTGTGATTATGTGTTTTGTTTACTAAATGATCATGATTTTTTCAGCTTCTTGAAGCACTTATTGAAAAGGAATTGCGTCTTGGAAGTATTAAGGAGCATGAGACTTTTCCAGTATTGAATGCGGATGATTCCATCAACCTTGTCTTCCTCCTGGACACACTCAATTTCTGCTTTTGGACAAAGAAAAATGAGGAAAAATGGTCGGTTGACTTCGAGGGCAAGACATACACCGGCTACTATGCATTGTGTGCCGCTGTTGCCAATGCCATAAAAGTGATTATCTTTTAAAACACTATGATATCAGAAATTGTCACCCGTTCGCATTTTCTTCCAGGAAAACATAAAGATTTACGATCCAAAAGTCTATTCGGCTTTCACCCTTGATACAGTGAGGAGGCTTTTTAAAGGTCGAGGCGGGAAGGACATTAACCTACCCGGCCACAGGCTCAAATGCCTTCAGGAAGTCGGAAGAGTCCTTCTCCACAAATACGATGGTATGGAAACTTTAGTTTCACATAACTTTTTTTTTTTAACTATTCAATTCGTATCTTCAGGTGGATTTGCAAATTGTGTCAGGCTTGCTAACAGGTCTTCAGAACGACTTCTGAATCTTGTCGTGAGAGATTTTCCCTGTTTTAATGATTCTGCTCGATACCGTGGAAAAATTGGTGAGTGAGAGCATTTTATCAAAACTAGTACTAAACTAGCTTGGTTATATGTTTAAAATAGTAACAAACCCAAGAATTGCCTGTAAATTAACCAAAATATTGTATGTTTAAAAATAGACTCAAGCCAACGCAAAAGATTTAAGCATAAAAGTTGACTATAAATACAAACCATAACCAATATGGATTATAATCAAAATAATCTGAATTGAATTTTATAAATTACCACTACCCTTGAATTAAAGAATACAAAGACAAGCTATGAGTTGGATATGGCAACAAAATCATTGGTACTAACACAACCATAATAAACTTTTTAGTATAAAAACCACCAAGTTAATTGGCTTTTACAGTGAAGGCAATGGTACCAGCAAAGAGCTGATTATCCGTCAGCTATGTATTACTACAAAGACAATGATATTAATATAAACCAAATTAAATTGAACTGGATATGCCAAAAAACACGGTGATAGCAATAAAGATCTAATCGATCTGGTTGGAATTGGCTTGTAGAACAATAGATCTAGCCAAAGACAATGATATCAACAAAGACGAACTATATAATCTGCATAGACTTTTACAAAATATGTAATAAATAATAATAATTTGAAGTTGATTTTACAACAAAGAAATAATTAATTTCGACTATCGTTACAAAGACTTACTTAGAGACAACCAAATTTATTTGTTCTTATTTCATCTTTAAATCACAAGCTTTATCAATTACAAGTCATATCATCCCTGACTATCACTGAAATGAAGGTTGATTAGAAAATTTAGTCAAAAAACTTTATTTTGCGTACAAATTTTTCATTAATTTTATTTACACTCTGGCTTTGTTTAAACTGTTTTCGGTTTGTGTAAATGTTTCAGTTTCAATTCATAAAAGAGCCCAGATATTAGTCGCAGATATATGGTCACTTTATTATGGAAAAGGGATAAGCGAATTTACCGATATTGACTATATCACCATGTTTGCAGATTACAGGTGAATTTTTGTTGTAATTTTGTAGTTTATAACTGAAATTATATTTTTGTCGTGTATTTATTTATCAATTAATATTTATTTATATTTCAGGATTCCTCAAGTTCTTGTTCATTTTGGTGTTATGTCGTACAGCGATCAACTACAACAGAAGCTTGAGAAGGGTAAGAATAGATAGATAAATTTATTTTTATTTATTTAGTTTTTTTTTTTATCCAGAGGAGTTGCTTTCGAACGGTTCCGAAGAAGAGGTCGAGATTAGAGGCTGCTCGATAAAAATAGTCGAAATGCTCCTATCTGATTTGAAACAGCTCATGGAGGAAAAGGGCAACTATTACTACTGCAACTCCATTATGATCGACAACTATCTTTGGATGTATCGGAGGAAGGAGGCCGACAAACTGGAAGCAACACCCTTCCATAAAACAAGCTCTATTTATTATTAAGCTTAATTGTGTTAATTGTTGCACGTGTCGAATCGTACAAACAGAACATTTTCACAAACAATAAATACTAATACAATTGATTAAAGTGGATTATATTTTTTTAAGCGTGTGTCAAAATGTGTGTGAGATAATTTACATGGAAGATTTTTTTCCATAATACTTAAAACAACCTAATATTTTTCATTTGTCGATTATCCTTAATTCCCTCTTAAATTTATTACTCACATTTATTGTTAATAATTGTTATATTCTGTTATTATGGTGTAATATAATAATTGTTAACCAAACTTTTACATAGTACATTTTTGCTTTCCCCTTTCTGTCTCTTTTCGACTAGCTATGTATTATAGTTTTAATATTAATAATTAAAAAACGAAAACGAAGGGGGTTATTTCAACTTATATGAACCCTCAGGGTGCTGTGTGTATTTTATTTAAGAAAAAAAACATCAACTTATTTTTTAGTACATAGGCGATGGACACCGTATCAAATGCTTAAACCGTTGTGACCACTGGCGTCCCCCTTTTTTTTTTTTTTTTTTTTTTTTTTTTTTTTGTACATAGTTACATACAATGGTGCAAAGTGCTTCTTTTAATGCATATATGAAATTGGAAACATGGAAGATAAGAAAACATGTCAAACAATTTCTTCTATAAGATAATATTGATACCCGATAGTTTTTTTTAAGCTAGTTTATTATAATACTATTAATTTTTTATTTTGTTTGACCACAAAGCACATAAATTAAAAAAACTTACGCAGCCTGCATTCTTATAGCTTTCCAAAGATTTTTAAACCCAATTGGAGTTTTTATTTTGCAAAAACCTTTTACTCAGTTTAATAAATATATCAAGAGTAATTATATTTTAACAAATTAATTTAAGAATCGATCCTTCACACATTGATTCACATTGAAATCCCCACAGGTGTTCTGGGAGGTTGCAACACTGTTACCAGGTGTTTATTTGGACCCTGTCACATTTTTGATAACAACAGGATTTAATAATTATTGCAAATTTAAGGTTTTCTTTTAACCAAATAGATAGTTTAATTAACCATTTTGACGAAAATGGTCAAGACCATAAGCACGTTGAATGCGAAAAAGAAGTTGCTCGATTCATTGGGCGAGAACCAACAACTGTAAGTGTGAAATACCACGTTATTATTTTAATTCATGATTTAACGTAAATTATTGTCTGCAATCAAGCGCAATAATCCGAAAAAGTTTAATTTAGCAAATAATTTTGCTCTTAATTAGTCTGTAATAGTCAAGTTGTGTCAATGATCTATCATGAGGTCTTGATAAATTTGGTTCTCGACTTTGTTATAAGAGTCGTGGACAGTAGTCTGGCTGGCACTTTTGTGGTAGTAGTTAATTTGTTTCAATTATCAATCATGAGGTTGTAATAAATTAGATGGTACCCTTTTGGTGTAAAAGTTGTAGACAGTTGAGTTTGGCTGGTGTTTTTGTCATAATAGTCAATTTGTGCAGTGGTCAGTTATGGGATCATAATAAATTGGTTGTTTTTGCTGTATTGGAAAATTATTTGTATTTCAAATACTACTATTGATAATTTCATGAGATACAATTAAACTGTTTTAAATGGTAAAAGATTAAAAATGTTTTTAACAAATGTATTTTTTTTTTTTTCTTAGATACTGGACTCTGATGAAACAGTGGTTCATGATGAAGGTGAGCATTTGTTTGTTAACAATCCAGTAGTTTATTTTAATTTATTTGTTACAGATTACAAGGGAAGAGTTTGATATAGAAGTGGATAAATTTTTAACTGCAGAACAACGCCACCTACACAACCAATTTTTGCTCAATATGATGCACAAATGCATCGACACCATTCTACCACAATCTGGGAAATTTGAAGTTTGTTTCATATTCAATTATTAACGGGCATGTTAAAAAAAAATTCCTTTAACAGGGACAAACTACAAATTTTGCGATACCAGAGAAACAAGAGGTCAATGCTGAAATGCCGCTCGGCATGGCGAGTGAAGGCCTACTGTACGACCACTCGGCTATGCTGGCCCGAATGCGATACGGTGCGTGGGAAATGGGCCTGGAAGGATCCTCGTCCAATGCAGCCCAGTTGTTACTCATGGCCATGCAGGTAAATTTGAAATACAACAGAACAATTTTTTGAAAAATAATTGTCAATTCTACTCTAAAAGAATTTCTTGAAAAACATCGTAACCGCTGTTGTAATGAAGAGAAAAGATTTCAAGAGGAAGAAAAATGGCTACATACAAAAGATTGGTATGCCGTCTATCAATCCTTGGTACTCTAAAGTCAAAAATGATATGCTTTCAGATCAATTTGAAAGGTATTTCACATTTGATTACATATAAAAAAATTTTTTTAATATGAATTTAATTTTAGTTTACTAGTGGATGAGAATGTTGAGGGATACTTGGTTCCAAATATGAGGAGGTCACCTGAAGAGGTGGAGAGAGAAACTGTATCGTTACGATTGATGTCTAAGGAGACTGTTCTCGCCCCGGTCTCACTCTATGATTTAATCATGACCCTTAAGGTACACACCCTTGACGAATATACAAAAATCTCTAAATTAACGAAAGGTATTTTTCAGCTTTATCCCAGTTTGGTCTCATCCAACTTTGTCAACACGGTGAACGTCGAAAGGATCTATGCTCGCTTGCGCCAGCCCAATTGCGAGATATAGCTCAAAATGCTGTCGGACGAGCGCTGCTTGGGTGATGCCCATGGTGCTTACCACCACATCACGATAGAGGACTTGTTGCCAAATTTAAAAAATAAGATGAACTCCATGACTGACGAGTTTCTTTATTCTGTTTGAAAATGTAGGAAGAAAAATGTATATAATTGTAAATAATAAAATAACACATTTCAAATTGTTATCATCCCCTTTTAATTAAATATGTTTGTATTGCTCATTGTCTTGTCTTTGTTGATGTTGGGCCATTTATTTAAACTTATTAATTTTTATTATTAATTGCTGGTGATAGTCTTTCAATGTCAAATCAAGCTGATTGATTTTTTTTTTACTGTAGTGAAAGGGCCAGCAAATCTTTATTGGTTAGAGAATTTACAACCGCCAGTTAATTTGTTGTAGTTATATTGTCTTCGTAGTATTCGTTAATTCTTTGTTGGTGTCACAATGTCTTTATATTATAGGTCAATTATTTGTTTGTGCTACATGCTCTTTGAATTATTGATCAATAATTTGTGAGTGCTACACTGTCTTTGTATTATGGATTAATCCTTCATTGGTGTTACATCTATGTATTGTAAGACAAATTTTTGTTAAATAATTATTTTGTCGAATTTATTATAAGTCAATTATTTGTAGATGCTATATTGTCTTTATAGTACGGATTAATCATTCATTGGTGTTACATCTATGTAGTACAAGATAATTATTTGTTAGTGTTACATTGTCTTAGTATAATAGGTCAATTGTTTTAGTATTACATTGTGTTTGTATTATAGGTCAATTATTTATGGGTGCTATTATATTGCCTTTGTATTGTGGGTCAATTTGTATGGTTGATTTTTTTTTTTTAGTGGGACTTACGAATTTGCGAACTTTGCAACATGATGTGTTTTTGCATGAAAAATAGAGGCAACGGTGGGATCAAACCCATGACTATGAGGTTTAAGAGTTGGGAGACTATCACTTGGGTACCGCAGTCCCCAGAAATTGTTAATGTAAGTCAAATGTCAATCCTTTGTTGGTTATCTCGTGAGTCAATGCACAGCTATTTAGTTTTACCACATCTGCAATAAACTTTCAATTCTTTGTTGGTTACGGTATCGTTTGATGAACTATAAATTATTTATTAGGCTGGTTGATGGCAAATTGTCTGTTTAATAGGTTTTGTCTTTAACTGGTGAGGGAGGTAATAAATGGTAGAAAGTGTTTTTATTTTTATTTTTGTTTAATATAAATCCATGAAAAATTTAAATTTGATTTATTCAATTTTTTTTAACCTCTGCGTACAAACAATTAATGAGATCTAAACCTATGTTAACAATAAATAAATAACAAGTGTTTTTCCTTTGTAAATTAAGTACTTAGCCAATAACACACAAAACATTTTAAAAATTAATATTCAGGAAACATTGGAAATACTCATTAGAATGATATGTATTATTGTCGATAAAATGTTAAAACAGTCACAATGTTAATGAACTAAAGAGGATATTTGTTTAGTAAAATATGTTTTATTTAAACTATGGCAAGAATGAGCAAAAATATTATCAATTTTAGAATCTTATTACATAAGAAAGGACTTTGTTATTTAATACAGGTATATTTACAGTCCTATTCTGGAAGGGGGTTTGTTTGATATACATTTTTAAGAAAAAGGATTTATAAAAAATCATACTGGTGCACTACTCAATTATCGTAAAAGCTACAAAAATACATACGTACAATATATTTTATCCTTGCATTCTGTATGCGCATGTAAAAATAAGAAAAAAACAACAAAAAAGAAAAAAAACTAACACAACCTGGAACCTTTTTTCCTGAATAGTTCACAGTTCGGAAAGGGCGTTTCGCAGGAATGACAGGACACGGCTTTTTAGACCTGTACTGATGAAAATTGCCCTATCTTTATACATTAACGAGGAGAAGAGAGGGATCAGAGACTATCATCACGAAGAGCCGTACTCTGCCATCCATTTGTCATACTTGTCTAAGTCCTCTTTAGA
The DNA here is from genome assembly GCA_039619505.1 of Cimex hemipterus. NCBI lineage: Eukaryota > Metazoa > Arthropoda > Insecta > Hemiptera > Cimicidae > Cimex > Cimex hemipterus. Next base: position 9,568,706 of record CM077109.1, read on the forward strand.
CACACTTTTGTTGCATTTCATTATGGCTTCTACAAAGTCTTGTTTCGATACTGGAAGATCCAAATCTTCTTTGGCAAGTTGTTTGATTTGTTCGGGCCTTAGACCCGCAATTTTTCTCCTCATCGACATCATTGATGCATCCCTGGAAAATAATTGAAACAGTGCAAATAATTATCTATATCCTGTGTGCAATCTTGCATGTCTTTATTGATAACATGTTTTTGTAGTATTGTCGTTTTAGACAGTTTCTTTGTTCTTTGCCAGCATTACTGTTTGTGCTGTGAAATACAATGTAGATTAGTACATCAAATCTTTGTTGGTAACAATGTCTTTTTGGTGTTAGTCAATTCTGTTACCTTTGTTGGTATCGCAACTTTTATTTTTGTTGGAAACATTGCTTTATTTAATATTTAATTTATGTTAGACTTACAAACAATTGAGGAGTATCAACTTTTTACCAACAGTGAGTGTAGCAATAATCAAATAGTTGGTGTCACATTACCTTTCTTGTTAAATCAATTTCTTTGTAGTTGCAGAGTAGATTACTGTTGTGTTACAATAGTTTTGGATATCGATATTATTTAACAATAAAAAATAATAACATTTGATTGAACTATTTACCTGCAGACATTGGTGATGTCTGCACCCGAATAACCTTTCAGTCTTGCTGCGATGTCATTCATGTCGACATCTGGTTCAACTTTGACATCTCTTAAATTAATCCTCAACAAAGCTTCCCTTCCTTCGTCTACAAAAACATTATTTATTTAACAGTTTAATAATTACTATGTTTTTGAAATAATAACTATTTCTTACTATTGGGTAGGGGGATGTAGATTCTTTTTTCCAGTCTTCTCCTTAATGCTTCATCAATATCCCAGGGGAAGTTTGTCGCCGCTAGTACCATAACGACTTTGGTCGAATCCTCACTGTTGGAGCTGATGCCGTCCATCTGGACAAGGAGCTCTGACTTTACGCGCCGTGAGGCTTCATGCTCGCTCTCAGATCCCCGCCGAGAGCAGAGTGAGTCTATCTCGTCAATGAAGATAGTCGACGGCGAGTAGAATCTTTAAAAGGAAACGAAACAATGTATAATCACCTGATGGTTTCAAATTGCCATTCTACCAACCTGGCCATCTCGAACAGAAGCCGCACCAGCTTCTCTGACTCGCCCCTGTACTTCGAAGTGAGCGTAGACGAGGACACATTGAAGAACGTCGTCCCACATTCGGTCGCCACTGCTTTTGCGAGCATCGTCTTGCCTGTTCCTGGCGGTCCAACCATAAGAACGCCTTTCCAAGGCCTTCTAATTCCCTATTGAACATAACAATACATATTAATATTTTGCAAATTAGAAACAAACATTTGAATTCAAAAGAATATTTTGTTAGTAAGTACTAATAAATACCCTCTACTAACCTTAAAGAAATCTGGCATCCACATAGGAAGAACTACTGCTTCTTCAAGTAGTCGTTTTGCTTCTTTGAGATCAGCAATGTCATCCCACCGTATATTTGGGTTTTTTTGAACAATATCTCTTTCTACAAAATGGCAACAATAAATATTCTGGTTTTATTATTATTATTTTTTAAATAGTGTATACGCACCTAGCATTTCAACGAGGTCGTGATCATAACCACTTGGGTCAAACTTCCTGTCCTCAATGCTGTCCTTGTTTTCAGATTCTTTATTATCTTTTTCTTTATCAATTTTTTCATTCTACAATAAAACGAACGAGTTTGAAATAAAATTCGGTGAAATTCGGAGATACGCTAATTACATGATTGCCATTTTCCTTCCTGTTGGTCCCCGGTCGACTTTTGTCATCGTTTTTACGATTTGTGAGCTTATTGGCATCGTTGCGACGTGTCAGGGTGTTGGTCGGTTTGGAGTTTCTGCCCTTGGCTGTCTGCTCAGTCTTCTTAGCTTGCGGCCTCTTAACAGATGTCCTATAAAAATTGAAAATTAAGAAGTAAACTCCGGGATATTTTGCACAAGAGTCAAACCTGTGATCGACTGGAGTTGGCGGCGGCCAGACGTCCGGGTCTCTCTGCTGTGGCATCGACCAGACATCTGGCTCTTTTGGCGTACCCATCCATATTATATGTGGATCCTTGGTTGGCTCGTCGAAACCAAGCACTTTATTCATTTGCACTCCTTAAAAAGAAAAATAATACTTTAATTACATTGATCCAAGTAAGGTAACTTGTCAGCCATTGTTGGCGTTTTTCTGTAAAACCTTATGTGTATAAGCAATCAATTCAACATCACAAATCTTTGTTGGTGGCAGTTTCTTTGTTATAATGGTCAATTAACACAAACATGGGCATTGTTGGTCGTGACTTTGTAATAAAAGCCTATTAAGACTAAAAATCAATGACGGTTGTTTAAACTTTAGTTGTCAGAGTCTAATTGGGCCTTTCTTGATAGCATTTTTCTAGTGCTTGTATTAGCAATTAAAGTTTGGTTTCTTGCAGACTTTATAACTATACTTAAATAATATGATACTTGCTTGTTGATAAAGACTATTTAATAGCAAATGTCAATTCCCACCAGACATAAATTCAAGAGGAGTAATTTTTTATGGTCATATCTCTGTAATAAAAGTCAACACAAATTCATTCTCACCCCACCTCAAATTATTTCTATAGTCAACATTCGCACCTTGAATAAAATTTAAAAGAAGTAAATATTTGTTGGCAGTAATGTCTTTGTGGTAAAAGTCTATTTTTATTAGAAGCCAATGCAAAATTAGGAAAATTTTTGTTGGTGAAGAGTGTAATAATCTATCTGTATTAACAATCAATGCAAAGTAGTCAATTATTTGCTGGTGGTCAAAATTTATTTCTATGGTTATTAAATTCAAGCTTAATTATTAATTCAATATTGAATTCACAGCAGGGTTTTTGTAGTAATGGTCCATTTGGATTAGTTTTCAATCCAAGAGTAGTAAAATATTCGTTGTGTCTAGTAAAAATCTACTTCTAAAGAAATTAAATCATAATAAGCAAAATGTTGGTTCAAAGCAGTGTCGTCTTTGTAGTATAGGTCTATATCTACAAGAAATCATTTCAAGAGAAGCAAAACTTTGTTCATAGCAGTTTTTGTAGTGAAGAATATTTATATGTATTAGTATATCAGAATTGTCAAAAATTTGTAGGTGGCAATAACTTTTTATAAAAAAGTATTTCTGATTTTTACTAGCCATCACTTCAAGGTTAGTAAAATCTTTGTAGACAGTGTTTTCTTAGTATTAAACAATAAGCTAAGAATGCTTGAACATTGCTAATGATGTCTTTCTTTTGAGTTTTTTCGTGTATTTTTTTTTTGTACTTTTTTTATGGATGGTTTAATTTTTCTTATTTATAGGACTTTTTCAAAAGTGGTTAAAAAGATAACATAGTAGATAGACTTTTTTAATCATCTTCAAAGGACTATAAATAAAAATAAAATAATCAATGAAGACCTATATACAAGTAATAATAACTAATCAATTTACGTATAGTTAAATATTTGTTGGTGGCAGTGTCTATGTTGATTGTGGTTTGGTAGTCAAAATCTTTTTTACACAAACCATCACTTCAAGGCTAGTAAAGTCTTTGTTGGCAGTTTTTTTTTATTTTTTATTTTTTTTTTTTTTAAGTACAAACAGTAAACTAAGAATGCTTGAGCCTTGCTAGTGAGGCAAGTTGCCTTTCTTCTAAGTTCATTCATTGTCTGTTTTTGTTGTCCACTTTTTATGAATGGCTTACTTTTTCTTATTTATAGGAATTTACAAAAAAATTAACATAATAGGTTGAAATCTTCAAAATGCCTATAAATAAAATAATAAATGGAAAATAATAAAGTAATAATAACTAATATTTTTAAATATTGTTGAATATTTGTTGGTAGCAATTTTATAGTAAAAGTTTATTTGTTTAATGAATGCTTATTTTTGGAGTTGACCATTTAAAGCTTTTACTTAAAACTAAAATAAATATAGAATTACCTAGTGCTTTGTAATGAAATGAGTAGTCCATATTAATTGGAGGTGCAATATTTATTATTCTGAATGCCAAATGACAGATGTGCACAAAACATTTAAAAAATAAATAAAAACAACAAAAACACAGTTGGTGTACTTCATCCAGTCAATGGCAATCTTGAACTGGGACAAGTTCCATCCCGGTCCCACTCCTGCCAATCCCCCACCTGTGTCTCCCATTCAACCCCACACACTACACACCAAGAGGCTCACCTATTGGCCGGCTGTTTGGATCCCTCCTGAAGAGCTGGAGAGTCGAAAGGATCCTCTGGAGCTTCTCATGCTCCTGGGAAATCTGATGCAGGACCAGCTGCCATTTGCTCCGCCTAGTCGTGTCAGCAATCGTAAGAAGCAGCTTCTGAATCCTGTGTATTACCTCTGAGTATATGACACTGGACGTCTCATAGTCTCCAAAAATCGCCTTTTCCCTCGCCAGTTTCGTATGCTCACAGATTTCATTTATGGACACTGCCATTACTTTCATTACTACTGGTAAAAAACAAACAAAAACAACCAAATAAAATAAATAAAATCAATACTGATTGAAGGGTCTTGTATTAACTTTATCAATATGTTATTAATCAAGGAAGACATCCTAGATAGGATAAGATGATGTAAGTATATCAAACAACTTCCCAATCTGTATTTAAACTATGTATTATTTAAAGAACCTGTTCTACAAGCATTATATGTCACATGGGAAGGTGCATAGGAAGAACCAATTAAGGAGATAAAAAGTTAATAAAAAGTAAAACAAGCCATTTTGATGAACAATGGTTAAACCAAACCAGCAAATATATTAATTTTTTTCGTATATAAACAACAGTTTTTGTGTTAGAGATATTTTTTTAATAGCCTTAAGACAGAATTGAAAAAACCTTATCATCTCAATTGTTTACCCAGGTCCTAGTGTGTTTGTCCTTTAGTTTGACCTTGGGATAAAAAAGAAAGGATTTAATAAATTAATTTAAGAGACAATGGAATAATAAATAGCTCAGTAAAATTTATGACAGTATTAAGACAATTTAGATTTGTATGTAAAAATGTCAGTTTAGTTTGACATGGTTTTTGAGTCACTAGTGCAATTAAACATGTATTTATGTGTGTTTATAAATGAATAAATACCGTAAAAACCAAATCAGAACAAAACCATCCTACGCGAGAAACAGTTATAACAATAAAATATGATTATTAAAAAATTAAGAGAAATAATTTTATATTGTCTGATTGCAATTTCAAAACTGACAAATTGCAAGTGTGCCAAGTCTGAAAAACTGGGAATGTCATTATGACAAGACATCATTCAGGTTAGGCTTGAAAATTTCATTTGCCACGGAAACACATGACAAATTGCTTTTTGATGGATCAGACAATTTTTCCTTGACATTTAAAGAATTTCTTCAGAGAAAAAAAGATTATTATTGAAATACTCTGGGTCATCAGCAACTGAAAATGCTTTCACACACAAAATAAATGAATTTGTCAACAAAATAACGAAAAGTTCTGTGTTTTCTATTTTGTAGATACTAATTACTAATTATTAATAATTGCAATTAATAAAAATAAAAAATCTTGGAGTTTGAAGGTTTTTCCCAACTACTTAACTGGCCATTAATTAATAGTATTCTTAATTTAGAAAGATAGTTTGTCTTTATTAAAAGCTGTGCAGACAAAAGATTTTATCTTTAATAAAGAGCTGCAATAGTCTACTTGTATAAAAAGGAGCAACTAAATCTTCAGGAGGAACTTTGGACACACAAAGTACCTCCAATATGAAAGGGATCTCAGTTAATGGTATAAAGACCATGTATAGCTTTTTTATGTCAGTAAACCATGGACTTCACATAGGCCTTGGGAAATATGCCATCCATCATTTAGTGGAGGCTGAGTCCATTCAACACATCACCAGGGATATTAAAAGACTGGCTATTATCAATAAAATAATAACCATAGGGCAGCCATACAGCTCTCTAAAGGGAACTGCATCATTGGTAATAAAGTCCAGGGCTGTTTGGAATTGCGTTATGGCTTTGTCAGAATTGGGGGGGACATCAAAATTACTCTTGTTTTGTTACCAGAACATAAGGACAATGAGAGGGCTGTTAAATTGGCCTGGAAAAGTTAAATGATAACAACTATCAGCATGAAAAAGTTCATCAGAGGATGGAAGAATTACCAAACGGTGTTAGGGCCAGAAAACTAGTAGGACTGCTGACAGCACAATGCATATGAACTCAGAGCAGCTTTGGGATTTGTAAAAAACCTGAAGATTAAGGAAATGTCTTGGATAACAGGGAATATCAATAGATCAATATTGGTCGCAGTGTGCAAGGTCATAATAAAAAACCAACTCCTTTTAACCTTAACCTTTCCTTTAATAGTTAATATTTTGTATAGTGCATAATTGTCTGCTGGGTCCCAGGTTACAAGGTAACAATTCTTAGCAAGACACCACGAGCTAAATGGACATTTAAAGAAGAATGGAATAATCCAAGACAGCATGTGCAGATTCTGCAAAAAAGCAGAGGAGACACCAACACACACATGTTAGCAAACTGTGGTGCCACACTTGCCCGCAAGAGGAAGTGCTTTGTGATGTACAATGTGACTGTAAAAGAGATTCAACCACTGAAACCAGGCCTACTAATCAAGTTCCTTGATGAAACAGGATTCACAGGAGTGCTTTAGGCAGAGAAAAGAGAATGCAATAGCTTTTAAATGGTGCAGTATATTAAACACCTGCATCTAGTGCGTAAACCACCAAATGTTTATGACTTTAAAAATAACAAAAATACAATAATTTATCACCAAAAGAAAAATACCAATTTTCCGAAGGTCAAGTTTAAAATTACTTTTTTACAACTATCTGTTACCTACATTAGTAGTAATATTATGGCTGTATTAAATGTTTGCTTGCTGTTTAAATGTATAAATAAAGGTAATAAATATATAAAATATAGATGTCTCCATATTTACACCAAAAAAGAAAAGAGAGAGAGGAAAAACATGGTTATTATGGATTTTAATGATTATTTGTTTGGGATGTTATCATGACAAAATGTCATTGACTTTCAGCTTAAGATTGCTCATGTCATGACTAATGATGTTTGTCAAGAAGAAAATTTATCAAGAATTTTTTTTAGATTTAGTTTTTTCCTTGATAATTAAATATCAATAATAGATATGATGTACAACATTAATTCCTATTCATATACATTTGTATTTAAAAACTTATAACTTGAAATAAACAAGTCATTTGAATTTACACCCAGGAAGTATTTATTTAAAAGGAAATGTTTAGATTTAAGTGCTTTTAAACATTAAAATTGTACTAAATATCAATCATTGGTAACATTTCCAAAGTCGTAAAAGTGATATGGCTATAACTCCAAATAACATGAAAATACATAATAATTTGTATTCGCAAGTGTTATTGTCATCTCAGGTAGAAAATATTTAAAATTTTTATTTATTATTTGTTAAAAATTCATCTCATATTTGATCGTACTTCATCCTCTTGGTTGGGAACAAATATGCAGTATGTCTATTGTTTTATGATAGGCAGGTTCATTAAAGAGGTAAGATGAAATTGATTTCTATTTAACTAAGTTAATGTGGGGCATGCCCATTTTATCCTACCAATTATTGGTTTTTCTCGTTCTATTTTTACCAAAACTACAAAAAGAACACAACTGGCAGAGCATGCAGCATTAATAGAAAAATAATAGAATTTAACAGCTTGATTGAGGATGATGGACAAGCCAAACAAATATTCATTAACATCCACACAGACCCTTTTTATTGAATGACAAATATGAGTCTTTTTTTCAATTTTCACTTATTGAGTATTGTTCTCACAAGCATAATACAGCATAAAAGGACAAAAAAATTAAAACT
>CM077109.1:9590359-9624073 GCA_039619505.1 Cimex hemipterus
TTTTGCCATGGCAAATCGACAAACAAGGCCTCTACAAAACTAGGGGTAATCTTCTTCTTAACCGCAGAAGAAGAAAAAATTCATCAAACATAGAAAGTACTTAGATGGAACGATAATGACATTGAGTTTGCACCCCTGCTGTAAGTCAGGCCGATATTGAACAAATCTGGCCATCAGGATCAAAAAATAATTTCCTCCCTTCCAACATTCCCAGCTGGAAATTATTCTGACATGTACAATACGCGAAGTATAAACAAGACGGCTTTTGAAAGAGGAAGAAAGAAAAACCGCTGTAAACACAACGGACAGTCCGTGATTCTCAAAATTAGCCGTGAAGCCAGAGGATAAGATTGTTGCATTAGAAGTTCAGAGGGACTTTTTATTATTCCATTTGTTCCGGGATAAAAACGGATAACGGCCGAGTACGACGCAAAGTTCAACGTACAGGGTGGCTATCGATCAGGTGCTTGATTGCATTTGTGCGACCCTGGGTGGGTTCACGACCTCTGAGGGACGTCTTCACCCGTTGAACACGGAAGTTGTCAAAAATCGGACACAATATGCTAAAAGAATTGCCGACGCTTTAAAAATTGCAATCGATAGTTTCAATTTACAATGTAGGGAATCACCATGTTATGACGCCTACCTTCATTAATTACTTAGTTCAACTTAATCACGCTTAATTTTAGCCACGTGGTGTTAAAAATAGTTAAGCGCGAAACCATTAACTACGAAGGTAAACTACTGTTTATTGACCTGCACTTGCATTGAATCTAATCTGAAGACATCGACTACAATAATCGAGCCATCAAAAATATATATAACAAATTCGCCAATAGTACAGGGTCAATATCACTAACAAGAGTCATTTTCAATTTCACCTAAGACAAAGTTATATTTACTCTTTAATTGACTCGTACTACAGATTGTAATTTAAAGTCATTTAATTGATATCGTAATACAGACCTGACGTATTATTAGTACAAAGACAAAGCAAAAGTAAACATCGAACCATCCCATATCAAACTAACACCAAGACCAAAATAAGCCTCATATAACCCAGAATTAAGCAGAAAGAAAGCCCCACAAATAAACCCAAAATAAGATAACGAACCCGTTAAATAACATCAACATAATACTGTGATATGTCTAATAGATTGCTAGGTTAGGGCAAAAACTCGAGCCGAAGGTCGTGGGTTCGAATCCCGCTCACGACCCTAATTTTTCATTTCAGCCAAAAACCTAAGATATAAAGAATAATTTCTTGAAATAATTAAACACTGGGTGCTTCCAATCATCAGTCAAAAATTCAAGATCTTGTAGAAAATTGAACGCTGAATAAAAAAGTTTCTATAAACGTACTACATATTTGCTTAGTTGTCATAATTGAACATATTAATTATTCATTTATCTAAGGTTTTTGGTTAAGATGAAAACTTAATGTCCAGATTCGAACCCACGACCTTCGGCTCAATTCACCGTTGTTCAAATTACTTGACCTATCGAGACTGCTAGTAGTGTAAGGTCGTGGGTTCGAATCCCGCCCGTGATACTAATTTTTCATCTCAACCAAAACCTTATATAAAAAATTAAACGATAGGTGTAAACTGGGTGGCTCCGAAAAATGGGCCCACCATTCAAGATCTTATAGTAAATTGAACGTTGAGTAAAAAAGGCCCTATAAACCTGGTTCTAAGCAGCCTTCAGTGCAGAACTAAGTTTGAAAAACCAAAAACAGACGTTTTCTGACCTTATTTGTGAAATAGTAAGTTAACTGTTACTACTACCATAAAAAACTCGAAACAACATTAATAGTGCATTTATTTCAGCATCCAATGAGACTTAAACAATCCTGATTGGTTGAGAGTAATAATTGTCGTGATCTTTCAAAGTTAGGGGTGAGGAGCAGAAAAAATACACCGTTTATGATTTTTTATCCATGAATTCAAAAGATGCTCCCCTACTAAAAAAAGTGTTCCGAAACAAACCTTGTCGGTGATGGCATTCTTCATCAAACTGGCGAAAATGACCATAGTTTTGGACTTCAAGTGAAATGTGAAATGTGAAACAAAGGAGAGCAAAAGATTTTGTGTACAGCGATACTTGAACGTCGTGTCTTGAACAATTAACCACACGCATATGGTTTTCGACATCATCAGAGCGAACGAAGCCGAAATCAGCATGGCGGCGCAGTCGACGTTACAACACTGTCGTCATATCATAGCTCGAGGAGAAATAACAATTAATTTTATTATTAAAAAACTTTCGTAATTTTTTTAAAGAATAAAATGTAATATTAATTAAAAGATGCTCACAGATTCAAAAATTGTTAAGTGACCACTTTAGATTTATAGTTAATTCACTCAATGTGGTATACCTCATTAAAATACAGTGATATTCGATTTGTGCAAAAAGGAATAAATTTGCCGAAATTAAAATATTTATAAATTGGACTGGGGTTGGTCTAATTTGACGGAGAATTACATCACCTAATTGTTTAGGAGTATTTTTAGTAGGAGTGCATCTTTTGAACAGATCGACTAAATTGTCAGAAACGGTGAATTTTCTGTGCCTCTCCCCCTTCTAACTTTGAAAAAGCACGAAAATTATATTTCCAGTCCAAACAAGCTGGTTTTAGTCTCATTCGACCCTGAAATAAAGCACAATGAAAGTTGATTCGGGTTGTTTTATGGGAGTAGTAGCGGTTTACTATTTCACAAATACGATCAGAAAAGTTATTTTTGTTTCAAAAGAATACTATGCTTTCTCTAAATGTAAGTCAATTCTATATTGGTGGGTTCGTCAGGATTTATATAGTTGTCGCTTTAACTCACTTTTCGGTAATCTTTGTAGTAAAAGTCAATTTAGACGTAGTTTGGTCTTACTTTTTTAAAATTCTTTTCTTCTAATATTAGTCAATTAAATTTTGGCGTGATTTTGGAGTCAATTTGTTATATTTTTACTATAAGTATTAGTAGATTATTTGTTGGTAGCTTTGTCTTTTTAGTAATAATCAGTAGGTACTCATATAATTGGAGTTTTGTCTTTGATGTTCTATTGTTCTATTTTCACTGTAAGCATATGTGTGCAATGTTACAGGCTGTGTTCGCTTTGTCTCATTTTTCGAATTGTAATCATTGTAGTGAATACTCTGACGTAATTTTGTTTTATTGTTTTTTAAAATATTAGTTCATTTTATTTTGGCGTGCCTTTGGAATCAATTTGTTATATTGTCACTATAAGTATTAGTGGATTATTTTTTGATGGCTTTGACTTTGTTGTAATATTCAGTAAGAACTTACGACTTTTCGTTTTTACATCATTTTTGCTATTGTAAAATTTGTACTGAATAGTCAATTTAGACGTATTTTGGTTTTATTTTTTCTTCGAATAGTAATCAATCAGAGTTTGGGGAGACTTAGGGATTAAATTTGTTATATTTTCACTATAATTGTTAGTGGATTATTTTTTGATGGCTTTGTCTTTGTAGTAACAGTCAGTAAGTAATTGATCTTATTTTTTTAAACCACTAATGAATTATATTTTAGCGTGACTTTTGAGTTACTTTGTTACATTTTCACTCTAAGTATTAGTGGATTATTTGTCAGTGGCTGTATCTTTGTAATAATAGTAATACTTTATAGTTTTTATTTTTACCTCATTTTTGGGATTGTAATATTTTTGTACTGTATAGTCGATTCAGACGTAAGTTGATTTTATTTTGTTTCTTCAAATATTAATCAATTATATTTTGATGTGACTTTGGAGTCAATTTGTTCTATTTTTAATATATGTATTAGTGAATGTTTTTACCCTAGCTTAATAAATTTCGCTGTCTTCGTTTCCCAGGGGTCGAGGTACAAAAGCGAAACAGCTTGACAAGCCGAAGAAAAGATTCGGGGGAGAAAGAAGCAGATGGTTGCAAAAACCCCCTCGGCAGGTGATTATCCTACGGCGAACGGTACCAGATTCACAGGTATTTCGGAAAAATCAAATTACAGATCGGGTTCGAACTTTTCCCCTGTGATCAACGGTGTCTCAGTGGGCCGGGTTTGGCACGTTTTTCTAATGTCTCGCTTTCGGATTAGACATGGTGCGGGACCGGATGGACGGCCCGGCGAGAGGACGTGGTTCCCCCCTCGACCAAATCATCTTCGACAGTGGTCAAATGAGAAAGTCAATCACGAAAATTAAACCTTGTCCACTCTCGTGGAATTTTGCCCTCCAAAATAGCCTTAGAATGTAGAAATCACGACAACCACAGGCTAGACGGCACATTTTCATGTCCATTACGGCAAAATTGACGCTATTTTGTCCCAAGGCTTACATGCAATCTTCTTATAATATTATTCTTATATAATACAACTTCAATCTCCTGACTCTATCCAGCTGTTTTATGTTTTTAATCACACATAAGGCACGTAAAACAAGGATATGAAATTGTAAAACTGGCGTATGACTATGTCAATTAGGCCTTTTCGTATCTTGGTTTAGTCATTTCAAAAGTTCAGAACATTATAGGTGCTCTCACTAGTCAACTTAAGTAAGCTATGTAATAGTGAACCAAAGGCAGTAGGAATTCTGTTAATTGCTAAGTCCTTTCAGTAATTGCCAATTATGGAATAGTGTGGTCTCTTGTGGAAAATGTTGTTTGATGATATTGCCTTTGTAGTAACATCTATTGAAACATGATTGCATTTCTTTATTTATGGCATTGTTTTTGTTGGATGGCATTGCCTTTGTATGTTGCTATCCGGTGAAAGGATAGAGGCAGGGGCCTTCAAGAACAGTTGAGGGTTTGGTGATGGTATTTTGTTTATAACTGTATACTAACAAGAAACCCTAAGTATACTAACCCTATGGCTATACACCTGCTCCTATAACCAACGTGGTCATATGGTGCGATGGACGAAGACTCTGCCGGTATTAAGTAGCACCCAAAGACAAGCTTGTGACACTGGAGCCTTGAAAATAATCAACTACGGTACTAGAGGTGTTGTTAAACCTTCAACCATTTCATATTTAGATTCAAGAAGCCAGAACAGCAGCCCACGTATAAGTTGACATTCATCTGCAAGAATAGGTCACGTAAATAAACAATGGAATTTGATGGAGGGGATACATATTAGGTATTCCAATCGATGCCTCTACTACAAAATACAGTTTTACTAACAAGTACAAGGTACTGATATCAGAACGGGAAACTGTACCAAAGGGGCACCACCAAAGGTACTACTGGTACAGTGATGACTCCAAAGCCGACAATGGCACGGGGGCTGGAGTCTTCGGGATGAATCCAAAAGCCGAATGTCTTTGCAGCAATAATTAATTTATGTAGTACGTATAATATATTTTTTGTCAGTTGTGTTAACGTTTCATGCAAGTAAAATACAATAATTTCGATTGTTTGGCGTCTTGATGTATTAATTTTGTTTAGTAAAAGGTATGTTGTCTTAGTATTCTGGGTCATTGGGAGTATGCGAATTCACAAGAATTTGGGCCTTTTGTTTTTTGATGTTTATGAGCAGTTTTCAAACAAACCGAGTAGATTTAATTGACGAAGGGCAGTGATAATCGTACGTAGCGTTGGGTTGGGATGCCTCATCCGCCAGCTGTGAAAATTGTACGAAAGAGAAGAAAAGTTTTAATGGATTTTCCTCTTTGGCTTTAACAAACCGTCAGATAAGAGGAGAAGGCAATCAAGGGGAAACTCAGCCCGACAAAAACTTTCAGGGCTTTCGCTAAGAAATATAGGAAACGCATGGAAAGGTCAGGGCCGGGGATTCGTCCTCGGGGCTCGATAAAATTAATTTCCCGCGGCCGGCTTTCCGGCCGGCGTGCGATTTCGAACCAATTAAACCATCTCCTTTGTGTTTTCCTTTGGCTAAAAGCCGAACTGAAAAGCGTGGCCTGGCGAGCGTGAACGCAAAAGTACGTCGACCTTTTCTCCTTGCGCGCACTTCCTCACGCGAGGAACCCACTTCAATCATATTCGCTCGACCTTCAAAACAATTTGAACCAATTCACCTCGAAGCCTTTTAAATCATAAACCGTGGAATTCAATAATAGCAACAATAAATGGTATATTCCTGAGACCAAATACTGGATTAAATAAAACCCCAGTTATACACCAACAAATAAATAAAGAGAATTGACTATTACTGCAGACTCAACCGATAATTACTAACAACAAGACATAAAATTTATAAAGATTCGAATCAATTTACGTTACCAAAACATCAAACGAAAGTGGACTGCAAGATGGAATGTCTGTAGAGATGAAAGAAATTAAGCCGGTTGTACATAAATGGCCAACTGAGGAACATGAGAGAAAAGAACTTGTCATTGCGAATAGGTCACATCAGACTGTAGGCTTTTAATAGGCCACAACCTTCCAACTTGTCCTAGATGTATTCCAAGTGGGCACACTTTGCTCGACTGTCGCAACTTGCAACCCTTTAGGAAAAGGGTCAACCTTTCCAGTGATTTAAAGAAGGCACATATTGAGTGAAATACCATTTGAGAAATACATCAAAGACTACGACAACAGCCGAGACTAAGCTACCCTTAAATTGGCCATTACTACAAGACAATGGTATAAATAAAAAATCATATATAGGCAGAATGCACCTACAGAAATTGACCGTTAATTAACAAACAACATAATTACTACTGCAAAGTCGTTGACAATATCAAAGATACTGCTACCTCTAAATAAATCATTGCCACGAAGGCAATGTTACAAACAAAGAGTCAACTAGAGATAAAATGATTTACACAATAAAAAATACAACTTTCATAATTTATTGCTGTCATACAAAGTCATGAACAATCAAAGAATTCAATATAGCTACGAATGATACAAAGCAAAATCTCTACAAAAATTTACCGGTAACACATGCTACCACAAAGCAAATGCTATCAATCAAGGGTTAAATAAGACACCACGTCCAGCGAATAAATACAACAACATAAGAATTGAGTATTGCAGATATTGCAAAACAGAAGTGATTATTAATATAAAGACAACGTAAAAAAAAGGTATTTATAAATTGGCCACTACTACTAAAAGAAATCATAATACAAAGCAGCCAACTATGAAACTGATATCAAACATGTTGTACCACAACGGCTCTAGTATCAATGTATCGATAAGAACCCAAGCAATTGAATATATAACAAAGAATATTGGCATGCATGGCTGTTAATACAAATACAACATCACCAACAGACCCAGCTTCTAATAAATTAGCTATTTCTACCAGAACAGAAGGGACTATTATTACATAGCAACCAACGAAGACCACAAAACTGATTGTGTAATACCTAATAGCTAGCTGAACCAGGGCCAACAAATCAACAACAGCACAAAAATTGAGTTTACTACAAAGACAACGTTGCTAAAAAAAGACACACTTAATCGTAAATAGACAAAGAAACAAACCCCTAACCTTTCAGTATGGTTTCAATATGAATCATATATATCATCAGCAAGAAAAAGTAGGTACAAAAGACAGTTTTTGTTTGTAAATTAAAACAGAGCGTTAGAAAGTGATTCATTTTGACTGACGTATTCAGTGGGTTGTTGACATGCAATAGTCTTATTTGAAGACAAATATGTACTTTCCGATTGGAAAATCCACTTCCAGCCGTATTTTCCCCGATCGTAATAAAAGAACTCTATCCAAATGATTAATATCCTATGCACTTAGAAAAGGGACTAGATTAGGGTCGATACGAATGGTAGGCTTTACGCGCCACCGAGGCCGACGACCTTTATGATTATTTACGGGAGGGCTAAAAATACGCGAATGACACAAATGACAAGTGGAAAAAGGGCGATACGGACCGTTTGAGAAGGCATCGCGCTCTGCCCTTTCTAACCGGCTTTTCCAGGAGGTCTAACGTTAGCTTAATGGAGTTTTAAAAGCACCTACGAGGAACTATGACGGAACGAGGAAAGAGAAACATTCCCGGCGGCTGGTGTACATCGATTAATTTAAAAAAGCAATGGAAAAAGCCCAGATGTCAAAACAGTCAACACACGCCTTCGAGATTCCTACGTCAGAAAAAATTCTTAGATATTTTCCTAAGATGTAAATATTTATATAAACCGTATAAGGCTAACCCCGTTAAGCTGTAAAATGAGGAAGGACAAAGAATCGGCTTCTTATAAATTGACTATTCTACAAAGACAGTGGCACCAACAAAGAGCCAGCACCACCTTAAATGGCAACAAAGAAAACAGCTACCGGCTTTGCTTCTAAAATATTTGTTTGCCCTGTAAATTGACAAATTCGTAGAAATTGTCGTAAACTATACATATTTATATTTACAATCATTAGTAGCTTTTAGCAAAATAAAACTTGTGAAATGACCTGAATAATTACGCCTATATATATATTTCAAAACAGTCTGACAACATACTATTTTGATTCTTTCGTCTTGGGAAATGACGTGACTCATACGTACGGTATTGACCGATATGACAGCACCACATTATAACGCCGAAATGCTTCAACTTGCGCAAAGTCGGTCAAGTTCAAAGCCAATTTTTGTGAATAGTTCACTATTTTAAAGACTAACAATGCATTACTGCCAAAACATAATCAAAATATTATTACGAAAACAAGTGGAAAAGATACAAGGCTACTACTGAAACAACCAACAAAAGATCTAAAAATACTGAATTAATTATCACGACAGCTACGAAAAAGGCAATCAGGAACAAGGACTAAATAGTTCAGTAAACAACATTAACGGTACTAAAATAAAATTGACAATTACGACAAAGACGACACCACCAACACAGACCTAATTCTTGAAGTTTACAATTTAATTTGTCTGTAATAATTTTTTCTGCTACAAAGCTAATTTAATTTCAGTAAAAATATTAATTGCAAAGACAAAAGTACAGTAAACAACATTAACGTTACTAACTTAAAATTGTTTATTTCGACAAAGCCAACTCACCAACTCAGGCATTTCAATTGCAATAAACTTGCATTAAACATTATCGAAAGTCGATTTCGATAATGTTTATTTCGAACAAAGTTTAACAGTTAATTTAACTGTAATGATTTTTTTTCGCTGCAACGCATTATTTAATATCAGTACAAATGCGTTACGAAGACAAAAGTACAGAAAATAAGAGTAACGCTACTTAATTAAAATTGACTATTACAACAAAGACACAGTCACGAACAAAAACGTGATTACCAATGAAATACGATACATCTTACGTATATACTACAATCCTTTAGAAACATATGGGAAAAAATTATTTTCCTCCTCAATTCGTAGGTGTTAAAAGTATTTCCTAACTGGACACTCTATCAAAAGTATCTCCGTACTAAACTTGAAAGAGCCGAACCTAAATTTTTAATTCCTTAATTTCATGGTCCGCTTGACCAATAATAGATTACAATTAATTAAGATTTTTAATTGAGATAAAAACGTCAATGGCACGAGCGGGATTCGAACCCATGATCTTCGGCTTGTTACACCGCTGATCTACCACTTGAGCTATCGTGACAGCGATCCCTTCAGACACAGACTTCCCATCTCAACCGCACCTTTTGAATTTTACCTCCTTTTTGCCATTTTAACAAGAAATGCTGCTTTTCAATTAAAAGTTCCTTCCGCAGATATTTGTTACGATCGTTTGTACTCAATCGTAAACCTTTATACCTTAGAAGGAAGCAAACCGATTCTCTTCTCCTCTATAGCTTTATCTATAGCCAAAATAAAATAACCTCCAATTTTTAAGCCTAATCGCTTTCAATGTCAGCTCTCACAACAATCGAAATCCCCTTCCTTTAAAAAAAAGTATAATTACTTACTTCACTCTGGGAGTTCTAGTATTTAAACTGTTAGTAATAAGCTCATTACCATTGATATGTTTAACGTTTAAGAGGTAAAAAAATATTTTCTCTGACTATACAACTAAAAATTCGTTTTTCTCTACATAGGTATAAGTTTTAAGTATGTTTATATTATGTACATGCTATTTTTTTATGTTTTTATATGACTAGTATTTGCCTTGACATTCATGTAATTTTAGATTTGTTATTGTAGTATCTCAGTAAAGTTTAAATCAACTACGACTGACATAAAGCAAAGTTCCTGTAGAAATTGATTATTACTACAAAGACAGCAACATGACGCAACTACCATTTGATTAATAGTTCAAATACGACGACAACCAAAAAAGCCCAACTAATTCTAAATTAGCTTACAACGCTGAAAACGCTCATAACAAAGTGTCACCAAGTGGGTTAAAATTAATTAAACAACAAAACTTCAATTACGTACCAAATTTATTGGCCGCTAGAAAAAAAATTAAAAAATGCTATTACCACAAAGAAAATGTTACCCACAAAGGGTCAACTAGGCAAAAAGTAATTTAAACAACAAAAACTCAACTTCTATAATTTATCGACTGTTACAAAAATCTTAAACAAGCTCATAATTAACTGTGGGTACGATTGGTCTAAAGCAAAAGGAATATAGGAATTCACAATTTCTTTCAAAGACAACGATATATCATTTGAGTAATAAAACAAAGACGAAAATAACAGCTATGTTACAGCTATTTCTAAATTAGCTATTACTCCAAAGACAATGTAACTAGACAAAAAATGATTTAAAATGTATGGACTGCTACAACCAAGTTTTGTATAATCCCGTTCCAAATCTTATATAGCAATAAATAAAATACAAAGACAACAACATGACACAACTACCGTTTGAATAAATACTACGAAAACAACAGAGACCAAGCTACTTTTAAATTGGCCATTACTGAAAGACAACGGTACAAATAAAAAGCCATATGTAAGCATAAATTCCATAAAATTCAAGAAAACCTTTTCTAAGAAAAACGCAACAACCATAATTTACTGACTGTTACAAAAAAGTTTCGAACATTCCTATAATTGAATTTTACCACGACAGGCACAAAGCAATTTACCTGCAAAATTGAATGTTATTTACACAACTACTATACAAAGATGACACAACAACAGAGATCCTACTTCTAAAAAAACCATTACCATAAAGGCAATGGTACCAACAAAAGATCTACCAGACATAAAATGATTTATACAACAAAAGTTCAACTGTCATTATTGACTGATACAACAAAGACTTGACCGATCGCAGAATTGAGTAAGGCCTAACGAAAACGCTCGGGTTTAATTTCATTACACTACATCTTTTAATATAAATAATCAACTATATCCTCGTTTCAGCTGAAAGATCCAACAACCTCCGACGAAGGGCAACGCCTCGAAACAAAAAACCAACCCCGATTCTTCTCGAATGACTTTCTCCAGATTGGGAAAAAAGTACAACGTGCCGACATGTATCGAAGAAGGCAAAAACGGCGAGTTGCGTCTCCTCCGATGCCTAAAAAGCGAAAGCATGCGGACCAGAATAAATCTTATATATTTACACTGGAATGGTTGCGCCAGCTTTTCCTGTCATTTAATATCAGTCAATATTCTTAAGAATTAATCATTTAGTCACTGTTCAAATGTTACTATCGCTTTGATATGAGAGGCCGTAATTTAATAAACAGAGATTATGAATACTATTTGAAGTGTATTTCTTCAGTCTACAAGTTTTATCATTGTTTCTTTTTTTAAGTTTAAATAAAATGACACTCATGGTAATTACTTCATTCGTCAATCGGTTTAAATTAATGAATGTAAATTATTGAGGATTTTGAAATTTTGAAAGTTAAACTGGCAAAAAGTCGTTTTCATTTAAGTAGCCAGGGGCAGGGGACTGGACTCGTTGAGAAAGTACTGTGCGACAATATCTGAAGGAATTCTCTTTTTATTTTTTTGTACAGTTGAAAGGTCAAACAATTTCCATTCCATCGTCTAAATTATACGTCACAATAAAAGTTTTGCAATTCTTGATTGCATCTCTTGAAGGAAAAAAACAAAAAATAAATCCCATTAAAATGTATTTACGGCCGTTTTCAAAAATTATTTTCTCGAATATCTTCTCCGCCTTCAGATTGCAGTGTTTGTGCAGTAAACGCATAGTTTTTTTTTTCGTTTTCTTTTTATTGTAAAACAGCGGTTCGAGCTAAAAGCCCGACGTTGACTGTTGTCGGATCGTGTCTCACGTTCTGTTTGCAATAGCCCGAAAAGAAAACGTGACTGAAGAGGAGTGATGTAAATACGATAATCCCCGTCGCTAATCCCACATCCTCATAGGGTTGCTTTACAATTATATCAATACCGAATTGGGATTTTGTAGGCAATTGACAAATTCGATGGGCATGATTGTTAGGATTTTTAAAAAATTATTTTATTTTTGAGATTGAATTGTTAGTGATTGTTCTTGTTTAAGGTGTTCACATCCTTCTTGGTGAGTTTAGCATAATCAAATATTTGTCGGTGTCTAGTTCTTTGTAGTAATAATTAAGACATGGGGAGGAGAAAATAGTTGATGCTGATTAACAAATCGATTTCTATGAGAGTTGAGTAGTGCAGTTAAATCTTTGTTGGTATGATGTGCTTTGTAGTAATGAAGTTATTGATAGTGTGACCTTTTTTGATGGTTGTCTTTGTCTAAGACGCTGACTTCTATGACAGTCGACTCTAGTGGAGTCAAATCTTTATTGGTATCGATGTCTTTGTGGTCAAGTTATGGGCAGTGAGAAAATTGTTAGTGATGTTCTTGATAAGGTGTTCACACAATGTGTGTTTCTTGTTCTTTGGAATAATTAAGAATGAATAGTGGAAAAACTGTTGGTGGTATTGCCTTTGATTAAAACAATGACTTCCATATTAGTCGAGCCTAGAGTAGGCAAATCTTTGTTGGCGTCATTTTCTTTGTTCGAAAAATCAGGTCATGGACCGTCAGATCTTTGGTGGTCATTGACCGTCTTTGTAAGTATATTATATTCCGTTTTTAGGAGAAAAATTGTTTTTGATTATGGTCAGAAGTAAATTCAAATAGTTTGCTGATTTGTCGAATTTGTAGTCTAGTCACATTTACACGTAGAACTTGTTTTGAGGTAATCTTCAATTTTGTAATGTTTAAGCTTTCATTGGCAGAATTGCCGTAATAGTCATTTTTCATTTGCCACTGTGGCGACATATGAACAAGATGATTAGAGATAATAAAAGTGTTGACGAAAATCGAATTTTGTTGTGAAACTTCCCAGTAGCATGCAATCGTAAATGCGTCAGTTGTCGGGATTCATTCTGATGCAGTTATACCAACGTCCGTTTTTGTTTTTTTTTCAAGCGGGGGAGGGATAAATAGCGAGACCGTGCGGTCCCAGTTTTCACAGTTGACCAAGAAATTAGAAAAAAAGACCCATTACCAGCAACTATAGATTTTTTCCGGCTCGCCCTTGACGGTGAAATTGTGTTTTCGTGAGCGTGCATGTTATTAACCAGCGACATTCCGTGAAAGGAACGAGATCCGGCAATGAAAAGAGAGGCCGTTTTGGACCGATTAGACCCAAATCGGATCCACCGCAAGTGAATGTTTCCATTTTGCGAAATCCCTCCAGATCACGAGACTCTTCCTGTAAATGAGAAACATATTTCCATGCTAACGAAATAGCATATGCAAAAGATATTGTTCAAATAAATAAACTCTCTAAGAACAAAACTATAATTGTGTACAATTTAATTTCTGCCTCTTCACATCTTTTTTTGTCCTTGCAGTAATAGTCAATAAATTTTCTAAGAACAAAACGGTAACTATATCCAATTTAATTTCTGCTTTTTCACGGTTTGTTTGTCCTTGTAGTAATAGTCAATAAATTCTTTAAGAACAAAACTGTAACTATATAAAACTTAATTTCTGCCTTTTTATGTCTTTTTTTATCTTTGTATTTAAAAGCAAAAGTAGTAATTCACTAATTGGTGAAGATGATTGTATATTCGTAGTCAATTTTGGTGGTGCCATATCTTCAGCATGGTTTTACTGTAAATTTAGCCAGCTCAATTAGATAGTGTCGCTTTGTAGAAAATCATTAATTTTGGTAATATTTTAAATTAATTGTAAAATTTATTTAGGTCAGTTGGTGGTTTATTTATCAAGCAATGCCTATCAAATTGGGGCGTTGTCTTTTAGTAAGGTCATTGTAGTTCAATTCTAGATGGATTAAGGTTTTTACACGGCAAGTTTCTAAACTGTTAGAAAAAAGTAGATTGTCATGGTGGAGGTGGAAAAAGCAACGTAGCGTTGATAATCATTAAGGATGTAGTTATCGACCAGAAGTTTTTAACTCTAGATCAGGGATGTGGTTTTTTAGTTTTTTTTTACGATAAAATGACACATCCCTGGTATGCATGAAGATTAGGGATGGTTAGGGATGGTTAGGGTATTGATATTGATCAATCTTATGACGGTGCCTTGTAGTTACGTACAATAAATAGTATTAGTCATTGTATTTGTACTTTAGTCATAGTGAATTTGGATATGTCTTTATTGGTACTAATGTTTTTATTAGTTTGAATCCTCAATAAATATTTACATCTTTGTCAAGGGGTACCGCAATAGTTGATAGTGTTTAATTAGTGTTCGTCGTCCAGTTTTTTATCCTTACAGTGAACTTTAGTACTTTTCGTGAGTTATTGCTTATTTAATATGGAGGATTTTATAGAAATATGATTAATATTTAGGGTTTTTTGGTGTTTCTATTATTTCCATTTTCTGGACAATTTCGGGAGTTGTCTTTGATGTTCGTTAATAGGTCAATGTTAACGTTGTGTTTTTTATAGTGACAGTGAATTTTAGTACTTTTCGTGAGTTGTTGCTTTTTAATATGGATGATTTTAGAGAGAGAGAGAGAGAGAGAGAGAGAGAGAGAGAGAGATAGAGAGATAGATAGATAGATAGATAGAGAGAGAGAAAGAGAGAGAGAGAGAGAGAGAGAGAGAGATTAGTTCAATAAAAATTTAGTTTTTTGTTGATGAACCTTTTATTTTTATTTTTTTAAATTTTTTTAAAAATAGTTACAGTGAATTGTAGTATTTTTCGTTAATTATTGCTTATGTAGTATTGAACGATTTTATAGTGATATACAATTAATATTTTGTTGATGACCCTTTCATTTTTATTTTCTAGCCAATTTCGGGAGTTGGTAGTTCAGTGTTTGCTTGTTTTACATCGTACGCTATTTAACGTTCTTCCGTGAAACTTTATAGTATAGGGCACTCTCAACACGACCGAGGAGAACGACACATCTACACAGAAAACAAACACTTTGGGTTCTGAAGATGATCTCAATAAAGGTCGAAACGTACCACGACAAAACAAAATGTTTTTCTAAAACCTACGTCAACGTGACCGCATCTCACGATCTCCGAATAATAATTTATAGTATATATTATATTCAAATATAGTTATAAAGTGAATACAGGAAGTGGAGATTGGACCGTAAGGTATAATAGAACCAGAATAATTGGATCAGGCGATCATGGAAGGATCGAATGACTATTTGTAATGGTTAGTCAATCTAGTTCCAAAACGCGAAAACTCGACTTCAGACGTTAAACTGCCAGAAATAAACGACAATTTGTATAATTGATAACAACCGTGGGGGATTCGATGCCGATTAAGACAAATGGATAGGCCAGGAGGGCTTAGCGACCGGGACGAGGAAGTGGGCAGGCCGTTGATATCCGGCATCGGGCCTGAAGCAACGCCCGTTACGCTTCCTGTGCCAGGGGCCGGGTGAAACGGCGACCCCGTCACATGGATCCGAATATCGATATGCTGATTATGCTTAGAACAGTCTCTAAGCTCACCAAGCCGGCCTTTTCGCCCAAATCCGTCCAAAAACCCCAATCTGGCTATATCTATTTCTTGTCAATACAAAGAAATTTCAAGTTATTTCTGATTTTTCTACTTGAAATAGATTACAATGATCTTCTTCTAACAATTCGGTAAAGTGAACTATTTTAAATCGGTGAATGCATCTCCCACAGTTTCGTAATAAAAATATTATTCCGTAACCCTCTTATGCTAATTACATACACAGTTGAAAATACATTACTAACCGGACAGTATATAATCAATATAATATAACTATGTTATGTGTATGATTTCCATTTATAATAGAAAATATAAATACTTCAGTAGTAGTATATCAGGATTTATTTTTATGAAAATGTCTTTCATTTATAGACGGTTAATTAGTTTTATAGATAGAACTAAAGTTTTGAACTGAACTGAGGTACAGTAGTAGTAGTTCAAGTATGTTTGGATCATGCTGATGGTGACTCAAAAATTATAGTCAAATTGGGGCGTTTTCTTTGTAATATTACGCGATGCAGTTCAGGGAAAGTGAGTTTATGTTTATGCGTATAAGCCAGTTGGGGCGTTGTCTTTGTAGTAATAGTCGTTCTAGTTCAGTCACAGTTGGGCCATGATGTCTTCAGAGCTATAGATGGGACTTGTCCTTATAAAAATAGTCCTTCTATTGCAGTTAAGTTGTAGATGTCATGGTGTCTTCTTCATGGTTACGCTTAGGACGTTGTCCTTGCAAAGATAGTTATTCTATTGTAGTTCAAGCGTCGATTGGTCCAGTTGTCTCCACATTTATGCTCAATTTGTAATGTTACCCTTTTAGAGATATGGATACTAGTTACGTCATAGTTGTTCTGTTTATAGTCCATTTGGAACGTTGTCCTTGTAAAAATAGTCGTTTTGTTGTAGTGCAGTTATAGTTAGTTCAAGGTGCCCCGACAGTTAGGGATGCTCAATTTGGGACATGGTCCTTGTAGTAATTGTCGTTCTAGTTCCCTCATAGTTTGGACATGTTGTCTTTATAGTTATAGTCAATAAGGAGTTCTCCTTCTAGTAATTGTACTAGGTCAATTATAGTTCATTCGTGATGATCGGTGCTTCTGTAACGATAATCAATTTGGGGAGTTTTCTTTGCAGTAATAGTGATTGTAGTTTAAGGTTAGTTAGTTTCAAAAATAGTGCGTCTTTGAGGTACTGATATTCTTACAATTAATTTGGTAAATAGTCAGTCCCTGCAGTTCAGGAATTCTTGGATCATGTTGATAGTGATGATTTTATAGTTTTTTGCTTGAAGAAATTTAAATCTTTGTTGATGTTACTTTAAGTAAGTTAGTAAATTACCAAATATGATACAATATTCCAAGAAATACATTTCATTTTGTTGTTAAACTAAACTTTTTTTTAATAACTGAACTTATGCTCAAAAAATAAACCTGAATTTTTTAATGAAAAGCAATGCAAAACATCATTAGGAAAAGGCAAACTCACAGCAATCAAGTTAAACAAACTAATCGCCCGCTCATTCTCCCATGAAGAAAAACCCATTTTATTACTACCTCACTGTGAGATAGTTGTTTGTTCCCTGTGCATCTTATTTTTAACGCAAAATGAACACAAACACGCGATTGTGGGTCGGCCTAGTTTGCCCCATGCCGAGTCTTACTAACACATATTCTTATTTCAACAAATTTCTATACGAATCTATTTTAAAAATCAAATTGTGTCTTTTTTGTAATGAAAATAATCATTGTTTACTTGTCCTACTTGACGTAGGTAATGCAAACGATAAAAACGTCACAGTTAGGACACCAAGCCAGTTTATCCTGTCACTCCTTGCTAAAGTTATTAAATCAGTGCAAACAATAAGACAATACGATTGGACTCAAAGGCATTCTAGTTCATCTGCCTTTAGCCTAACATTCGAAGTGCAATCTTTGTCAATACTTAGTTAACTTTGGCTTTAGAATAAGAATTTTTGATAAAAGAGTCAAAAATCTCAATATTGGTGTATTGTAAACTCGTTTTATCATCGCAATAGTCGTCAATTCGGACCGATTGTTTTTGGCAGTGTTAAACTTAAAGTGGTAATTAATACAAACACAGAGGGTTGTTTGTGGAGTTTTCTTTGCAATAAAAAAATCGATTTACAATAAGTTACATTGTTTTTGATAGATTTATCTTCATTGCGCTTATGAAATCTGGCACAGTTAGTTTTGGGTTTTGGTGGAGTTGTCTTTGTAGTAAAAGTAAATCTTGAAAAGTTACATTTTGCTTACAGAAGTTAAAGATTTTCACACAATGCAGCTACTGTGGTTTAACTTTGCAGTAGGAATCAATTCTGACAAAGATTGTTTCTGGTAGATTCGCCCTTGGTTTTACTTATCAAATCTGTCACAGTTAATTTGGTGGAGTTGTCTTTGTTGCAGTTGCATAATCTGTCAAAATTAGATTGTATTTGGGGGGCTGTCTTTGTTGCAGTTGTATATTTGTCATTGTTAAATTGAATTTGGTGGAGTTGTCTTTGCAGTATCATATGTAGATTGTATTTATTGTTTGTTTTTCAAGAAATTGTGTTTGCAACAAAATTGAATTCTGATTTAGATGGCTTTTGCTGGCGTTAATTTCATCAGAAATAGGTTGTTTTTGGCAGAGTTTTTAATTTATTTTTGTAATGATTTTATTTTTAAGTAAAAGTAAAAATTGAAATTCCAGACAATTAGATTGCATTTGCTGGCTGTAGAGTTCGATTGTTTGGGAAGAAGTTGCCTTTTGCAATAAAATTAGCCTGATTTAGATTGCTCTTGGTACCATTAATTCGAAAGGTTTGGATAGATTTTTCTTTACATAAATAGGAAATTCTGATATAGTTAAATTTTTGTTGGTAAAACGTTTTTTCAAGTAACTGTATATTCTGACCCAGATTGTTCTTGGTGGGTTTGACTTTACAGTGGTAGTAGTAATTGTGGCACAAATATATAATTTTTGGTAGAATTTTCTTTTCAGTTCTTGTAAACTATAACATATTTATAGTGTTCTTGGTAGAGATGTAAAATCTGAAAGAGTGCGATTGTTTTTGTAGGCGCTATCAAGCGTAAGTAGTCAATTTTCACATAGTTGTTTTTGGTCCCGTTAAGTGATAATCAATTATAAAAGTGTGTGTGTGTGTGTGTGTTTATTTATCGGGTGGTTTTTATTTTACGGCGATGTCTATGAGCATGTATTCAAATACAGTTAAGTGTAATAGGGTGTCCATCCTGGCCGGTCTCGGGGGCCGTACCGGCTCGGCGGGGGCGGCCTTCCGGGGGCTGGTAGCATAAAACAATGAATATTGATGGCTAGATGTACACTAGTTCAAGGCCAAAAAAAATGTAATAGGTGTTTTTATAGAACTGGTCAATTAAGTACAATATAATTTAATTGCGTTATTAATTGATATAAATTCAGTTCAGAATGAACATAGTAACCGACTTTTCGGTTTGTTGACTGCTATAACTAGCTGTTCCAAGTTGTAAATGAACATTGGTAACAAACATTGACACAGTGTAAACAACAATTTACAACAAATTGTCTGGGTAGATGAGACTTTAAGCTCGTTGGTTTTATTTTCGGCCCGGAAACGATTTCATTGATGCTCGATGAAAGGTGAATAATAGGATATTAAAAAAAAGAGAGAAAAAGACAGAGAGATCATTAAATACGGTCCAGTAGAACCGGAGACTCGCTCCGTAAGCGGAATGATTTTTTTTAGTGTGTATTTCGGTATAATTCGTTTCATAACGTTGTTTAACAAAAGTGCATCCGTTTACAGGATGCCGCATAACGAAATTGTAGATTTCTATGCATTTGTACAATGTTTGCTTTTTACGTTTGAGAAGAAAAATGTGCGAACGGGCCCCGGGCGGTCGTGTAACGGACAATGAAGCGATACGGGCCGGTCCAATTTTTATATTTTGGCCAAGAAACAATTGCATAAACGTGTCTTGTTTCATGTCCCGCCGCCGGCACAAAGTATTTGTTGAAATAACCTTTTTCAAATCAAAAGTGATTTAAGACTTACAATACTTCACGTTTCAAGAGTAGTTATTAAATAAAAGATCCATAAAAACTGTAAATTATAAATGAAAATGAAAGGCCGAAAGAAAATAAAGTTGGTAGGGAAACAGTGCGAGTTGTCTTTGTATTGGTTTTTGATATCTCTTGGACGTTGTCTTTGTAATGTTGGTGCATTTATTTAAAGTCAATTTTTATGTCACACCTTTTCTGGTTGTTGCTTTTAAAGTTAATTTGTGGCCAGTTAATTCATTAATTTTTGAAAGTGTCGTCATTGTTATAATCAATTTTGGTTTTTTATTTATATAGTTTCAATTTAGGACGTTGTCTTTCTAGTTCAGTGAGAATTAGTTTACTCAGATGGGGATGCGCTATTTTACGTTATAGTTAATTTTTGGGAAGTGTCTTTGGCTTGTGTTGTTAATGGTTAATTACCGTTACAATTAATTTTGGTAATTTCATCTCTCCGCTAGTCCATAATTTTATATTAATTGCCAATCAATTTTTAAGCTTTTTGGTGGAACTTTTATTATAATTTTATAGTAAATTGGGGACCTTGCTTTTGGGTAATATTCTTTGTAGTTCAAGGTTTGTTTGTTTTAAACCAACTACTAACTATTTAATGTATTCCATGAAAGTTTATTACATCCTTCTATTTTTAAAATCAATTAAGTCAATTCGGGCGAGCTAGTCCAATTTTTGTGGTAGTGTTGTCTTTGTAGTAATGATTAATTACAGCTATAATTAATTCGGTATAATCATGCGTTTGCCGTAGTTCATTGGTATTTCTGCTTTATTGTTTCGAATCGTCAAATAAAATTTAGGTTAAGGGTACCACAATCATTTATATGGTCCATTAGAAGGCGTTTTCTTTGTAATTCGCTGGTTTTTTAGATTGTAATTTTATAATGAATTGTCCTTGAAGTGATATTCTTGCTAGTTCACGGTTTGTTTATTTTAAACACCTATTATTTAATGTATTCCTCTAAACTTTATTTCATGTCTTTGTTCGTTCTTGTTTTTAAAATCAATCAAGTCAATTTGAGGCAAGTTAGTCTATTTTTCTGGTAGAGTTATCTTTGTAGGACATCTTTGGGTTTTTGTTTTAGTGAATTTTAGTACTTTTTATGAGAGCTTAGTGGTAAAGTACGGAGGATGTTACATTAATTGTCAATTTTTTGGTTGTTTTGGTATTTTGGCTTTGATGGTAATTTTCTCTTCAATTTGGGTAGTTGGCTTTGTAGTTCAGGGTTTGTTTATACGTTGTTGTATTTTTCAAGAAATAACTTATATCATATTATGTATAATATGTGGTATAGTACTAAAGTGAGACTGAGGGAGATGGGAGAGGTCAAAATTAGAGCCGAATCAGCTCACAGATTTTTTAAAAAATTCTCAATATAATTTTTACACTTCATCATCCTCGGCCTGTCCAGGCGTCTTTCGTCCGTTTTATTCCGAAACGGCCTGTTTGCGATATGGGGCGAATTCTTCGCGGTATAAATCAAATGGAAAGAGCGCGGAGGTGACTTTCGATCCATTACTTATCGGCCAAATAAGAAATAAATGGGGAATTTACCAAAACGTACGGGGGAAAAATGTTACCTACTCGATGGAGAAAGATACTAAGGGGAAAATTAAAAATATATCAAGATTTTAAGTCAAATAAATTCAATAAAAAGCCTTAGCTTAGATAATAGTTTTTCCAATGCACCAGATAAATCTTTCATACCGATATAAAACTCCAACGAAAAAAAGGCAAAAATCGCTTTTTATATACACGTTTAAACATGTTAACGGTTTGTTTTAACTTAATAAATAATACATACGTGCATATATATACATAATAAATAAATTAATATTGTTAGTTTACCTTCATTCGTTGATTCCGTCTGACTGACATGAGCAGCTTTAAGACCCTACTGCAACGACCTTTGACCAGTAAACTCGGACGAAATTCATAAATAATGATACTATTGCATAACACTTTTATCTGTTTTTTTTTTCAAACAAAAATTAGCATAGGTATCACAAGAAAATTTAACATTTAAAGTTCTGGTCTATAATTTAATAAATAAAGTTGGTTTCTTTCTTAATTTATTTTTCAAAGGTCATAAAGATTATCTTGAAGATTAATTAATTTCACGTATAATTTGCCGTGAATGGATAATTGAACTTTCATGACGGTAAGTTCTGCTCAGAGCTGTTAGTTTTGACCATAATCAAAAGTGAAAGTCGATTTTTTTAACTAAGTATTCAGGCTTGTTTTTTTTAAATTGATAATCAAAAAAGCCCGTAATTAAGAGATGACTGACCAAAAGATCCTGAAAATTAAATGGCCCGATCGGGTTCGTACATTAAAGGCAAAATCGAAAGTTTTGGTGGTTTTTTCGGTTTGCCCCTGATCTTCCTGGTCCGCCTAGCCCTGCTACTCAAAGTTCAATACAATTTGCTTTCTCCCATTGAGAATTTGAAATACGAAGGAAGAAGAATACAATTAAAATTATATAAAATAAAAAGAATTTGCCGTTGTCTGAAAAGAAAGTCAAAGAAAGCCCAAGTCCAATTTAAACGAGATACGTCGAGAAAGTACGAACTGTCAAGGAATTCTGATTTGTCGCAGGACAAATAATTGCTTTTTGCTGATTTCTTTCCGTTGTATTTTTGTATAAAGGGAAAATGCGTCTACTCTGGTCACGCTATATTCTTCCAACTTGATCCATCGATCTTTTCCAGATAAAAAACAAAAATAGTTTCAGACTTTTTATTCTATATGATCTACAGTTCCTTGAAGCTAGATACAATATCTAAGTCTACTTAAAACATATTTAAATCCCCCCCCCCAAACAACATTGTGTATTTATGGTCGTTATATAGTTGTCGAACCTTATTTAACAACATAATTTAATCTTCACAATACAAATTATAAACGATACTGGATGTTTAGGAATGGTATCACCAACGAAAATTTAAACTTTTACTATTTCTACAAAGACAATCAAGAAAAACGAAAAAAAAAGTATAATTCAAATTAACGACTAATACTACAAAAACACAATAAAAAGAGTTAAAATTACTACTGAATAAATTTACAACATATATCTTACTAACCTTGAAATGACTCAACCACAAAGAAAATGTTATCAACAAATACCAAGGCTTAACTTTTCTAACTGTTCTCTTCTAATTTCTAACTACTCTTAAAATTACTACAACTACAAAGACAATGCCACCAAAAATACCAAGTCTGATTGTTCCTAGAAAGATACCTATCAAAAAATATCTAACTACCCTTGAAATGACTACAACCACAAGGAAAACATTATCAACAAATTCCCTAACTACCGCTAACTTGTTGCAAAAACACTACTACTAAGAAAAAAGTTGAGTTTTTTGTCCTTACAAAGATTTTTCCATTCAGAATAACCTTAATACCATTGAAGTAAATACAACTAGAAAGACTCTTACCAACAAATTCCAAGTTCTAACTATTTCTAAATTACTACACAGACAATCCCACTAACAAAAAAACTTCTTTCTGACGTTGAATTGATTATTCCACAGCAAAACAACCACCAAACGAAAAACTAATTACCATTGACTATTTCTAAAAAAATATAGCCATTAAATGTCACTTAGCAATAATATCCAAACGATTACATTATTATTGATTGATACTCAGGTCCCTTCATTAAGCCAAATACACACACAATTTTACCGACAAGTTTCATATACGTATGATTGAGGTTGGTCTTTTTAAAGATATGATGCCGCAACCCACAACTTTTTCATGTATAATTCTAACAATTAGCATTATTTTTAAACAATGTTATCGACTGGTTACTTCATGAACTGTTGTTATGTGTTATAATCGCGTTTGTGACTTTCACACAAGTCGGTTATCGCACAATAATACGAAAGAAGGAAAGAAGCTTGAATCTATGAAATTGGCAAGCTCGTCATCATCGGTAATGTTTCAGTTTGAATAATGCGTTCCTTCAAGAGCGGTCCTGCGGTATGTTGGGTGGATTTTATCCTTGGAAATGAAGTGAGGCAAATCCGTTTTACAGATTTCAGGTTGTTTTGTTTTTCTCCCAACTGTACGACCGCGCATATCCTTGAAAACATCGCAAAATGGAAAATTTTACATATAGTAAAAAATCCATATTATAACTCGAATAATAATATGTAATTGTATTATTTGAATTCTTTATTATTTAAATTCAATTCACAATCACTGTTTGGTTTTTGGAGGGTTCTGTGTCTTTTAGATTATTTACCTAACATTATATCTCCTCTAGTGACATTTTGATTTGTAGTAATAGTGAATTGTGAGAATGTTTTGTGTTCCTGGCTTGCGTTGGGAGTGTGTGAATTATTGGCGTGAAAGTGTGTTGTGAGAGGGCCAAATTACTCAATTAGGTGGTGGAGTACGGGATATTCCTCTATCATCCATTACTTCTATTAGTTATACAATAAAACTCAACATTAACAATAAGGGTGCTCAACATTCCCCCATCGGTTTTGGGGAAATTTTTTGTGGATCCTCTGGGTTAAGTGATATTACACCTGTGCCTCCTACCCCCCCCCCCATTAAAGTCCAAACACAATTACCCTAATAGCCTAATATGGTTGCTCTGTGGGATAACTCAACCGGCCACGCTGATAAATACATTCATTCAGGACGATACATTGTGGAGAACTTTGTATTCCGCTACAAACCCATACACACACACACACACACACACAATCACTCACTCACACACACATTAACCTAAACTACTAATACTACACTAATAAATACATTCAAGCAGGAAGATAAATTGTAGAGTATTTTGTATTCCGCTACAAACCCATACCATCACTGGTGTGTTTCAGAGATTCAATGACAAGGCAGATACTGCTCTAACTCTAAGTGCGTTAGTCTGCTGTGGCCGATTCGTAATTGCGTCTATTACTATCCTTTCTTTTTGGTCCAAAGCCCACGATTTAACCAGTTGTATCTATTTTAATTTGTCGTAACATATATATTACAATATAGTTTAAACTTTTTCCGTAAAATTAGTCAACTCTAAGTGGTTAAATCTTTCTTGCTGGCATAGTTTACTAGCATAGTTATGAGTATTGGAATTTTAGATAATTCAAGATTAATTAGAGGTGTTGGTGTGTTTTGTTTGTATGTCTGTGAGTTCATGTCTACAAGTTTATGTTAGTGTTTTTCCAGCTTCAATATCAATTTTTCTAGCTTATAATTTCATAGACATCAGGCCATTTTTTATAGCGTGCTAAGATGGTGGCATTGAGTCGGTTCGTGAGTAATTAAGTTATTATCTGTGAGATAGTCTGACCGTAATAGTTAATTAAGCTGTGGTAGAACAGAATTAATAGAATTGAAATCTGTTTGGTATCACCTGAAACTTGCAATTTGAAAAAAAAAACCGTTCCACTTTTTCAATTCCGCGTTTATCCCCCAAGTCAGGTATTTGTGTGGGCAATTGTGGAACACATCCATCCTACACTCGGCAGTTTCGTAAAATTGATGAGAAACTGTCTTTTATTCTGTGAAAATGCGTCGGGGGAAAATAAAACGAACGGTTTCGCCTCCGCGTTGTCTGGTCATGAGTCATGGGCGTTTAGTTCGTAAAGCCCTAATTGCGACTTACCTTGCAAAGCACCCCTCGGGGGCGAAATCGTGCTGACTAAACCGACCCCAAAAAACGACGTAATCTCACCGTGTCAAGGTGTGTTACGATCGATAAACTTCAACTAAATTGTTTGGCCTTTGGCTTCCTTGTGATGAACTTGGATATCAAAATAAAAACTCAATATTCATTAAAGGTGGTTACAACAAAAGAAACATTGGTTCTCTAATTTTTGTGTTTTTGTACATCAGTCTTCTATCTACCTATTACTGATTATCGCTGTCTCTTTCTCTTTTCTTACTTAAATTTATATTTCTTTCTTTCATTCCCACCCCTCATTCTCTCTTTCTGCCTGTATGTCTGTATATTTGTCTGTCTCTCGCCCCCCCCCTCTCTCTATCATTCCAAATTTCTCTCCCTCCCTCCCTCCCTCCCTCACACATGCATTCACACACACACACTCACTCACTCACTCTCTTTCTTAGTAGATTGTATTTTAGTCCTTCGAATTTAATGTTTTTTTCACCTGCGCCATTTGATCACTCCATATAACACAGCGGCAATTATTCCACACCCACCTTTCCCAATTAAAATTTGTCCCCTATGAGTTTTATACACACAGAACAAACGGGGCGGCATGTATATTCATAAGAAATTAATGATTTTACACGCGGGCTGTAATGAGGCCAAGGGTTCAATTAAGACCCGTGCGAATTTTGCCCTCCGAGTACGGCACAACTTTTCCAACACCTGGCTTAGATAATAAAGTTCAGGCTGTTCATGATATTCCAGGCTAGGAAACTCGTTGATATTTATCGTCTCTGCACTATGGAGTTGCAGCATGACAGCTTTCTCTGGAAACTTTTAAGCCCCGCTGGGGGATTTTTTTCAAAACTATCGACCATAACTCAGAGCAATTAAAAACTGCCAAACTCTCAGTTTTCACTAATTGGCTTTCATAAAACGCGCAACCTGAGATCTCCGCAGGGGCTAAATGATCTAATGATTAGATGAAGATTGCGTTCGGGGTGTGAACATTCCCGCAGCCGGGTGAACGAGGAATTCCTGGAAGACGTGGGAAGTGACTCGGCGCTTAACCGATAAGTACTTGCGACTGCGAGAAAGTCGACAAATATTGAAGAAAACCGTTTGAAGAGGCCTACGAGAACACACACCAACCAGGGTATCAACAACATCACGAACAACAATAAAGACCACTTAACAAAAAAATTAAAAAGACCCAATTTTGAACAAATCGAAAGAATTCAGGTGTCCTTTTTTGCCTAATGTGGGTGTTGGACAAGGCTGGCTACTGGCCCCTCTACTCGACCAGCCTTGGTATCACAAAAATGTCAACATTTTTACACTTTCGCAAAGCTTTTAAAGGAATTTACAATTTTTCGAAACAAATGAAACTCCGTAAAATACACCTTCAGACAGTTTTTATTTTTCAACGCGCAGCCAACATGGCATTTAAAGAGGAAGGCCTAGGGAACATGACGATTCTAAAGCAATAAAACGCCTTTGTTAGCACTAATCACGAACGAAATTCGGCTTTTTAAATAGAAGATAAATTAAAAGTAAATACATTTTATATGCGTGTCGTATCAGTGGGTATAGCATGACACTCAAAATATGACGAGTGAATCCCAAGTCACATATCGTGCCGTAATATCATTGTGTAACTGACGAGCTTGACTTTGTTAAATAAGGCGAAGGGATATCAATGGTCTTCATCTTAGAGTAATATAGAGTAATAGATCTTAGTTGGTAGGATTTTCTTCGAGGTTACAGACGTTTCCTAAAAACCTAGATCTTAAGTGGAGAGATTCAAGTAGTAACTTTTAATTCCTTTGTTCTTGGCTGTTTGTTAGCCGCATTATCTTTGAAGCAACACTAGACTACAGTAACAATTGAGCCTTTGTTGGTAGCATTGTCTTTGAAGTTACAGACTATACGTTAAAACCTAGATTTATTGGAAAAGTAATTTGAATAGCGACATACAATTCTCCTTTATTTATAGCTCTTTGTTGATGACATTGTCTTTGTAGTGATACTAACCTAAGTCATTAATCGAACCTTGGTTGGTAGTATTGTCTTCGTAGTTACAGGCGATTTTTAAAAATATAGATCTTCGTAGGTGGAGAGATTTAGATAGCATTTTGTTGTAGTTAGCTGTTTGTTGATAGCATTTCCTTTGTAGTTGATAATTTATTACTTGCAACATATTGGACATTACATTCCACGACTTCGGACCTCCGGATAATTTATTGAAAGCTTTTGTCGGAAATGTTGGCAGTTATATTCATTCTTGTACTTATTGCTTGCGTTTTGCTGATGGTAGAAGTAGTAGTTTTTGCAGTAGGGATTTATTTTGTATGATGCATTTGTTCATGCTTTGCCTTTTGTATGTCACAATAATTTTGCAGAAATGGTGCAAATACTTTTCCTTTCACGTCCTTCATACTCAAATAATTCTTAACATCAAGGATGGGAAGAATGCGCATTTTTTGCGCCGAAGAATGTAAGATATGCACGTCGAAGAATATGCGCTGTGTGAGATGTATACCGAGTGAATACAAATCGAGTCCTCCAAACCAAGGCAAGGTGTCGCGTTTTGGGAAATTATTCAACTCGATGACGTCCCACCCTGATCAAAAAACAAACTGACTGTATTTTATCGGTTTCGCAAGAGAATTGTCTTGCAATCAATGAAGGACCTTCGCCTTGAACTTGTTCTTAGTGAAGAAAGTAGAGAGTTCGCCCATGTTTACAACTGAACGTGTAATTTGGATATTAATAGAAAGCTGTGTTTAGCTCTTAATTTAGTGAGATTTTGCTAAATAAACCGAAAATGGATACGTTTTCTCTTCCGGACGACCAATTATAAAGAAAGCGATACAGAAGACTGTCATTTATTTCTCATCCAGATCGCGATTCAAACATCGAAGATGTATAATTCAGATTGTGATAGTTAAGAAAATAAACAAAAGAATGTTCTTGTAACGCCTTAAATAAATTGGGCAAGGGATCATTAAGAATTAAAACAATGGTTCATCTTATGAAAAAAATCCGTTTAAAATAATCTATAATCAGATATTAACACGGGATAATTTACTAAATCGCGTTTGGGATTAGACCATTGTCATTTAGACTAGAGATAAAAGCAAATTCCCTTGTTAAAATTTTCCGCTTCACATCGTCAATAATGCCTCCTGCACCACGAGTCTACAGTCTCTTTGAAAGTCTTTGAGCGGAAGAGTGACACAGGATTTTTTTAGCCAATTTTGAAAATTAGTCGGTTGGAGGCT
Source organism: Cimex hemipterus (assembly GCA_039619505.1). Lineage (NCBI taxonomy): Eukaryota > Metazoa > Arthropoda > Insecta > Hemiptera > Cimicidae > Cimex > Cimex hemipterus. The sequence goes on from CM077109.1 coordinate 9,619,152, forward strand.
GAGGTTTCCAGATCGGCAAACTCGCAAGCTACAGAATAACAGAAACCGCCGGGGAAAGCAAGCGACTTACGAAACTCAAATGCAAACTTCCTGTTGCGGAATAATATTTCATTTAAACTGTTTTTCCTTGAGTATGAAATTCGTTTAAATATATTTCACCCTTGCTTCCGTGAAAATAAAGAACCAGAGATTGTAAGACATAACATTGCCATTATTAAAAAAAATTGTCTTTCTATAAGTTACTCTAATTGTATGTACAAATATGACATATTTACAAGGTTTTCTGGCGGTATAACGCACTATCAAAACGTCTTAACAGGATTAAAAATGCTCTAAGTGTGTGCTAAAGCTACTAATACAAAGACAATGAAACCAATTTTACCCTGATTACTATTATTATTCTTTATGCAAATACTGCTAAAACATAGTGCCACCATGAAGGTTTATTTAATTCTACCTGGATGCTAAATTTTTAGTTATTGATTGTACTGATTATAAAAGACACTTCCTCAAAAAAATAAATAAGTTTTGAATTTATATTACTCTGCCGCCAACCAAGATTTAATTTTCTAGTAACTGACATAAATACAAACATAATGCCATCGACTATAAACTATAATCATGGTGAATGATTACAATTACAAAAACTCTACCATAAAGATATCACTCCTTTGTTATTTATTACTAAATACAATAGATATTGCCACGATAAAAATACCTAAATACTATCTCCAAATATATCAAAGCTGAAAATAAATGATTATTTAGGTTTGCTTATTGCCAACAAAGAGATAAATTTTACGAACTTGACTATTTCTACAAAGATTGACGCTTCCTGGAAGAAACGTGTTTACCAAGGCTTGATCACCAAATACTTTCCTACTAGGCGATTTTTTTGTTTTTTAATTTTGTTCAAAATGTAACTGTATATTACTGAATTTGAGTTTTGGAATAATAAATAGGCAATGGAACAGTGATTTATGAACTTCAACTTCCAACTTCCCAGGTTCATTTTTGACAAACTATTATAGCCGGCCATCAGTGGCGTAAAGCAAGTTTTCAAATTGAATTTTAGCTCCGTAATCTCCCAAAAGATTTTCGGTTGTTTGACACTAGGTTTGTAATATCCTCTATTTATAAATTAATTTTATTGCATGTGCGTGTTACAAACAACCCTGACGGCAAAGGCGGCGCTGTTTTTCCCATAGTTTGCTTTTCTTCCCCATTCCCGTTCCCGTTCCCGTTGAACGTATTATCGGCCCATTAAAATTTCGCCACATGTCGGCACCCATGGGATTGGGAGAAGGAAACGTACAAGTTGCCTCACATCCCTGGGACTGAATAACGACATCGACCAAAATGTTTTGCTCCTGCCAAAAAAACCCAGGGGTTTGCTATCTCTGTCCAATCTCTGAATTGAATAAAAAAGGTTTAGAAGAAAGTCATGCACCTGAGGATGTACACATCCATTGTAAACTTGGCGTTGAGTGTTGGGGTAAAACTGACTAGGAATCGAATTGAAAAATAAAACGCCGTTACCCAGATATGTAATATAGCAAAAATTAAAATAATGATCTTTGAAACTTCATGAGGACCCAGGGTAATGAACTCAGTGAAAATGGTGAGATAAGTTTTGAGAAAGAAACTGAAAAACACTGGGAGAACAGCCGGAGAAAATGATAATGCGTCTTTTTCGTCACTTATTATCTTGTCTAATCACTTCATTTCTTTTATTATTTTTTTAATGAAAGTTTCTCTGTGACTCATTTAACCGAAGTAGCGAGTTAAACCAATTGTTACAAATGTAGCATTCAGGTAAACAATTAATTAAACGTTCATTGGTGGCATTGCCTTTTAAGTATAATTCTTATAAAAAATAATAAGAATTAGGTTTTATTTGATGTCTTTGTCTTTGTATTAATAGATAATTTAGAAAACCTTCTTTCTTCGAAGCAGAACCGTTTTAATTGGAACAAAATACTATGAATTTGCCTTACTTAATGACATTGTCTTCATACTAACAGTCAATTATTAGACTTTAGTTTATGTACGTAAATTGCTTTCGTGGGTTCTTTCGAAGCAGCGTCTTATTTATTTATAGCCGAATACTAGTAACTTAGGCCAAAAATTATGGTATCATCATTGTAGTGAAAGTCAATTAACAGAACTTTAAGTTTTGGTAGGGAACTTGTAATAAAAGTTAATGATTTTTCCAGGGAGGGTGTTTTTAGTTACAGTCAATCATTAGATAGTTAGTTCTTTGTTGATAGTATTGTTTTTATGCTAACAGTCAATTATTAGGACCTTAAATCTTGGTAGGTACCATCGTGTTTTTAGTAAAAGTCAATTATTTAAACTTTAAGTCTAAGTAGGTAACTTCGTCTTCGCAGTATTTTAATTCAAGTGTTAATATTTTTTTAAAGCCAGGGTATTTTTAATTTTCATAATGTTTTATACATAAACAGATAATTTGAGACACTTTTTCGTTCAGATGAAATTATTTTAACTGCTCTAAAATACTTAATTTACTGCATAGTTGACAACATTGACTTTGTACTAATAATTATTTCAAGTAGCATTTTTTCAAAGAATAATATTATTAGTTATAGTCAAATATTAGGACTTTAATTACCGATCCCTGTGGATAGGTGAGTTTCGTATTTACCGCTACGTCTTTAAAGAACTTATTTTAATTTTTTTAACTTAAAATAATTTCAATTAAAGACAAGTGTTTGTATATGTGGTCAATTCTGACTCTGTTAAACGACTGTTGATTGACTTTGTATATTTGTGAAATAATTGATGGTGAAGCTTTTTTTGATGGCTTTGACTTGGTGGTAATCGTTAATCAGAAAGTCATTTTGTTTTCGTTTATGATTTTTTTCAGTTACAATAAATTAAGTCGAAGTATAGTTTTTAGGGGTACACCCAATTCAGTCTTATCTTTGTGAGTCGCATATAGGTAGAGTCAATTCAGACGCAGTTACATCTTATTAGTAGTATTGTCTTTCTAGCAACATTCAATTAAAGCACGCTTAAGTTTATATTCATATTATATTTTTAGAAATTCAGATATTGGTCTTCGTTCAAATTCACATTCACAATAGGATAGATTAAGATAAGTGTAAAGCCCTATTAATTGGCATTTACTACAAGTAAACTGCCAAAAAGCCAGATTTCAACTCATAGTAATTGACTATTACAAGATATGCTCTCTTTTGAAAGAATAATTGACAGTGAAGGCCTAATAATTGACTTTTCCTACAGAGAAAATGCCATTACTAAGTCCTAAGTTACTACCATTTGACAGAAACCGAACAGGCTGATCAGTTGCGAAGAAATAAATGAGTATTGAATTGACGATTACTACAGGCACTCTCTTTCGAAAAAAATAATTGACACTAAATTTCTAATAATTGATTTTCACTACGGTGGCAATGCCATCAACCAAAGCCTACAGTCTTAATAATTGAATTTTATTACGAGATTGAACAGAGAATTTCATAAATTTAGACTCATCATTGTGTAAATATTTAAAATGGGTCGGTTGCGGTTTCTTCATTGATTTCTGAATCGAATCCTCAAATTTGCATGATTATCTCCTAATCGGACCAAATTGACGTCGTGGGCCGAACTGCGCTGGGCGTTTTTTTCCGCCCACGTCGAGAATGGTTTTTTGTTTAACTGAAGGCGATAAATAATCTGTTTCCGGTCGTCCACAAGCAGACACTGAGGCCCCGGGGACCACTTTCACCAAGACCAAATCAAGTTTTTTTAAAACAGCTTTTACTTTCTTCTCTTAATATGCACACCTTTCGTAATAATAAACATATTTGTGAATGACTAATTATAAAAAATAATTACTAAAAAATGGCAGTTAATCTGAGAAACGGGTTTGCTCATGAGCCGAGAAAAGAGAGAAACAAAGCGTAAAAGCATTAGAACTTTCGTTTACACTTAATTTTAAATGTTGTAACTTTTCACATGTTGTCAGAAGCGGGCCGTTCTAGATTAGGTCAGTTTTACACCGTATGTTCTTCTTTTTTTCCTGCAAGTTAAAAGCTTTGGTGGGCGCGAAGTAGACCACTTTCTGGGCTTTCTCACGCCAATAAAGCACAAACGAAACATTTATCATAATCCCAGTCGTCGATTTGATTTGATTCTGTTTGTTTAAAACCATCTCGTGGGAGCAGAATGAATAATTAACTCGTGAGTTCTATTCAATGAATCCGTGGATCCAAGTCGGAAAGCAACAGTATCGACAAGAGAACACGCAGCGTTTTTAATTAACTCTATTTTAACTATAATCATACAGTACAAAGTAGGTTGATTTCACTTCTTTTTATTACTCTAAAATCGGCGGAAAAAGAAACTAAAGAAACGCGTAAGCACGGGCCACTTCCGATGAAGAAAAAGTTACCACCCGTGCTAGAATCCCTAGAGGTGAAGTCACCTCTCTCTGCTCTCTTTATCTGTACCCCAAAACCTTTTACTTCACCCAAAACTGAGAATAGTTTTCTCAATCACCATATAACTCAGTATACCACTTACATACAGACATCATGGAAACTTCTCATGGTTCACCCAATATCTAAACCCTCATCCACACCACCTTCTAATTTTTAGGTGTTTGGATAATTTGGTTTTTAGGTTACATAGTTCAACAGTGCCATTGTGTTGTAAGCATCATTCCATCCTCTCTTGAAAAGAATCAATGATTCTCGAGTATCTTCCACGATATCTAGGCTTCGTTCATGACTGTCAGCAGGGTTTGCTCCTCGTCCTACTTGAACAATACGTACTTTAAAATCACGTCAACTCACTCCCTTTTGTACAAGGCTGATCAAGGTGTCGCTAAGAGTGAGTTTCTATAGTCAGTATATACTGCTGATATCCCTTCCCATCCCAACGTCACTGTTAAT
>CM077109.1:9638120-9654705 GCA_039619505.1 Cimex hemipterus
TTACATATATATATATATATATATATAATTTATTTCTACTCACCAATCTCATCAATGTGTTTGTCTTCTGTGTAATTGTGCCATTCTTGTGCGTCGTGTTGAAAGTGTCAGTGAGATTTTGCTGTTTTATGTTTATATACGTTGGATTTTCAAGGGGTGTGGAAAGAAGTCGGTATAAAAAAGATATTTTTGTATAAGGCGTTGGCTTCTTTGTTTTAAAAAGAGCCAAGGAAGGGAAAACATGTGTTGGTAATAGTACGGCCCGATTATCCTTTCAGGATTATATAGAAAGGGGTAAATAAGAAAAGGAAAGCTAAATTGTTGGGTTATTCGACTAGACTAGGTGGATGTGTGGAATTTAATGTGATGATATAGGTATGCATCTGATTAATGATATTGGCGTAGCTGCGATTAAGTTTACACGCATCTGTTCTGTAATTGATACTGTGTTTATCTCTGTTGATATAAACCATTTGTATGAAATTACGTATTATTTTGTTTTGTTCTGTGTGTTAGAAATGGTTACATATTCCATTTTTGATTCTTACTACAAGGAAATCTCGCCTATTATTTCTCAGAATTGACTTTTACTACAAAGATGTCTAGCAGATAAGAACTACTATATAATTAACAATTACTACAGATACAATTCAAACCAAATGCAAATCCATCGTTGTTTTCATTACAAAGATATCTCGCACTTTATTTCTCAGAATTGACTTTTACTGCAAAGATGTTTAGCACAAAAAACTATTATTTAATTGACTATTACAATTGAGACAACTAAATCCAAATCCAATTCCATTATTCATTATTACTACAATGAAATCTCGCACTTTATTTCTCAGAATTGGCTTTTACTACATAGACGTCTAGCACGTTGAATTAATATATAATTGACAAGGACTGCTAAAACCGAACACAATTCTACTATTGGTTATTATTACTAACAAATATAACTAAATGTAAAGAAATGTAGCTATTATAAGAAATGTAGCTGTAACTATTCCAGAATTAACATTTATTACAAATAAAATATGAAATTGTTGGTAAGATTGTTACTTTAACAAATATCGATCTACCTATTTAAATATCTTATTACACCATAGCCGGCCCAGTAACATTTCCTAACCGACCTACGTTTTAACTAATTGATACATCAAAGTACGATTAGCGCTGAATACAAGAAACAAAAGTACACACAAGGAACAACAAAAGGACATGCTAAAATAACTCTTCACCCGTACAAAATACAGCATAGATATGGTTAGGGATTATCAAATTTGGTATATAATTAATCTTTTTTTCTTGCGTACAAATTGCATAGAATGAAAGTAGTTCAGGCGCATCTGCGGTGAGATATCCCATTTGTAACGGAAGTTCGATTTTGTCGTGAAGATCTTACGCACAGCGGGCACGTCATTCGGTTGCCATGATGCTATTGATATAGTTTTCTACGACTTTGCCCCCCTTGAAGGTTCGTGCGACCCAGTTTATGTTATACTCTGGGCAAAGCTTCCGTTCTATCCCAAACGACCGACTTCCGCCTTTACCTCTTCACAAAACCCAAAACGAAGAGTAACACTCATGATATACAGGGGATGTGAGAAACAAGATGCAAGAGCTAAACTTAAAATCTTGAGATCAGTTAAATAAATTTGAAACCCAGACTGCTGCTTCCTTGGTACTGAAATTTTCCCAAACGAAAAAAGTGATTTAATTAATTAAAACCTAATGGTTTCGAGGTTTTAAGAGGTTTTCTGATCATTTTCATTCATTGCCCGTTGTATGCCAGATTGCATTAAAAAAAGTATTTATTTTGGCGAAGCTTCAAGGGCGATAAGGAGAAGGAAGTCGCTCTTCTTCACTGGAGGCGGTCCAAAGAGCATTTCTGTAAACAACACCCGTTCCTGCCGGAATCTCGAAAGCACCGGGTTATTGTTCAGATAAGATATATAGATACGTACGTACCTGCCCTTTCGGGCTAAAAATAATGCTTAGTCAGGATGTCTTGGGTGTCTGTTGAAAGAGGTGTAAATATAGTCCAACGCTGGACGGAAAACACTGCTTCCTGAACCAGTTCGGTACTTGCTCGCGGTGGGTTTAAAATGATAGGTATTGATTTAATTTGAAACGTTATCTACGGGACAACCAATCAACCGAAGAACAAGGTACTAACCTCATGTTCTTATTCCTCTCCTTATTAAGTTTTATCATATATTTTTGACGATTTTACAATATTATAAATTGTTCGTTTAACCTCAGATCATTCACTCTCATTTACACTACCACAAAATTTGTTTTTAGCCTCACAGCTTGTAGTTTGTTTATTTTGGCTGGAACTACACGAAGTCCCTTCCAAAAAGATTAACGGCTCTATAAAACTATTTTATTTTCCATTATACATTCCCATAATACAATAAAATAAAATATTCATATTACTAGTGTGACTGGCTATAAACAGAACATAAATTGTCAAGATTTCGTATTACCTATGATATATACATTATACACGATACATTATGTACATACCTTATATGAATAAAGCTGGTTAAAATTATTATTAAGTTCACCATAAAATAAATTAAATCAAAAATAATTTTGTCTTAAAATAAGCCAGATTAAAATATCCATCTAAAAATTATAATGTCAATTAAAACAATAAATAAATAAATAGAAGAGGTTCGTGAATAGAAATAAATTCATGCAAATGATAAATTTTTAACGAATTGTCTTTCTCCAAAGAAATCAAGCTTTAAAAAATTATCCTACAATTGATTAAAATTTTACTATTATTTTAAAGGAATACAATAAAAAAACAGAATTGATTATTGGTACAAGGGCATTTGGTACAAAACTTCCGAACTGATTATTATTACAAAGAAACCAAGCAAAAATAATATTGTCAGAACTGACTTTTACAACAAAGATATAAATAAGAAAGTACTATACCGAAATTGACAGTCACTATTATTAAAAGAATTACCAATTACTATAAGTATACTTCGTAGCAAGTACAATTCCAGAATTAACTATTACATGGAAGAAATAAAGCAGAAATATATTCCACAATTTACTATTGCTACAAAGATATTTAGCCTAAGAAACTATTCAAAATTGGCTGTCACGACTAATACATTTAGGGCAACTTACAAACATGAGAATTACTACAAAGGAATTTCGTTGTAGGACATTCAAGAATTGACTATTTCGAAAAAAATATTTAACACAACATACTATTACAAAACTGACCATTACTATTGATGATATATATTACAAAGTACAATTTCGAAGTTGACAACTACCAATAAATATGGAACAAATTGCTATGAGAATTGACTATTCCTGCTAAGATGTTTATCATATTATACGTTTACAAAATTGACTACACAAGGAATAAATCTATGTAAAAGTTCTACTAATCCCACAAAGACCTCTCGCATAAAACGCTGTTCTATAATTGATTATTACTAATTAAAATTAAAGCTTATTTATTAAACCTTATTTATCAGAATTGACTATTAATACTAAGAAATCTAGCATCAAATATTATTCCAAAATGGAATATTGTTAGCAAACCGATTATGGAATATGAAATACCGATTATTACGAAATAATTGGTTCAAAATTTATATTTACATCTTGAATTGCATTTTTCTAATTAACGTAGTTTTGTGATTTACCCAAGCTCTGAAGTTGACTCGAATAAAGGTCGAAACGTCGGCAAAAAAACGAAAAAGGTCTTTTTCTAAACTACCTCCTCACGACTTCAACAAATTATGAAACAACAAGTCTCTAAGAAACATATATTACCAAAATATTTATTTAGAAATTGTGAGATGCGGTCGGTCTGAAACCTACATCAGACCAGACCGCATCTCACGATTTCTAAATAAATACCAATTAACGGTCACTAATTACCACATATTACTAAAATATTTAACACAAATTTCTAACTCAAAATTTACTACGAAGAAATTTACTTATAACTATTCCTAATTGATTTTCACAACAAAGACACCTATCTGAAAAAGGTATTTCATAATTGATTGCAAAAACAACAAAAAATTGATTCAATTATAAAACTATTATTGCAAAAACATCCAGCTCAAAGTACTATCCCAGAATTTATTACTACTATAAATTAACCTAGATTTAAAGTTTCCTGAATTGACTGTTACCAGAAGCATCTAATATAAAATACTCTTGCAAAATTTAATAGTTTTAAATAATAATTTCACCACGCAATATTAACTTAGAGAAAGAGTTAAATCGAGATAAAATCTTTAATTGGAGCAATAAAAGACTAAGACAGATCAAGGATTAGGTTAGAAAGAAACACAATTTCTTAAATTTGAACACTTGAAATTATTTAATTATTTAATTTTATTTCTCTAATCTCGTTCGTTTCTTCTTTCTCTCATTCTTTCTCACTATCACTATCACTATCTCTCTCTCTCTCTCTCTCTCTCTCTCTCTCTCTCTCTCTCTCTCTCCCTCATTCAACATACTAACGAATATCCAATCAAAGTGTGGTAACAATACAATCAAAATCAATACAGTTATAATGGCTGTGTTTCTGGCGATCCAAACAAAGGCTTGATTTGACAATTTTGACAATTTGATGAATGTCTTCTGATGAAAAGTGGCAGTGTACAAATTTTTGTAACGTTCAATTTATTCAAGATTTATTTATATTCGAGTTGGTTTTTGTTTTGTACATGGTGAAGAAGTTTCTTTAGCAGTCTCTCCATAAAGTCGAGGTTGCAACTCCTCTAGGTCACATGTCTGCGTTTATTTCGGCTCCTATTTTCAAATTAGTACTGTCAGACCACATGTATACAAATACTGTCAAATTGACTTTTTACCGGTTGATCGACTGACTTCTCGCATCTCCGAGGCGATGTAGGTCTTAAGCCTGGCCAAAGTGGGGGTATCGATTCCATTCGCGTCCCCGGGGTCGTTCAGTCGCCACCGGAGAGGAGAGTCGACCCGACCGTCAAGCCCAAGGTAACACAAAGTACAAAAGATATATAAACAAGTCAATTCAATGATCAAATCAGGCTGTAATAAAATTAGATCACATCCAAAATGAAAGTTGAAAAAAAATCCTCCTGAAAACCCCGGTGGCTTCAGAATGTATTTTTATATCAAAATAAACAACATAACTCCCTTAAGCAATTGACATGCTTTTCTTTATAATAAAACATATATACAAGTATCATTTTATTCTCCTACAAAGAAATGATATCTACCTGGTAATATTTTAATATTTTTTCTTTTTTTCTCTGGATTTGTATGGCATACAATTTTAATAGCTTTATTGTACTGCTTCGGCCATCGTCGAGAAAATCGAAGTTCGAATACAAATAAAAAATTTACAGAAACAAATTTACATTAAACAATTTTTTAATTTTTGTTGTTATCAAACCTAAGAACATTTATTTTGCATAAGTATCGTACATTAAAACCGCTGTTTTTTTAAAGTTAGACTTGAATATTAAGTTTTTATCTATTTACACAGGATAAAGAAATAGTTGTCAAATTTTTCTCCTCTTATTTCTTCTCGCTTTGTTTTCCTACTGTTTTTTTCTTAACTGTTATTATATTGCACTCCGTCACAAAAGCGCTGGTTTCGTCTTTGTCGGATAGTCAACGCCGTAGTTGCAGGTCGTTGTTCCTTTGTAAAATTAATCGATTCTCAGTAATTCTCGTAGTAACGTCTATTCTATAATATGTAATCTAATCTATAATAAGCAGTACGGTCTATTTTGTTATTTATATCTGAATTTGATATATTTTTCTTTCAGTAACGGCTAATAGTCTACAACTTGCCTGGCTTGGTGGGCTTCTTCCTGTTAATAGTCGATTTTTCAGTAAGGGATTTTTGTTAATGGCTTAGTCTTTGTAACAGCCAATTTCTAGGTTAGATTGGCTCTTTGTTAGAAGCTGTGAGCTTGTAGTATTAGTCAATTCTTAGTGATGTACATTTTTGTTACTATTTGGGTTTGAATGACAGTCAATGCTTAATTACATGAATCCTTATTTGTGGCTGTAAATTTGTAAAAAAGTTAGAAGGATTTTTGTTGGTAGTTGTGTCTGAATACTTAATACTTAATTCAGTCACTAGTTAAGTTCATTGATACGTGGCTGTGAAATTGTAATAATAATCAATTTTATGTTAGGTGGATCTTTTGTAGGTAGTTGAGGTGGTAGACTAGCGATTGTAGTAATGGCCAATTCTAAATTAGGTGAACCTTTGCTGGTAGTTGTGGGGGTGAAGTAATCGTCAATTCTTAACTAAGCGGATCTCTGGTGGTAGCTGTGCGTTTGTAGTAATAGTCAATTATTGATTAGGTGGATATTTATTAGTAACAGTGAGATTGTATTTATAGTCAATACTTGGTTAGGTGGATCTTTGTCGGTAGTCGTGATGTAGTACTAATAATATTCTATTAGTTCTAAGTTATGCGAATATTTGATGGTAGTTTTCGTGGTAGAAATAGCCTATTCTTGTGGGGAATTTTGTTGGTGTTGTGGAAATATTCATCTCTTAGTTTGGTGGATCATTTCTGACAACTGTTAACTTGTAGAGGGCCTTTGCTTGGCTGTCAGTTTGTACATCATTCATAATGGTAGTGCCTTGTGGTTTTGTTGTAATAGTCAATTTAGTATTCTTCCTGCCTTTATTGGTAGTTATTAAATAATTTCGCGGTAAGGATTTTTTTTAGTCGTTTTTGGCTTATTAGTTATAGTAAATTTTCTATTAGCTGCGTTTTCGATTGGTATTGCCGTGTACATATTGAATTAGAAATTGACAGATATGGATTTATATTAACAGTAAATGTTATGCTAATTGTTCTTTGTTGGTGTCTTTGTAGCAATAGTCAATTATGACAGGTAGAACTTAGTTGGTAGTAAATTGCAGAATTAGAATTCTTTTGTTTACACTTGTTTATAAGAACGTTTGTTTTGTAAGTTTTCGTATATTTATTACCAGATATTTTGCGTAAGACTTGTTAAAAGCGGTAAATGTTCCAGCGAAAAATCTGCCCAAGCTAATTCTAGAAATGACATTCCTGTAGGGGGATATAGATTGAAAGTAAATGTAAACTACAATTATACAAGGTATCGCAAGGCTATATCTTATCAGTAGGGATATAATTACAATCATCACCAACTGCTCTTGCCAAGATAAACCGGTTGAACAAATAAATAGGAAGTTTTAAGCTTTGTACCTTTAAATCAGATAAATTTGGTGAGATTGAGTCGTCGGGAAAGTTTATTGAGGAGTCACTTGAACAATTCTTCAAAGGGTGTGGCGGATTTTTCAAGTAGGGTGGCTATTTTTGTTGTTTCGAGGGGGAGTCAATGGCCAGAATATATTCCGTGGTGCATCTTGGTTTTTTAATGCTATACGTGTAGGATAAAGTATGTAGATTTAATAAACACAAAATATTTAATCATTATTGATTACTTTTCTTAAAATAGTCAACAAGTGGATTAGTCCTTTTTATATATTTTGGAGTGTAAATCTACTAACCGTTCCTTTTTTTATATTATAAATTTATGAGTATCTCGAATTTTTGAAAATTAAAATTACAACAATTGATTTTTTAAACTATAATTTTTAATGTGCAACAATTTGCTTTACACTTTCTAAGACCTTCAGAAAATGTTAAAAATTGAGGGAATTGGCCTTTTCAAGTTAAAAAGCATCTCTTAATCTCGCCTTTTAGCGAAAGAATTAAATAATGGCCCTTTCAATTGAGGCGGGTTGAATTCCACGAGGAAAATTTACGCCAGGGAAATTTTACACGCAATAGTCCTGACCTCATTCAACTGACAGTGAATCATTCCGATATTGACGGGAGTAAATTTTCAAATCTGATATGTTTACATCACGATATAAAAGTTTTCCCGATTGTAGCTGCGAATGTAAATGGTTTGATCTGGAAAGTTTATCCATCAATTTAATAATTTGATATTACTTCAACTCGCGACACCAACAAAATGAAGTACATTCGTGAACTAACTGAATGATAAATACACTCATAAAGACTAACAAAGCTCAACACTTTTCGCGATTTTAAAAATTTCGCACAATTTCTGAAAAATCCTTAAGTAATTAAACCTTTAGTGGCAGTGCCAGTAGTTTATTATGTTATAATGCAGTTATTATATAGTAATTTCAAAAAGGGTAGTAATTTTTTGATGAATGATTGATGCTTGTTAACAGTACGGTTGTTGCATTAATAGTAAATTGCAGTTTTTCTTAGTAAGCTATCGTAATAAACATTAATAATAATCATTGACAGGTTTTGAATGGTTGAATTTTTTAGTTCTGTTAATAGTCAAATTTTTGGTAAGATGGATGGATGGGTAGTTTTGTAACATCCAATTCTACATAGTTGGCTATTCGTTATGAGCTGTGAGTGTGTAGTAATAGTCAATTCTTCGTTCGACTTTGAGTTTTAAGTAATAGTAATAGTTGTTTTTAGAGGTTATGTCAACCCTCGGGGTGCCGATGATTTTGAAAAAAAAACATTTATAAGTAAGTTGGGTTCGAATGGAGGGCCGCTGGATTCGAACCTGGGACTTTTACTTACAGTGATGAGCACCGTGCCAACGCTTAAACCGTTGCGGCTACCGACGCCCCGGCAATGAGTTGTTTGTACTACTTAGTGTACTTAGTTAAGTCGATTTTTGTCGTAGGTTGTGATTTCGTAGTAATAGTCTACATTAGTTAGGCTCGTTACGTAGATTTTTGTGGGAGGTTGTGATTTCATAGTAATAGTATACATTAGTTAGATGAATATTTGTTGGTGGATGTCAGATTTTAGCAACAGTCGATACTTAATAAGGTGAATCACCGTTGATAGCTGTTAGTTTGTAGTAATAGGAAATTTTTGGGTAGGTGGATTTTTGCTAGTAGCAGTAAGATTGCAGTTAGACAATTCTTGGTTAGGTGGTTTTTTTGTAGGCGGCGAGATTGTAGTACACATAAATCAACTTATTCTTAGTCAAGTGTATCTTTGCTGGTGGCTGTGAGATTTTAGTAATAGTCAATTCTTAATTAGACGAATCTCCGTTGATGGCTGTGAGTTTGTAGTAATAGTCAATTCTTGGTTAGTTGAGTTTTTTTTATCCTTCGCCGTAGTTGATGGAAAGTCAGCTGTGCGCTAGTTGATGACTGACTGCTTTTAACAGCGATGAACTCCCTATTAATCATTCATTGCTGCTTGTTAGTAGTTGGATGCGTTTCGGTTGTAATAATTAATGTTTGGATAGTTTACTAATTAGTAAAATATTAGAATTTATTTATGGAATTTCATTTGTAGGAGCCATTAGTAATTCTCATTTCACAACTGTTTTTAGACGGTTTTAACTAATATTAACCAAATTGATTTCATGAACTTTCTGTAATAGTTTTGTATGGTTGCTTGTTAATAATCTGTGTGTTAGGCCTTTGTTGTCGGCCGTGCTTTTGAAGCACTAGTCTAGAGATTTTTGTTTCTAGGATTTTACCGTTCTATACAACTGGCGTTACAAAGTTTGGCAAAGTTTTCACGTTTGGTGAACTTGGAAAAATGCGGTAGTGTTCTTGTAGCTGGTATTTTTCCGGAGGCAATATCTTTGCAGCCAGAATCTTAATGTCTGTGCCACTGGTAAAAATAATTTTTTTAATGGATGTCAAAAATCAAGGCGTTTCGGATCCGATCACCGCAGAATGGTCCCGTGTTAACGGTTTAGCATATCCACCCCTTTTTAAAACAAGGGTAACTGGATTGCCAATTAATTCTTGAATTTTTTAAATAGCAAAGCTTGTAGGACAAAAGATTTCCAATTTTTGTAATAATAGTCAAAACTACGCGGAGCTGGAGCCTCTCGGAAAAACGGTGGTTGTTGTCTGGATTCCCGGACACATCGGCCTGGAGGGTAACGAACGCGCGGACGAGGCGGCGAAAGCCGGTACGTCCCACCCTCCAGATCGGACCATCGCGATCAGGCCCCCTGACGCCAAGCACGCAGTCAAAAATATGATAAAGGAAAGATGGCGGCGTCAGTGGGCGGGATCGTCGGAGAGGCTCTTGCGAGTCAAGAGCACGACCGGTAGATGGCCCTCAGAGAATCTGAGCAGGAGACAAGGGATCGTCCTCACCCGACTAAGGATTGGCCATACTAGGTTGACACATGGGCACCTGCTTATGGGCCAAAGCCCGCGCAGGTGCCCCTTATGCAGAGAAAGGTTGCTCGATGTGTCCCACATAATAGAGGCGTGTCATGCCTTGGCTCCTTACAGGGAGCGTGCAGGCATGCCGCCGGATTTAAGAAGAGTCCTCGAACACGGTAGCGAGTTTCTGAGTCCCCTGTTCCGCTTTTTACGGGAAATTGGGGTTTTTTATTGTATATAGTATGTGTTATGTGTCTTTGTGTTTTGTCTGTGTGCAAGTATTTATTGGTGTGAATGGCGAGGGGTGAGGGTGAATAGAACGTCACCATCGCCCCTCGAACGATGAAAGCGAGTGAGTGTGTGTGCGGGGTCGATGGCGGAATATTAATAAAAGTACCCCATCGACCCCATTCTAGCTTAGTTTAATTGTAGGTCGGTGGAGGAATATCAAGTACTCCACCGACCAAACGGAATGAGTGTGCTGTGTGAATGTGGTTAATTGTATGAACGTATTTATTCGTATGAATGATGTGTGTGAACGTGCATAGAATATAGACCTAGTGTGGGGCTGAAATGGCCAAGATGTCGAAAGCCCCAGTAAAAAAAAAAAAAAAAAAAAAAAAAAAAAAAAAAAAAAAAAAAAAAAATAGTCAAAACTGGCGGGTTGTCTTTGTTGGTGTGTTTTCGTACTAATCATTCAAGGTTATACGCCCTAAAATTTTGAACTTTGTATTTTTATTCATTCTAGCGATTTGAAATCGTAAATCTGTATTTGTGTTATGAAATAAATTCAGTAGTGTCAGTTTTAACTCTTGGTTGTAGAACATTTATTTACTTTCTAAATTACTATTGTCTTTCAGTTGACAGTTACATCCGCCGTTTTTTATTCCATTCTTACAACATAAATCAATCGCAGTAGTCTTAAGACAATGAACAATTGCGAAAAAAAATAGGTTTTGTTATTGTTTTTCAATTGAAAACTGGTATTTTGGAATATTTACTGTTTATCGATTTATTGCTGACCGATAAAATTGAATTTGTTTGAAGGTCCCAGGTAGGTATATTGTACCTGTTCGGCGATAAGGGTATTCGTAAAAAAAAAGGTTATTGGGTTGATTTTGTTTTTTAATTTAATCAAATTTCACTCTTTACGTTTTTGTTTCTGAATAATACGTTTGATAATTGCATGCACTTATGTTAATCCGACCTTCAGTTTAGAATGAAGAAAACCTATTCCATGGAGTAAATTGTAGAATTTAAATAAATACAAGTTCACCATTTTTAAACCATCACCATCATCCGTTTCCCCACTTTTGAGATAGTAAAATCGTGCGTTTTATTGCTCCGACAATTCTGCGGAGGTGTAAATTAAACTGAGCTCCATTAACGAGGAAGTCGCGGCCCTCGTCCCCGTTTTGTGCCACTCGTCGCCCAGGTGGCTTTGATGCCATCAAAAAGTTGCACAATACAAATCCAAATAGTCCAAAGTAATCGATATGTCGAACCACCCGCGCGGACATAAGCTCGACGAAGATTCTAGGTAGGTATGTTATACATTTTCTAGTATAATGAACAATTTACATTGCACATACGACACTTTAGTGTGTGTGAAAGAAAGAGGGATAGGGAGAGAGAGAGAGAGAGAGAGAGAGAGAGAGAGAGAGAGAGAGAAAGAGAGAGGAACCAGAAAGTAAATATTAAGATTAAAAGACGGGTTTAAAGGGTTTAAACTAATTCGAAGTTTATATTTGGCTCTCATGTACTATATATTCTTGTTTGAATTTCAAAAGGCGTTTACAATCAAATGCCACATGCAATATATAATTAATCTATGCTCAATCATAAAATAATATCGTTTTTGCATTAAAGATTTTTTTTAATAGAACAAACGTGCCATTTTGCTTGTAAATTCCATACAGGATTAGTTATATTTTAGGCTATTTCTTAAAAGTATATATTTTTTATTTGTATTTATCCATTATATATATATATATATTAATTTTATCTTTCTTCTTCTGGTTCTCATTATCACTTCTGCCTGTCTGTTTCCTTCTATAAATCTGTCTCACTGTCTACCCCTCTCTCACTCTTCCCCTATCGCTTCTCTCTATCTTCCTACCCTTATCCCTTATCTCTCAACCTCAACCTCAACCTCTCTTTCTCTCTCACTCTCTCTCTCTTTTCTTTATCTTTCTCCTTCTCCTTCTCTTACTTTCTCCCTTTCTATCTCTATCTCTCACTCTATATATATTTTTTCTATCTATATATCTATATCTCTCTCCCTCTCCCATGTCTTCGCAATAATAAAACATCACACTTTTAACATTTTCATCTCTGATTCTGTTATACAGCCCGAAGGTGTTAAATTTCTATTTTTGATTTTACATATTTTAAAAAGAATTTTTGTGAAAACCACTTATAATAAACATGCGCGCAAGCCCCGGGCGCAGAGGTTATAAATTAATTAGGCAATCGCGTGTAATAAACGCGAGGGACTTCCTAAACTCGGTCACTCGGCCTTCGAGGAAAATCAATTTTAGTACGATGAAACACTGTGAAACAAAAAAAAACCTGTTTAATTTATTTGTTTTCATCTGTATGACAATTGATTTGATTGGGAGTGTATCGTGGCGAAATGTGTTTTCCACGGATCGTTGACGCATTATTGACAAGCGTACAGAATTGTTATTTTCCATTTAAATTCGTGTTTATTCCCTTTTGTTAACTAATTCTTCAAATCAGAATTGTTTCACCTTTTCTTTTCACAACGGTAAAAAACCGACAAGATTGCCTAGGTTAGACTGCAGAACCAATGAAAAACATGCTACTTCAATTCAAACCCTCTATGCCAAATAATATTATAATTCATCCTTTAGTATTAATTTTTTAATATTATAAACAATTTGAATTAATTGAAACAGGTTAGATAATCTACAAGTGCTATAACTAAAAAATATGGTAAAATATTTTTGTGTAAATTAATCGCCAGGTTATTGCGTATTATTTTGAGACTTTCTTTGACATTAAATATTTTCTGTTCAAATAACAATGCATTGAGAGTAAAATATCATAAATGCAGCCGCTAAATATGTTGGTCGACGTAGTGCATATTTCCAGCCTTAGCGCGCCAATTTAACACCGCCCACCATAATAATAAAATAAATTTTGTATAAATTAGTCGCCCGTTTATTAAGTAATATTTTGTCACTTTCTTTGACTCTAAATATTTTCTGTTCAAATAATAATGCGTTCAGAGTAAAATATCATAAGTAAAGGCGCGCATATTTGTCCAACTGCAGCAATTTTTGCCGCCCCACCATAACAATAAAAAAAACCTTCCTAAGTCCTGGAAATCTGTCTTCACTTAATTTCTTTAAAAAATCTTGACTTGTCTGGTGGCTTTTCAAAAACCCTGGGAATAATGGTGGGTGGTATAGTAGGTCTCATTGTTGGACTAACCTCAGCAATTTTTGTCGGATCATCAAACAAATATTACCATGACGCCATTTATTGCAGAACAGTGTCTTTCATTTATCTATTTGATTAAATTGACAATATTGGATCTAGTTTCTTTTAAAAGACTTGTTTCTCTTGCAAAGTTGACCACCTCTTTGTTTTGTATAGTAAAGTAAGGTTTAAAATTTGACGTTTTCTCAGGTTTGCTTTGCATTAAAGTTTTTATATCTCTCAGAAATTGACTTTTCTAAATGTGTTATATGGCACCCTCAATACAGTTTCAACAATGCAGACCTTGACTGTCGTCCAGTAAAATAGATTTTGTTTTGTACCATTTTGCCTATTGTAGATTAGGTTAGATTAGATAATAGGAGGCAGGAAAAGGCCTTTTGTTACGTGGCCCTAAATTCTTTTAACACAATTTACAATCTGGCCTTCCAGCCATACTCTTTTTTAATTGATACCCAGAATTAACCAAATCTGTTGCTGGAGAGAGTTAGACGTAGTCTAACTTTTTTCTTTTCTGTTTAGGGAAGAATGGGGTGAGTAGATTGTTAACCAATCCAGGTGGGGAATCCGGTTTCGTGTAAAATCCGAATCTCGTACCCCTCGCGGGTATCGGCATTGCGTGAAGTACGCATTCCGGAATTCTAGGTTAGCCTGTTCTTCTAATATCGAAATGCCACGAAAGTAACCAATGGTTACCACTTCTTATTGACAAAATAATCCTTTCGGTTAGTCATTATCCTTTGAGACGCTAAAAAATTACCAAGAGCCGCATGCGTACGGAATTCGGTCACCTTTTGTTGAAGCACACCGACACGTGTCAAAAGAATATGCGCAAGTGTTTTTAAGATAAGGACTTACCTCGGACCGGTGGTACAATTGTTCCACTCTTCAAAATCATTAATTATTATTTTATTGCATGTACGTCGAAACAGCCGGTTTTATGAATTTTATAAAACCTTAGTATAAACTTTATAACTTAGTCATAAAAATTCCACTTAGCAAAATCATTAAATGTACTTAAATTAATAATAAAATGCAAACATTAATCAGCCAATCGAATTCTTAGCGCTTTAGGTCCATGAGATCTTTTTAAGTGGTTAAGGCGTAGAATTTGACTTTTTGATATACCAAATAGAGATAAAGGAATTTTTGTGTGTCTCGGAAACAGAGACACACAGAAATAGTGAAAGAAAGAGAGAGAGAGAGAGAGAGAGAGAGAGAGAGAGAGAGAGAGAGAGCGAAGGAGGGAGAAAGTGAAACAGAAAGACAGAGCGGCAATAAGACATAGACTAGAGAGGGAGAGTGAAAGAGACAGGGAGATCATGAAACAGACAGACGGAGGGAGGGAGATCGTGAAACAGACAGAGAGAGGGAAATAGCAAAAGAGACAGAGAGACCTTCAAACATGCAGAGAGAAGGGGATAGTGAAAGAGACAAAGAGAGGCAAACAGTGAAAGAGATAGAGAGAGGGACATAGTGAAAGAGTCAAACAGAAGAAAGTAGTGAAAGAGACAGAGAGAGGGAGATAGTGAAACAGACAGAGAGATGGGATGATAGTGAAAGAGAGAGAGACATATAAAGATAGACTGAGAGAGAAATGATTGATATAAAAAATTACAGTGAGGTCGACAGACAATTCATTTATAGTTAGTAAAAGATATAGAGGAAGATAATTAACGTAGAGAAGATACTGATACAGACAGATAGAAAAAGACAAATTAGTTAAAAAAGAAAGAGAAATAAAGATAGTATAGGAAAGAAAAAGATACGGAAAAAAGCAGATACACATAGCTAGAAAGAAGCGAAAAAGAAGAGGAAAACAGCGGGACAGAGAGCAAAAAAAAATTTAAAAATTATAGCCCGATCTGGAAATATAAGAAGTGACATCAAGAAATACATAGATATAAGAACAGGTGTGATGGAGGTACACACAGGTTAAAAAAATTACAAAGATATATGAGGTTCATAAATTGATCAAGAGTCTGTTGAATGGCAGATCGAGAGAGGAAAGCCATAAATTATTCCTTTTCCCAATTTCACATTTTCTCATCGATCAATTCGGACAAGAGGGCACGGATGAAATTCGACTTGCGAAAATGTCATAAAGTCATCACGAGTGGTCGTGGATTTGGCCATATTTCTCCATACCCAGGGGGAAAATCGGCTAGCACGATCTATCGATACGATTCAAAAAAGATAAAAACCGTTCATTTTAAAGACAAAATCTTTCCAGGCGAGGGATTCAACCGCTTATAAAATAGATCTCTGTTCATAAATTTTCTTGCTAAAAAAATAAAATAATATGCGGAGGTAGAGAGAGTAGAGTATAAAGAAAGGTTTTTCGGATCGTTTTGTTTTATACTGAAAAGTGCCTACAGGTTGTTTTTAGGAAAAGAGTGTTTTAAATGTTTGAATTGCATGTATCCTTTTTATTTAAAATTATTGTTTAGTGTATCACCTTCGTGTTTCTCCCTCAAACAAAACGGAATCGTTCATTCGAACAAGTTGGCGTTAACACTAAATTAAGACCAGCCGTTTCGTCACTGTGATATTGTTTTGTATCACGTCTGACCCAGTAACCCCACGTCGTGCACGACACGGCCGCTCTTTGGCCACCGTTCAAAAACTCTTCCGCGAGTCCTCCGGCCATCACGCAAACCCCACATTTCATGCCGATTAACGGAAAAAATATCGGATCTACCAGACAGAACAGTTTTTCGTAAAAAGATTCAAGTACATGAGACCGTTAAGAACTTTTAAAAAAGTTATCTACAGGTGAAAGAGAAAGAAAGAGATAGATAGGGAGGGAGAGGGAGACATACACAGAAAGTGAGAAGGAAAAAGAGAGTAACAGACGGAAACAGAAAAAACAAAAAGAGAGAGATAAAGACGGAGACACACACAAAGGGAGAGAGGGAGAGAGAGAGAGAGAGAGAGAGAGAGAGA
>CM077109.1:9655105-9677076 GCA_039619505.1 Cimex hemipterus
TATATATATATATATGTATATATAGTGAGCATGATACAGAGAGAAACAGAGAACGAGGGGTAGAGAAGACCTAGGGTATAGAAAGAGAGAAACAAACTGACAGAGAAAGAGAACACTAAAAGTCGAGTACATAAGACAGCCAAAGAACTTTTCAAAAGCTATCCCGTGTATCTTGAAATACATGGTGTAAGTAAACACATTATTAAACATATTATAAATATGTATATATTTGCTTGAATGCTGGTAGTTGTTTGTTTTTTCGCTTATTTATTTGTTGGGTGGTGCTTTTGTTAAATAGGTTCTTCTATAATGATTTCTTAGTTATGTTAATGATTAATTTGTTTGTTTATTGATTATTTTAGTTACTATTTTGTTTACTTATTGAATGTTTTATTATTATCTGTTTTAGTATGAGGGGTCCTGATCTCCCACATCGGAGATATTCGATGCCGGAGACGGTGATGAGAAAGTTCCGGTTGGGTCAGAGTTCAAGCAGTTCCTCCGAGAGCGTCACAAGAAGGAACGGACGCCCACGGAGGAACGCGACGAGGAGGAAACCGTCCAAGCCGAGCTGCAGAGTCAACAGGTCGTCCCAGACGAGCCCGCAAGTCAAGTGCCAAACCGACAGCCAGCCCCTCAACGAGCGAGTGTTGGTGGAAAGTTCTCCTTCTTTGTCGAGGCCTAGGGCGAACTCTTTTCCCGACGTCTCATCTTCGGACGAAGGGAAGATTTATAAATGTCTGAGGCCCGCTTCGGCGAGCGATAAGTTCTTCGGGACACCATCGCCCTCGCACGTCTCCTGCTATGGGCCCGCTGGGCATCGATGCGACCTCTGCTCGAACAGTTGGTCTTACACGTCTTCTGACTACACCCTGAGCCAGACGGTGTCGGACAGGACGACTTCGACTCAAGACTCCACCTTGAGCGTTCAATCTTCAAGTCCGACGACCGTTACGCCTATTTCCTTCAACTCTGAAAAGGCGAGAATCCTAGAGAGAAGCATATACGCCCCTTCGGGAAACTTAATAGCCGTCCACACCGAATGCCTCCTGATACGGCCTATCCAGGTCTCGGACGACGCGAACAACTGGCACTTCGGCTTTGCCCAGGACGACGAAGAAAGCAGGCTCGCACTGATGCCACAATCGGTGGGTACCATCACGGAAGACGATATCGGGGCGATCACCTCAGGGAGAAAAGACAGAAGCACGTCAGTCGGAGAATGGGACAAGCGAGAACTTAAAGAAGTCCAGTCGAAAATGGACAAAAGCACGTACATTGACAGCGCAAGAGAATATATTTCGGATGCCTCAGAGAACGCACAACCGCTCAAGCCCATCACAAAAATCGAGAATTCCAGAGAAATAGGTGTAAACACTGATGTTGAAAATGCGTTTAGTAACGTAGGCGTTCAAGTGTGCGAAAATAATTTTAACAGGGACAGAGAAAATGCCAAGCCGGCAAACGGTAATGCAACACTTGCTGAAGAAAAGCCGAGAAGACCTAGGCAAATTTACAAACTCGGCAAAAGTTTAGATAGAAAAGACAAATGTCACCAGACGGAAAATATTCTTAAATCGAGTAAATCGTTTCCTCCTTTGGCAGTGTGTTATCAAAAAGCGGTGAGCAAGAGTTTGGACGCGGATGTAGCCTGCACCGGAGGCAACTACAAAGACATGGCAGAGGCAGAATCCGTGATAGCCAGATTTTCCGCTGTGCCGAGGTCAAACTCGATGATAGTCAATACTTCTTCTGTTGACTATTCCAGCGACAGTGACCTGAGTTTGACCGACAGCCTCGAAGACCAGTTGACGGTAGAGAATGAATGGCCGGAGAGCAAGCACGACAACAGGTTGGTCAGAGGTGAGGTCAGTTTAGAGGCGTCGCACAACAAAAAGAAATTTCGAAAAGGAGGAGACGCCTACGCTTATTTTCTGTCCATCAATGGGGAGCAGGACATGATCAAAGAGTACCCCATTCCCGAATGGCTGTCCGCACGCCTGAAAAGGAGCGAGGAAGAGATTAAAAAACTATTCGAAATCAAACTCAACAAAAGTCAAACTATTATATACAGGAGGAGGAAGAAGACTGTAAAAAGGGTGGAAAATTATGAATCGAATTCGTCCAATTCCAAAGAGAACCCTAAGAGAAAATCTGCCAAATCTGTAAAGTTCGAGTGCAAAGGGAACGAGGAAGGCCAGAGCAACACGAGGAAAGGGACCGACAGAGTGGAACAGGCGAGTTCGAACAACAGAGGAGAAAGTAATAAAACGGTGATCGTTAAACCGAACAATCAACCGTGCGATCGAGACGACAAACCGACAAAAGAAAACGGCCAATTAGCTATAACGAACAAAAAGAGTCAAGATGGTCAAAATTACGTCCACATTTCTGAGATAATCAAGATAGAAATGTCGAACCAGTTAAAAACTGTGATAACTAAGGAGAAACAGATCAACCTGAACAACGAAGCTTTTTTAAAAGACGGTAAAAACATACAAACTTCCGAAGTTATAAATAACGAAGACGCCTTCAACAGTCAGAAAATCATAATGAAATCGAACGTTGGGCAGTTCCAACTGGACGCTGGGTCGACTAACGTCGAATTTCAGAGTGCGAAGACTCGCGAAGAAGAAAAGGACGAGAAACAACAGAAGCCTCTGAAGAAATTGCAGGTCGTGAAAAAGCAAGAACCTAGAGGATATTCTTTTAAACAGTTCAGACCGCTTTTCGAATCGAAAGCCGACGACAGGACGGTCGCGGAAATTCTTTTATCCGCTATGAACGAATGCAGCAACCCAGATGAAGAAGAGAAAGGAACTAACACGAAACACGAGTCGAAATCCGTCTCGACGGCAGATTCTCCTTTTATGACAGACAGAGGAGAACAAGTCGAGACGACAGAATCGAAATCAGTGTCGACAGAAGATCCTTTTAATGTAGATGAAGAACTGCAAGTCGGGAAATCTGTCGAATCTAAAGCGGTCTCGACTGACGCTTTATCCGCCGTTAATGTTCACCAGGAGGCAATGGAGTCCAAAGCGGTATCCACTGCCGATTCACCTTTCACAATGAACCAGATGCAACAGACGGAGGATGAAGAATTCGATGAGAAGAACACAACGGAAAAATCTTGCAATACGACCCATCCCTATCTCTCAGAGTTAATCCAAACGACAGAATCCTACCTAGAACGGTCTCAAAATAAAGAATCTGCAGGTCACATGGAGACAGATTCTTCAGAAAACAGTCCCACCCCGGTGTTCGACAACATCTTGAGGATGGATGAAAAAGCGAGCAACACGAACAGTTTTTCCGTGTCGACCTTGGTACAGACAAAAGAGTCTTTTCCGGAGGATGAAATATCGTTTATCGAGATGCTAAACAACCAAGAAGACAAAGGGACCGAAACGATCGACGAGATAGACGGCAAAATGGATAAATCTTGTAACACCATGAATCCTCTGGCATCTTCTTCTTCACAGACTGAGACGGTCAATGAAATTAAGCCATTTTTGAATGATGGCAAGGCAGAAAAAACCGGTAATAAGGCAAAAAAAGACACTACTAGGAGGGTGCCTCTGGCTGTGGAGAAAAGCGCTAAAAGTAAAAAAGAAACTAATCTTTATTGCAAAAGGACCGGCCAGTTGTTGACTGATGATCCAAATACAACTGACATTCTAGAATTGACCAATCCACGATGCAGTTGCCACATCTGCGTTCTGCATAAAAAACAACTATCTGTCGCTGCTGAGAAACAAAAGGAGAACCAATCATCCAGTAACAATCTAAAGACAAAGCTGCAACACAGAAAGCTTACGGATCAAAAAGAAGACAAAAGACCTCAAAAAGTCTGTGTAAGGGGAAAAAACGGTAGTAATAAATTTCTGAGGAAGTTTGAAGCAATACCCGAAGAAAAGAACAGTTCCAATGAGTCTGTGACGGAAGAGCAGATCATCCCTCTGGATCTAGGGAGGGAATGGCAGAAATCCAACAAGAGTACAATGACCAACCAGAGGCAGCTGAAAGAAATCAAAGAAGACACCGAGGTAAGGTACTCACCGGAAAACGATGCTGTTGAGATGACCACAAAAAAGCCAGTCCAACTAGCAGGCAAAAAGTCTAATCTGGTCATCGGGAGGTTCAGAGCGATTCCAGATGAAGAAGGAAAGAAAGAATCAAGTAATCTCAGCGAAGGACTGGAAGTCATTCGTCAATACAAAGGAAGAGCTGCACTTGCAACAACGCATGTTGAGGAACATGATGAGCTCATGACACTCTCCAAGGGATGGATCAACTTCTACCTTCTTAAAGACAGCCAGGAATTCTCAGACAATGAAGAAGGTAAATTCTAATATGTTTTCTTCGCACATATTTTTATGTTTGTTATTTTAGCTCAGAATTGGCAAAACGAAGGGAACCAGATGATCCCGAAGATATCTGCAGGCAGTAAGATATCTGAAGAGAGGTTCAAGCAGTATACTGTGGAGATACACGCTACACCAGAGCATATGCAACAGAAAGGAGTTGTTCTTCCTGACCTTCCGCAAAGAGAGCCCAAAAAGAAGCAGAAAAACAGCAAAAACCCCAGTAATATCACACTACCCGAAATCCACAGTTCAAGTTCTTCCTCAACACCGGAAAATGTCGAGAAACTTCAGCATGGTTCAAAAAAATACCAACAGCTTCCCGAAGTGTGTGGCAGGAAAAAGAGGCGAGAATTCAACACGATGAGAGAGCATGTAACTGCTATAGAAAAACTGTCAAAGACTGGTGTCGAAAGGGAATTTGAAATAGCAGAGAATGCACTATCTACAAGTAAGTACATATACAAATTTTTGTAAAGAATTTTTAACTATTTTACTAATTTCAGAAGCGGTAGAAGTGGCACGGTCTGAACATTCTGTCAGCTCAATTACATCCTCAACAGTAATTCTTTCTGAGAGCCCTTCGCCTCAACAGCTTCAACTATCAGAACGCAAATCCCACCATAAGCATCAGGCTTTTTACAGCCAACCAGCTAACGACATGGGTATGTTTAACTATCTGATAATATTTGGTTAATATAAGCACATATTGAAATATGAGAAATGATTTCAAAATTTAATTGTGCTAAAACATTTAGGAATTTGCAATCCATTTTTTGTAGGCACCAGCTGGACAGTGACAGTTGCCGGGTCAAGTGGAACGAAGGACCGGACACCCCCAGATGTCGAGATGAAGCTCACATTTGCCAAAACCAACACGAGAAACGGCCAAGAAAACACCAGTTCAGAAAGGAGCGTCATGCAGTACAATTCACACCAAACATCCCAAATCAGCAGATCTAAGAGGCAAGGTTGTTATTACGTTTTTCCTAGATTTTGCCCCTTACATTTAACCTGAATTAACTATAATTAAAAAGTCCCTCTAAAAGTTTAAGTAGTTAAGTAAAAGTATTAAGTTGTATACATTATACAAAAAGCATAATTTAATTGATTCTTAATTGACTAAACAACCTTCATTACAAAATCAACCATTAAAAAGCTACTATCCTACTAAAATATTGTTTTTTCCAATTTAGTAATTATTAATTAATTAACAATGCTTCTTTTTATGCAAATAGGAGGAAAGATGATTGAACAGTATGCACACAGTTTAAGAAACGAAAGGCATTCTCTTCAATACATGCCAGAGCTTTCGTTTCAAAATCTTCAACAGACCAAGGTATAAATTGAAAATAAAAAGACCAAAAGTGCATGCCTAAAAAGTAAAATGTTTGATAAGAACAAACAACAAAAAGAGATAGCCAATTCTAAATAGTAGGATTTAATTAGTTTGAAGAATGTAGGAGTGTGTGTTGATAGAAGGAGAGAACGAGGTTGGAGCCGCCTGATGACATGGATGGTTTTCTTGACCCGGAATATGCCTCCCGTTTAGACACAAGGTAAATCAACGTTGTTTCTTGTAAAATCATTTGATTTCTGACCAATTTTGACACAGGTCAAAAATGAGCTTGGAAGGCAGTGATATCAGCATCTGCAGCGACCTACAGGTCACCGGGCTTGCCATTACACCCGAGTTAAAACCGAGAGTGCCCACACAGAGTGAACGAGACTTGGTCAGGAGGCAGAGATACAGATTTACAAGATAATCAGTGCCTTTAAAAAATTTTCAAAACAGTACAAGCAATATGAAAACTTGTATTGCAAATTTGTAAAATAACAATTAATCCAATAATTTAACATATATACATAAATATATTTTTATACTGTTAATTAATTTTTGTATTATTGAAATTTAGATTAGTCGATTAAAAAAATTAAAGTTATTAAACGTTATATTTTGTTTTTTACTCTTTTACTTCATAGAGCTATAGAGAAAGCTTTATCACATTTTTAAATTTTTTTAAAATGATTTACATTTAGATAATTAGATGTCTTTAGTATTGCTGTTGACCATTCCACAATAGCTGTTAGGAAATAATGGTAAGTTTTTGGCTTTAATACAAATTAATTTTTTTTTAAATCCTAGTGTATTTGAATATAAACAATTTATGATTTTGTATTTATTGGAGGAGGCACAACTTGCCAGAGTGAGGCAAGCGTATGACCCTCCCTGATTGTCTCGATAGCAAGGCCGAGCTCTGGTGAATAAACTGGCGGGCCATCCTCACCCTCCTGCCCCTCGGCATAGTAAGCACTCAGGATGCCAGCGTGATCTTCCGTTTCGACTTCCTCCACTTCTTCAACTTTGACGGGCTCACTCTCTGACAGGACAGCCTGGGGAGGAAATAATTAAATTTCAATAATTGCATATGGCTGTGTACACGTACCTGCTCAGTGATTGAATACTGTACACCAAACTCAGGGTTCGCAGAGTGAATTTTGTACATGGAGATAAGTTCGTTGCTTATTTCATGCAGCTTGCTTTGCGGATCTATCCTGAATCCTAAAACATATGCTCCACTTCCAGGGCGGCTTTCGACAACAAGTGCAGGCCCGAATCTTGAATCCCTGATTTTAATCTAAAAGCAATATTAATGTAATAATGTAAAATTTGTAATACCTATTTATTTCAAAGCCATCTGGATCAATTTCAATAATAATTATGATAGCCTAAAGTAAAATCACATTGGTTTTTCAAAATTACTTACAAATCTTAAGACCATTAAGAGAGGGGAAAGTTAATAACAATCTTAGTACTGAATCACTGAACCAAAATTGGCTAAGTTAATTTATTATTGCATATTACAACAAAGACACCAGCAAAAACAAAGTACTACTGATGAGCATGAGGGGGTTTCAGAGCAACAGGAAACATTACTGTTGAATTGACTATTACAACAAAGACACTACCAACAACAAAAATTGTTTTACAACTGAATTATTCAAGTGAGTATAACAACAAGACACTATAGGGAAACAGTATTAATATTGAATTGACTATTGTAACAAAGGCACCTCAAAAAAAGGTAAATTAATTTAAGTGGTTATAACAACAAAACACTGGGGGAAACAGTGCTACTGTTGAAATGGATATTACAACAAAGGCACTACCAACAACAAAAACAGTATTACCACTGAATTAATTAAAGTGGATATAACTGCAAAGACACTAGGAGAAAAAAGTGTTACTGTTAATAGGCTATTACAACAAAGGTAGTATCAACAAACAAAAACCATATTACCGCTGAATTAATTAACGTGGATATAACAACGAAAACACTAGGGGATAAAACAATGTTACTGTTGAACTGGCTATTAAATAAACGCTCTACCAATAACAAAAGCCACATTACTTCTGAATTGACTATTACAACAAAGACACTACCAACAACCTAAACCTTATTACCACTGGACTAATGGAGATATTATAAAATGACGTTACTAAGAATAAAAATCAAGCTTTCATTCACAATAATATAAACACAATATCTAACAATGTTACCTATCATTTTGGTCTGCTCAGACTCTCTTCATTAGTCTGTTAGAACAAATTGATTGTTAATGAAGAAATCTTTAACAATATTTACTTAACATGAATTAGTACAAAAGAGCTACCTTCAATAAAGATATTGCAAATTATAGTCGAATGAACCACTTGATAAAATTTTTAGTTACCGCTAAATACATACAATTGAATACTGAAATATTTACTTACAGATGCTATCTGTATATAAGGCAGTGAAATATTGAAGTTTTCATTCATTTCCGCAAACCAGACAAGGCGGATATTTGTGATGTAAAATGACCCAAGGTTGCCCTGAAAATCAAAACATCAATTGTCATAGTGTCAGGGTGGATTGGGCAATTTTACCTGGTCACTTGAAAGGTTCCATACACCATCGATTACATTGTATATTTGCTCGAGCGGCAGGATGGAGAGCTGCTTATTCCTTACAACGGCCCCGCGCAACTTTAACTCGCGATACGGTCTTGCAGATAAATATGCTCTAAAGTTTAAAACATTGTTAAATTAAATCTTATCATCTATTGCAAACTGAAGGTATGTAACCTACTTATGGACTCCCATAACTGATGTGAAGTGCCTTGTGTTTCCAGAGACAAGGTTGGTAAATATAAATTCAAATCTAGAGTTGTTAAATTTTGTAAGAAGGTGGAGGGCTTCTGTTGTCCCTCTTAATTTCTAAAATTGAATTAATAATTGTGACACTATTATTAAATTTGTAAGCAACAAGTTGTACTCACTGAATTGACAACTTTGGTCGAAGCTGATACTATACAATTCAATCCGATTGCTTTAAAAATAAAGGAGAAAAATGGATTGATATTCAATTTGTTTTAATCATATAAAATAAACTTTACAAAGGCTTATGCGTAGAATAGACAAAGAATGCCACATTATTCTCAAGTTGGTGACAATTAGCCTTCCTTTATCACCATTATTGCCTTTTGTGTCTTCAACAAAGTCGAGTTTGTCTATGATTTTCTCTCCGGAACGCATCTTGCTTTGCCTGTAATATAAAAAATATATAGATTTTTTTTTTAAATTTATTAATTGTTAACTTACGTGATGGGCACATCAAAACGGACTTCCCTGTCTTCCCATAGTTCATTACCATCTTTTTTCAATTTATTTTTATTACTTCCAATTAGAACGGCCATTCTCAAGCGTAACAGAAAAAAAAACAAATTTGTTTGTCTCGTCGTCATGACGACACACAATGCTGGTCTTTATTGATTTTTTGTGTGTTTATTGTGCAGGTGAGCAACGGACGGAAAAGACAAGATGGTCAATATGTGGCGCGTAAGATTTGACCTTGAACACTTCCTCGACACATACTTTCCAGCCATTGCCTCGAGTCTTTTCAAAACAATCTAACAAACCGTGCCCGAGGTGGACACTGAAGAAAAACCATTCTTTCAACTTCACCTTGAATGCTTTGTCAAGGGTTATAACCTTGTAATCGCCAAGCGGTCTGCTCAATTCAAAAATCAACGTTTCATTGACAATATTCTCAAGGATGCCTAGGCAGATTATACAGTCATTTTTTATGTTTAAGTTCGAAGTGACGTTCTCATGAACATAAAGAATGCCTCCTGATGGCAGAAGTGCATCACAAGCCGTCTCCCATGAACAGCGCGAACTCGGGATAAGCCCGAGGTTAACCCGGTCAGCCACACCTTTTGGACAGACTTCTCTATTATCTCCAAAATGGACTGCACACTTTTCCGATACTTTATTCAAAATTAAATTTTTCCTAAAATAATGAAAATTAAAAAATAAGTGAAAAGAGATAAATAGATATTGAAATAAGCCAAAAAAATACTTGAGAGCTTCAACTGCATCTGGATTCCATTCACAAGCATGGATAAATTTTGCATTTGCATGGACCAAATAAGGAAGCGTGAAATAGCCAATGCCTGCAAAGAGATCAACGACCACTTCACCTTCACAATTCAAAGATGCAATCCTGTGCCTTTCAGTTATGTTCCCTGCACAAAACATATTCTTCTCTATGTTCCATGTATACCTTTAAACATAAAAAAATGTTAATAAAACATCAATAATTTAAAAAATAAAAACTTACCTTATTTTATTATCTTTGAAGTCAGTATGAGGTGAGTCGCCGAAGACAAGTCTGGCTTGTGGCGTCCGAAAATCGTCATTTTTTATCCTAGATTTCAATCCAATTCTCTTACCATTGTACAAAGAACAGACTAATTTCCAAAGTTCGTCCCCTTAAAAAATAATAAACAGACATTTTTGAAAATAGATTTCAATAGAAGTCCTGTATTGACTCTTGCATTTGTCCTGACATACTGCCTATGACTAATTAATCTGGTGGCTTAAAGCTAATTAAAAACAAGCTACCCAAACATTAAAAAGATTCAGACCTACCTACATTGGAAATAACTATAAAGGAAAAGCTCATTTATGCTCCAGAAACAAACTAATTGGATTGGAACTAAACACTTTGGACAGATTTTGGATTAACAAAATCAGATATCCATTCCTTGAAATGAGGATTGACACCCCGAAAATAATCTTTACAATTCTATAGTGTGGTGTTTAGTGACCATTACTTGATGATTATTTGGAGGTCGTGAGATGAGGTCTGGTGTGACATAGGTTTTAGAAAAACATTTTTTTTATCGTGACAAGGTTTTAATCCTTTATTGAGATCAGGGCTCGAAGAGTTTATTTTCTGTGTAGATTTGTCATTCTTGTCTGTCGAGTTGTGAGTGCCTGGGTGTCGATCTTATATTTGCTGATGTCAGTAAAGCATTTGATCGTGTAGTGTGCAATAAGCTTGAAGCTGTAGGTGTACATGTTAAATTACTAAAATGGCTTCAGGTCTATCTCAATGATAGAAAACAATGTTTTAAATAATTAAAGATCTATACTAATAATTTTTAGTTCTGGTATGCCCCAAGGGGACATCAGTTGCCATTATTGTTCAATATTTTTATAAATGATTTTGCTAAATGTTTTGAATTTTATGAGTTTAAGCTCTTTGCAAACAACTTAAAATATTTTAAATTGGTAAAATCTTTAGCGGACTGCTTCATTAAGAGTACTCAACTCTAGTTAATTGGTGTGATATTAATGACATTTCTCTAAATATCAATAAATGTAAATTTGTGTTATTGTAGAAAATCAAATCCCATTACTTAAAAGTATAAAATATGTGTTACTAAATTGTTGGCTTTAAGTAGTATGATGGAATAACTTTTGATTGTATTCTTTCTTTTATTTTATATATTGAAATGACTGTAAATAAATGTTTAAAACTACTTGCTTAAAGAGAAATACAATAGAATTTATGAATTTTCATTGTATATTATGTACCATTATCATCATGTATATCATTAATAAGGCCCATTCCGGAATATAACTCAGAAGTTTAGTCAACGTGTTATATAAAATATGTTCAGAGAATGGAAAGTGTGCAAAACAGATTCCTCAAGTATGGGGCTTTCACACTGGGCCTAAATTTGGAATCTGTTTCTTCTAAAGACCTTAGGTTGTTGATGAACATAAGCATAGAAATGTTGGCAACATTACAGTTTAATTCTGTTTTTTGTTTGTATTCAGGAAAAAGTTACTGTTTGTTTCAGATAAATGAAAAACTTACCACGTTGTCCAAAACTTTTAGAAAGAATTGCATTGAATATACTTGATAAACGAACTAGATATAGAAAGTGTTGTGCTATGTTCCTATCAGCAAAACAAACTACATGGTTAGCTCTTACAAAATATGCACAGAGGCTAATAATGTTCAATTGAATCTATTTCATAATTTATTGAGTTTTATGAAAAATTTGTAAATTTTATAATGTTCTTAAATTGGCTTGCTAAGATAAAGATATTACCATTAAATTGTGACCGCGGAAGTAGGTGGTTAAGGTATCAGACTCCTAGGCTAATAGATCTTGTGATCATGCATTCAATTCTGTCAGCTCTGGACTCTTTTGGCCACAATTGAAAAAAATTGACAGGACATTAATCTGTGTCTGAGGCTGGATCAGATTACAGCGACCCTGAATTTGGTCCCAACCCCCTTCAAAAATAAGTTTCTTCAATGCAAGACATCAGCACACCAGGGGTCTCAAATTCGTGTAGTGAGCTTCCAAAAATTGTGCCACAAAGAGTTACAATAAGCTGTATACTATAGCTGCTGCTCAAGGATGACACCTCTCGGTAAGGCGTATTCTACCAGACCTTTTTTGCCATTTTTGTGAAATAAAAGAAGAAATGGCAAGGCACTGCCTCACAGAGTGTGATTGGTATGCTAGGTCTAGATTTGAAATAACAGACATCACCAAATCACTCCCCCCCTGAGATAAAATGGTTCAAAATCTTGAGGTTTGTTAACAAGTCCAAGAGATTTATGCAAGACACATGAGCCGACCAAGTCCTGTACATGTTATGGATTGGGGTGCAAGTCTACCCAGGCATTTAACCCTCGAGTCTTTGTCAACCACCCTGTATAATGTATATATATCACAGCTGCAGTGTTCATCGGGAACTACTCCAGTTCCTAGTATCCAATATTAATTATTTTTTTAGTTTAAAAAATTGGCTAAATTATAGGTTTATTACCCTGCAGACCAGAGGAGAAAAACTCAAGGATATAATTCATAATTTAAATTAATGCCAATTCTTAATAGTTCTATATTAGAATACATGTGTAACTAGTGGTTGGTTTAGTATAGGTAGTACTATGGCTAGTTGCTCTAACGATGTATAACTGTCTCAAAATCCTAATTTGCATGTTTAAAAATATTGATCAAAATCTAGGAGATATTTTTAGCACATTTTAATTTAATTAAAATAATCATTTTAATCGTTCTTTTTAGATCAATTACAGCACCATGCTATATAAGCATTACAGTGTACTTTACATCAAAATTGACTTGTAAAAGAGATTCTGTAGTACCTGCTTCATGCCACTTCCTATTTTTGAAAGCAGGGTCTGTGAATATTAGCATATCACCAAATTTCTCATAAAATCGAGGCAGCTCTCCTGTCAAATTTTCGGTCCAGAGTTTTTTGCTGAGCATGAATCCTCTGATTTTCTCCTGGTTTTCGACATGTCTTTTTGACATTTTTCTTCAAACGTAAAATGCACGTGAAAACGAGTATGATAACCTTCGCAGTGGACAAGCAAACTGTTGATACCGGTACAGTACAAACACAGTTCAACCAGAATTTTTTGTATTTGTCCTGTACTATTTGTAATATTGACATTTACCATTTTTCCTTTTAAAGTTCGATAATTTAACTTTTTTATTAAACAATTTAAAAATTTAAGCCCTTTCTTATCATGACAAGGAAGGCTTCTCTATTGTTATAAAAAGGATTGTTTACACACGTGCTTGATAACTCGTGTCAAACTTTAAGAAATTTTATTTATTTATTTTTTAATGATTATAATAGATTAATCGGCTTCTGAATTTGGTAAGAACAATAATGCATAAATATTGCATCTTAATTGTTTTTGATTCGCTCTATGAATATCCTACTAAACAAATTCTGCTTTGTGAAAGTAGTCTTTGTAATCATTCTGAACTACTAAAAGTACAAAAAGGAAAACATTGAAAATTTAGTTTGATGTATTTTTTTTTAAGTATGTGTATAATTATTTACCACAATCAACAGTTTTGAAGTGTTGTTTCCAGGATGAGATGGGAGAGAGTGGAGATCCTTATTTTGTACCGACCAAGTCTAGTGTTAAGGGTGTTAAACATGAAGTGGTCGTTTTCACTGAGAAAAAGCGTGAAAAGAAACCGGCCGTTGCTGCTGAAAAGTCTAATGTTAAGGAGCTCGACATGAAACAGGCTAGGTTTGAAATATACAAGTTTGCCCAGACTGGTCTCACAAACCCCGACAAGCACAAGTCGAACAAGGAACTCGCCCTGGCCTTGGGCGCCGTACCACCGAAAAACAAGTACCTCAACTACAAGAAACTCAAGGAAGAGCGACAGAAGGAAAAGGAAGAGAAGACCAAGAAGAAAGACTTGTTTTTGCTAGGCAAGCAATTCCGACCAGATCGTTACGATAGGAAGCGTACTGATAGTAAGGCAGTCTTGAAGCAAAAGCGGAAAATCGGAAGTGGAATTCTTAATGTGTATGGCACTGTAAGTAAACACTTATAAATAAATTTTAAAAAATGATAACACATTCTGTGCATTAAATTTTAGCTTAATATCCTTCTACAAATTTGACTATTCAGTCAGAATGCTGTTAAATAAAGCATGTTTTCTCACAAATTGTAAACTTTTCAAAACAAACGCAAAAAACTAATTGAATAAAATAAACATAAAGCAGTAAGAAATTTGATCATCCTGGTCTACTGAGTTCATAGTTTCATCCTTCAGACATGATATGGAACTTCAAAGTCTTCACATTCTGCACAATGAAGATTTGAATTTGTACTCACAATCAGTTCAGTTGTGGTTAGACCATTGTTGGTACAATTACCTTGGTATAAGACAATGAAGGCTTATTAAAATATTTATTTGTATAACTGACTTTGTAATAGTATACAATTATGTCTCTGTCAAGTAGTTTTTGGTAGTAGAAAATTCTGGCTTATTGGCATCTTTGTTGGTAAAACTGTTTTTGTAGTAACAACTAATTATTATTGGGAGGTCTTTATTGGTGTAATTGCCTTTATTGTAACAGACAGTACA
Organism: Cimex hemipterus; assembly: GCA_039619505.1. Taxonomy (NCBI): domain Eukaryota; kingdom Metazoa; phylum Arthropoda; class Insecta; order Hemiptera; family Cimicidae; genus Cimex; species Cimex hemipterus. The sequence continues at coordinate 9,669,748 of CM077109.1, forward strand.
GATATAAATCTTTGGTGGTATAAGTATTTGTTGTAAAAGTAGACAAGCCTACCTTATTCAGGTCATTGTTGGTATAACTGTATTTGTAAAACCAGACAATTCAGTGATAGGTCTTTGTATAATTTATTTCTCTCAATGTAGACAATTTTAGCTTATTTGTGTCTTTGTTGGTATAACTGTCTTTGTAGTAATAAATATTTGTTGGTGTAACTGCCTTAATAGTAAAATACAATTCAGTGGTATATCTTTATTGGTATAACTTTTGTTGTAAAAGTAGAAAATTTTAGCTTATTCAGATCTTTGCTGGCATAATTTATTTCTCTAAAATCGACAATTCTGGCTTAATCTTGTCTTTGTAGGCTTGCAATTCAGGTTGAGAGACGAGGTTGTAGAGCTCCTTCAACCTGATGAGTTGTAGGTTAACAACCTACTGTGACCTTTTTAGAAAGATTGAAAAACGTACTCCACCTTTTATCTTTTCTATTTTGGCTTTTTTACTCTCTGTCAGTAAAACTGTCTTTGTTGAAAGCATTGTGGTTTATTCAGACCTTTGTTGGTATAGGAATCAGCAATTGTATGCAATAATTCATATTTCTTCCACAAAGTGAAAAAAGTGTCTGAAAAGTTATCAAAATTATGTACATTTGTATAATTGCTTCTTATATAGCACCAAGGCATGACAGCCTTATTATGTCATTTTCTGTAGGTTTGACCTCTAAAGTTTCCATCTGCAGCATACAGCCAATTATTAGTCGAGTACACGTTGGAATTTGACGATACTTAAATAGTTGGGTAAAAGGGGTATTTGTCAAAAACAAAGAAATACATTTTTGCATAGGATGTGTTAAAATAAAAAAATTATGCTTTATTATGGTTTGTTTATTTTTCTCACATTTCTTTATTATTTACAGGTAAAGAAGAAAAAATAATTAAAATAAATTTTTATTCTGTCATCATGTCCTAAAGTTGAAAACTGTACAGTAAAAAATGAACTAAAGTGTTTAATAAATTAATCAACTTTTTGCAAGAAGTTAATTTTTTAATTAACTTTTACTGTATTATGTATAATTAAATACTTTTTTAATTAAAAAAGCAGAAATTTTGTGAATTTCCCTTTTCTTTATTTTCAGACAAAGAAAATATCGTTACAAACTATATCTTTGTGTTCTGTGCAACTGTTGCATCACAATATTAAAACAAGATAACTAAAGGATAAATAAATAAATGACTCAAATCGTATAAACTAATTATTCAACTTGATCGACTTGGGTAACAATGCAGCCCGGAATCGCTTCCCTGATGTCCCTGGCAGTTTTTTCTGGATCTTTCAAATACATCATATGGCCGAACGTAAACTCTTGAAGATTTCTGCAAAAAGAATACAAATATTTATTTTTTCTTTGAATGGATTTCTTTTTCTTAATGAACTGTGGCATACACAAGTTTGGTGATATTTAATAGCCCTTCGTCGGTTATTTCATGACAGTTCGTTATTTTGAGACAAGTAAGCGAATCTTTCAGAAACCGCAACTTGGCAATGGCCATATTGTCCACGTACCAGCAGTCATGTAGCGTCATTATGCGTATATGTTTGCACCCTTCTAATCAGTGAGAAACAAAAACAAAAATAAAGTCTTTTAACACAAAATTTTTCACAGTACCTTTTAATTAATAACAGTTTTTCAGGATTTATGAAGAAAAAAATATACACAATTTACGATAAAGTTGTTGGTCTGAATATAGTTCGGAATAAGAACTATTCAAGATAAATGATCAGTAATGATCACAACATGAAAAAATTGTGAGTTATGTCAAATGATATAATATAGTTTATATGTTATATTATCCCTCAATACATTCTTGTCTTTACAAAAAATGGTTCTTTGAAAATTTTGACCTAACCAAGACATCATCTTAATTCGTATTTCCATTATAAATTGAATCAAATTGTTATGTTCGCATATGTCTTTTAATAATATAAAGTGTTTGCATTTTGTTGATGTAAGATTTTTTTTCCAAATTGAGTGAAAAATCAGCACAGGATAATTTTGCAACCGGGTAGTTCAGAAGCAAGGTTTTCAATGTTCTTTTCAAAGTTTCTCACGTTTTTCAGTTTCCCGATAGTCAAGAATCTGAGATTGCTAGAAATAAATGAAACATTAATACATTTTTGTTTTGCCTTTTTCTCTTAGATTCATTAATTTCTATTTACCAGAGATGCTTGAGATCCTTGATTCCATTCTCTGTCACCATGTCACATGCGATGATTTCCAAGTTGACGAGTGAATCTTTAAGAACACCTAGTTTTAACAATGCTTTGTCGCCAACGAACCAACATTTTTGAAAGGACAATGTACTTAAATTGTGACAGCCACCTAGTTTATAAACGGTATGATCAAATTTCAAAAAATCCAGAAAGCATCTCATTAATAAAAAGGTACCGTGTTTCCTAAAAGTATGTTGTTGAAAAGGGGTGACTTACTGAAATGGTCAAAACCGTAGTGGCTTATAGATGCCTGGTCGGCTTTCACTTCTTCAATGTTGTAGTTGCCGGGCAATTTTGGATCTAGCGGGAGGCTGTTGTAATGTCCAACGAAATCCGAGCTGCCAGTCCACCTAATGAATGCTCCGTTTTTCATGAGCCATTCGGCGCAGGCTCTGTCGGGTCCGACTTCTTTGACCCTCTCAGCTGAAACTCTGTGCAATCAAACTTTCTCATTAAAAAAGTTTAATTATTTAAAATTCGCCAATGTCCATACCTGTTGAAAATAAAATTCAAGGCAGCAAAAAACTTCCTTTTTGGAGTGGACGTCAAACTTTTGCAATGCTGTAACGCCTTCACTGATGTTGGAATCCACATCTAAATACAAATTTCAAAAATAAATACTGCATATGTTCTATCCCAACATACAGTTTCCAATCTCAAAACAAAATTGTTTCTAGTTTTTCAGCATAGGCAAGGCCCAGATTTCGGCTTCATACCATAAAGGTAGATTTAATTAGGGAATCAAACAAACTTCAGTAACCGTGATACCAGATTTTAATCAATTACCCAAGGGATATGTAGACTATTTGCTGGCTTGGTAATAACATGCCAGAAGCAGAAAAAGGGGAAAAGTCTTAAGCACTTTTCTATTTATCTTTTATTTATCTTTTATCTGCTTATCTTAAGCAGATAAAAAATAAATATATGGAGATTCATAATAAGTGTTTTCAATCACTTTTGCCTTAATTAAATTGTAAAATTTTGATCTTCTGTATATTTACTAAAATCAAGCAACTATTTCTACAATAGCTTAGGAATACATTTCATTTTTTATTGTATTTCTGCTAGTACAAAATTACTAAATTAATTAGTGAAAATCTACTTTAATTGGTGAAAATGGCTTTGTAATAATGGACAATTTCAGTGTTTTATCTCTTTTGGTGAAAAATGGCTTTGTAGTAATAATCAAATCCTTCGTCGTGTCTTTGTTGGTGAAAGTGCCCATGTAGAAATAGTCAATTTCAAAGTTATTATATCTCTGTAAGAAACGAGCCTTTGTAATGCCTATGTTGGGGAAAGTGGTTTTTTAATAATGGTCAATTTCAATGTTGTTTTATCGTTGGTGAACATGGTTTAGTAGAAATAGTCAATTTCAGAATTGTTATATTTCTGTAAGTAAACGAGGCTTTGTAGTAATTAATATTAATTAAGGTTTTTTAGTTGAGATAAAAAAGTCAACGGGCACGAACGGGATTCGAACCCACGATCTTTTTATTAGATAGGCCGCTGCTCCATTACTTGCACTTTCGTGACTTCGATCCACTCGGACACTAACTTCCCAACATCCCAATTCAAAATTTTCCCTCCTTTTGGCCATTTTTCAAAATTGAAAAGGTGGCGTTGAGATGGGAAGTTGTGTCCGAGTGGATTGAGGTCATGATAGCTCAAGTGGTAGAGCAGTGGCATATCTAGCTGAAGATTGTGGGTTCGAATCCCACTCATGCCATTGACTTTTTTATCTCAACCAAAAAACCTTAATTAATTGAAATATATTAATTGGTCAAACAGAACACGAAATTAGTGAACTTTGTAGTAATACTCAATGCTAAAATTGTTATGCCTTTATTCGTGAAATTGGCTTTGTAATAACAGTCAATGTTTGGTTGATATATCACTGTTGGTGAAAATGGCTTTCTAGTAACTGTCAATTTCAGAATTGTTTTATCTCCGTTAGTAAATGAGGCTTTGTAGTAATAGTCATTACTAACGTTGTTATGCCTTTATTGGTGAAAGTGCCATTGTAAAATAAGACAGTTTTAAAGCCTCTCTTGGTAAACTTTCGTAAGTAATAATGGTCAATAGCAAAGTTCAACTGTACAATTTCCTCTTTTGGTCTGCAGGGTGATAAACCTATTGTTAGTTGTATACCATCTTTGCCTGTTCTCGGTTCTTTTTTGTAGGTTCATTCTGGTTTTGAACCAACAAAAATCAGTGAGGATAGACAGACCAAGAAGATGGGTAACTGTTAAACAATAAATTCCAAAGGTTTTATATGTGTGTTATTGGGCGGGCCTTGGTAGAATAGTCATTTCAGTCAATTCAGAGGTAATTAATTCTTTGAACGTGTCTTTACTTTTTCATTTATAGTCAATGCATTTGTAATAAAATTAACACGTGGCAGTGGCTCTGCCAAAGAAAAAAGTACAATTAATGCTGTACTGGTACTTTTGAGATAGCTTTGTCATAATTGTCCATTTTAGGAGAGATTCTTTGGTGGATAAATAGATTATTAAAATCAATTCTGTGATACTTGCCTTTGTAGGATGTGTCTTTGGAAAAATTGTCAGTATGTGCAAGCGACTTTGTACCGAATGTTATTACATTCAATTTTCACCACATTCCTTTTTCTAATAACAATATTAATTGCCAACATTGTATGATTATAGCCTTTGTTATAAGGGCAATTTTTCCGGGATAATTAGTTGATTCTTAACATCCTAGTAATAGAAAGAGAATAACTAATATAACAGTAGTTAATTCTCTGTTGAAATATTTTGAATACTTAAAAAAAATTATATTTTTTAATAATACTAATAGTCAATTTTGAGTGTTCTATGGTACTATGCTGGTTCTCAACGTAGATAACAGAGATTTTTAAATTTATTAGATAATTGTAGGGTTTTAGGATGATGTTGGTGATACAAACAGGGTATACAATCATTTTCTAGCTTTTACAAAAAACATTACAGCTAATTTTTTTTAAAATTTCCTTGTTTACCAAACAGATTAAGGACCGTCGGTCATGGTCATTACTGAAAGTCAATGAATCAATTGAAATGTCATTGTTTGAATAAACTGGGGGTGTAATCAAGCTCGGCCAATGATATGCTAAAGAAAAATTGAGCAAGGTTGCCCAAAATAACATTTAGCTGCGCAATTTAACCTATTCTTTATATTGAAAAAATATAATTTTTTTAAACACTTTTTACTACAAAGCTAGGAGATTAAAAACAAATCAAGTTTGGCTTTATGGTAAACAAGCATAGAAAAACTAACAAAAGAAAGGATACAAGTATCATGGGTTTTGTCAAGGAAAGGAAGAAACTCACGTTGATTCTTCTTTTTTCACCGCGTTCACATCAATTTACTCTTTATTTCATGGATGAGAGCAGTGGTTATTAAACAGAAATGGAAAAAGAAAAATGGAAAAAAAAAGAAATTTGATTTGTATTAAATTTTGCAACTCGTTTACATGCCAGACCAGACATGGACAAATAAGTGATAAGAACAGAATGATAAAACTGATGTCAAATAAATCGATTCTGAGTAATCAAATAATCGATTTTTTTGCTTTAATTTTTATTTAAAAACAAAATATTTTATTTGTTTTCAAGAATGAAATAAATTATTTATGGATTTCAATATTATGTATAAAGAAATGAAAACGTTTTGTTTAAAACAAAAAGAATTCTTTACTAATAAAACCTTTTTTTAAAAATCGATTTAAGCCCGCGTTTTAGTTTTGAAAAGTAGGTTTCTTTATGATTGTACAAAAATCAAGATCTGAGATAATTTTTTTCTAGGTTTAATGTTTAACTGCGTAGAAGTTAATCACTGATCATTCCAGACTGTTCTGCACCAACTCCTCGTTCTTCTTACGATTGACAATATGATTAAAGTGAAACTGCCGAAGAAGGTTGGTCTGATCTTCTCCGACACGGTCCTACTCCCGGGCATGTCCAAGAAGATAGTCATCTCATCAGAAGACAAGTGAGTCCATCTCTGTGATCCGGAAGATCCAGCTCGCAGAAGAACAATGTCAAGTCATTAAATAATACATTTTAGTATAAACTGGTGTTAGCAATCTTGCAGAGAAACCCTTGAGCATCTCTGCTTGAAGCAGGTGTTTTGAGTATGGACACAATCATGGAAGAAATAATGTCCAAAATCACTTAAAAACCAGCAAGCCTAGCTTTTTCCATTATCTAGTAGTCTTTATATGCTTATTGCATGTTGCTGTCTGATAATTACAAACATCATACCGAAAGACATTAAACTTCTTTTCTTATTAATTTTTTTGTTACATAATTATTTATACAGGTTATTGCAATCCATGATTAATTTAAATATGCCATCCTGGATCCGTAACTGAAATTGGATTCACAACATCTGTTAAATCTGTTAGTTTGTTTAAAATGACTAGTACTAGAAAGACAAAACCACAATCAATTTATACAGATTTTAGTATGCTATTAATGCTACAAAAACTTTTTTATGCAAAAGGAACAAATTATTGATGTGTTATTGGTTATTGACTATAAAGACAACATGCAACTACCTTTGAATTACTAAAATACACTCTCACCAAAAAAGTACTCTCACAGATTTTGCTAATAATAACTTGCCATAAAAAATACTTTTACCAGCAAATAACTAATTAACCACTTAATTGAATATTATTACCTTACAAAAACTAACAAATTAATTGTAATCATTAATTAATTAATCTTACCCAAAAAGATCTAACTATCCTGACTGACAACTATTACCACTTTTACCACCAAAGTAATCTGCTTTGGCTAATGACGAATTCTTGAGGGAAAATACTTTTAGCAACAAATAACTAATTAACCACTTAATTTAATATTATTATATTACAAAGACATTTTCACAATGAAGGACAGTTATTGTTAAAAAATATAGCAATACTGTTGATTGACAATTGATTGAAAGAGACTTCTACTAAAAAAAGTAATCTCCTCAGAGATTAGCTTTTAATGACTATGTCAAAAACACACTTTTACCAACAAATAACTAATTAACCATTTAATTAATTATTACTG
>CM077109.1:9677086-9702341 GCA_039619505.1 Cimex hemipterus
CACAGAAATTTAGCTTTTATTGACTATATTTACTTTTACCAACAAATGACTAATTAACCACTTAATTGATAATTATTATATTACAAAGACATTATGTGAGCAAATAACTGCTTAAACATTTAATTGAATATTACTGTAAAAAAAAATATACCAAGAAAGATCAACTAATTCTCTATTGTCTGTTACTACAAACACATTTCTACTAATAAAGTATGATCGTGTAATCCCACAGATTTGGCTAAACTGTCTGGTGCCATTTGTAAAGATGTCAGCATCACTGCCAGTACCTTTACCTTATAGTGATGTGATGTGCCAGTGCCTAAACCGTTGCGGCCACAGTGCCCCAAACAAATAACTAATTAACCACTTACTTAATTGAATATTCTTATATTACAAATACACACCAACAAATAAGTCATTAACCACTTAATTGTAGTATAATAGTTCATTATACTAAAGAAAATAATATTTTATTGCAAAGTCACGAACAAAAAAATAACCATACAATTGATCACCATACATCATTATTGTATAAAAAGTACCAAAAAAGATCTAACTGCCCATGGATCGACTATTACAAGAAAGACACTTTCCAACAAATAACTAATTAACCACTTAATTGAATATTAATGTAAAAAAATGTGCCAAGAAAGATGTAAATACTTTTAAATTGATTATTACTACAAAGACACTTTTAGTAAAAAATAACCAATTAGCCAGTTAATTAAATATTGTTATATTCACAAATAATCTTTTTATTGTCTAAATAAAATAATGCAAAATTCAAATGTTATTTGCCAAGCTTTCGATCTATTTTATGGTCATCATCAGAACAAAAAGTCTACAAATTGTGATAAATAAGTTTTTAATACCTAGTTTCAAAATTCTTTGAAGAATGACTCAGTCTCAATGTTTAGTCCTTAACATTTCCTTAACTAACTTGATTGAATATTATTACACTACAAAGATCTTCCACCAGTAAAGACTAATTGACCACTTAATGGACCATTACTGTAAAAAGATGAATATACCAAGAAAGATAGTCAACCCATAACTGACTATTACTATAAAGGCATTTCTACAATAAAATATTCTCACAGATTTTACTATTAATGGTTATTTAAAAAAAAAAAAAAAGTTACAAATAATTAACTGAGTAGTATCATACAACAAATGTACTCTCACTAACAAGAAACTACCTGAATCAGCTACTATTGCCAGTCTGCTTATGTATTGACTAAACATTATTTTACAATAGGTAATTAAGTAATTATATATTCTTGTCAGTTCAGAATATATATATTGATCCAATCCAATTTAAATCCAATCCCCTTTGTCGCAAATAATTTATAGTAATCATAATTTATAGTTTTTAAAATCAGATTGATAAAGGATATTTTCAATAATACCCCACATAATCAATTATTGATTTTAATTTTTCAGTATAAAAACACTCAAATATTATATGGAATCTGATGATGATGACTACATTTTAGGCTTTATCCCATCAAAAAATGAAGAAGTTGTAAGTTGTAATTTCAAAAAAATGTACTTCAATGATAGATAATTTACATTTTCATTGATTTTACAGATAAAAGAGAAAGGCATGATTGGTTCACTAGGATATGTCAAGAACGTGTACACATCTCCAAACGGAGAATCAAAGTTGCACGTTGTCGTCGTAGGTATTTGCAGGTTCAAAGTCGCCAGTTTGGCAGGCGAAGTAAAAGTACCTATCATCATTGTTAAAGACATGATAGTAAAAGAGACTACAGAATCCATTGAAAACTGGCAGACCCTTGTATCAAATATCCCCAGGATACTAAAAAAGCAACTAGCTTTCGAAGGCGCTGCCCACTTTGGGCTCGCTTCACACACAAGAATAATGTTGATCGATGCCTGTGCTGATATCGTTGCAACCACTTTTGAAGACCGTGTTGATATTTTGATGTCGCTTGATCCTCTAGAAAGGCTCAAGAAAACTGTCGCTTTAATCGAAAAGTATGAAGGTGAGTTTAATTTGTTATTATTTTTTTATTTAGAAGAAATTTGTCAGGTAATTGAATATTTCTGTAGATGATACTGTAAAAATGCAATATCCTGCGATAATGGGTTCAAACATGCCTCTACCAGGCGGTGGATCATATATAATCAATGGAGGGCCTCGTAACTCAAATGTAAAAGACATAAAAGATCTTCGTGAGAGATTAAAGTATGTTTTTTTTATAAATATTGACCAAATGAAATAAAACTAACTGAAATTTTTAGGACGGTTAATTTACCAGAAGCGGCAAGCAAAGTTGCAGAGCAGGAACTTGCAAAATTGGAAAGGATGTCGACCAACAACCCAGAACACGTTGTAATCCACTCGTACCTTGATCTTATCCTCTCTCTCCCATGGTCCGTGTCCAGCACACAGGAAATCAATATAAGTGAAGCTAGAAAGGTATTTTAATTTTTAAAACATAATCTTTCAATAATGACAATTAAATTTTGTCAACTTACAATTAGATTTTTTCAGATTTTAGACCAGGATCATTATGCATTAACACAAGTGAAGAAAAGGGTTCTTGAATACTTAGCTGTAAAACGTTTGAAAAAGGACAACCTGAATGCACCGATACTTTGTTTCGTTGGGCCACCAGGAGTTGGAAAGACGAGTGTGGGCAGGTCGATCGCAAATATCATGGGCCGCAAGTTTCAAAGGTTATTTTTCATTTTAAAATTTAAAACAGTTTTTTAAAAAAATGTTCTAATTATCATTTTAAACAGGATTTGCCTTGGCGGAGTGTCTAACCCCAGTGTGATCAGGGGCCACAGGAAAGCCTACGTTGGAGCAATGTGTGGACGCATAATACAAGCTTTGAAAAATGCTGGTGAAAACAACCCCGTAATACTATTCGATGAGATAGATAAGCTGGTAATTTATTTTGTTTACAATAATTTAGTACTATACAATAGTAATTTATTTCCATCAAGGGATTTACAATAAATAATTTTTTTTAAGGGGTTTGGAACACAAGGCGATCCGTCATCTGCGCTCTTGGAAGTACTAGACCCAGAACAGAACAGGCATTTTGTCGATCATTACCTGAACATACCATTTGACCTTTCACAAGTTGTTTTTCTAGCAACAGCCAACACAATTAAGACAATCCAGCCAGCACTAGTCGACAGGATGGAAGTCATAGAAGTATCTGGTTACACAACAGTAAGTATGAAATGTTTTATTATAATTCAGTATTTTTATAATACAGTTTATATATTGTAATATATTGGGTTTGTGCAAGATTAAGAAGGTTTTGAAGATTTGTTTCAATTTTGCAGGTGCTTGTCATGTAAACAAAGCTAAATCTTTAAATCTAATGGTTTTTTAACTGTTACCTTTTATACAAAACATTTTAGTTTATTAAATCCATTATATATAGTGGTCTATTGACCAAATTACTTCTTTCAATTATTTAATCTTTTTATGTAAGGGTTTTGGTTGAAATGAAAAAGCGCTATGAGCAGGATTCAAACCTGCTACTGTACAAGTGGTAGAGCAGAAGTGTATTTAGCCGAAGGTCGTGGGTTTGAATCCCACTCATGGCACTAACTTTTAGATTATATTGAATTTTATAAGCGTGAGGACATGCGAAATTAACTATGTGCAAACTAAATTTTGTTTGGTCAAATTTATTTGTACAAATTTAAACTTGGGCAGTCCAAACCGCATAACATCAATACAGTTTCAGGAGAGAGAAGCATTAACGAATGCAAGGTACCGCAATGTTTCAGAGATTTCATCTTGAAGATAGAGAATGTCATGGTAGGCCTTCCATTGTGGACTATGACCAATTCAAATGTTGATTAAGAAAATTGATTCTATCATATTTTTATAATGGACAAGTTAGAAGCTCTTTGATATTTAATTAGGCTAAAAACAAGGAAGACTAAGGTTGTTCTATAGAAAAAGTATCAAGGATTAGAAATTGGTATGTCATCTCGATTGCTTCCGTGTGAACTGGGCCTTAGAAAAAAAAAGACTTTCAAGGCCGTCAAAAATGAACTAATTCTTTACAAGACTTTTCTGCAACCATTTTGGACATATGGATCCCCACCAAGCCATCCAATATTCAGCACAGACAATCCTTCTAATCAAAAGAGGAAACTTTAATTTGTCAAAGCTCATTACTACTAATTAAAGTAATTCCTGTTCTAAAGGAGGACTTAACATCTAACTACCCATTTGGTGTTGCAAATGATGGTTCAAACCACTTTACAATCAGTTTTTCATACAATAGTATTAAAAGTTTTTATTTTTTCTATTATCTAATTTTAAACTCAACCTCTTGATCAATCTTAACCTTACTGTTCAAGCTTTTTCTACACTTTGCATTAATTGACGATGGCTTCATGACTTCTTGGTCCTTTAATCTTCCACATCAAGTCCTAGCGTTGTCTGTTTTTCTTAAATTTACATTCTCTGGGTGTGCTGGCCAGTGTCAGCGTTGACTGTCAGTGGAAAAATAAATAATAATATACAATGTACAAATAAATTTAAAAAATTTCAACTTTGGCCACAATTTTTGCAATGCTGAAATCAATATAACAGTTTAAGACAGCTTTTTTTTCCACTGCAGGAAGAAAAATGTCAGATTGTTAAAAGCTACTTATTACCTAAACAAATTGATATGCATGGTTTGAAGCCAGAGTATTTCCATTTACCAGATGAGTCCATTGAGTATCTCAGTAAGTCATTTTTAACCTATTCTGATTATATATATATGTTATAAAAAAACAATTTTTTTAGTCAGAAGATACACGTTAGAATCAGGAGTAAGAAATGCAGAGAGAAACATCGCCGCAGTATGCAGGAGTGTGGCACTTACAGTTGCCGATTCGAATAGGCTTGAAGATATATTCCCTATTGTCATTGACCAAGATAAAATCATTGAGATACTAGGGGTAAGGTTTTGAATTAAATAGGAAAATTATGATTTTGGAATGGTCAATTTACAGAGGGAAAAATTCAGCGAGACGAGCTTGGAAGATTGCCTGGCAGGGGTTATGTCAGGAGTGGCTGTTGGGCTTTCTTACACGCCTGTTGGAGGTGCGATCATTATTATCGAGGCGCGTCAGTTCCCATACGGAAAAGGCGAACTCTTACTGACTGGCAGAGTTGGGAAAATCCTGTCTGAATCCGCGAAAATTGCCTTAAACTGGGTTCGAGCGAATGCTGCGATGGTAAATTCATTTTCAATATCACAGCCTTCGTGGTTTTAATGTATCAAATTGTCAGTACGGTTTAGTAGAGTTCGGTGAAGATGTGATGAACGAAATTGATGTGCATGTCCATATGCCGGCGGGTGCTGTGGAAAAAGAAGGCCCTTCGGCAGGTGTCACTCTCGCCACGGCATTGATTTCACTGTTTGCAGACATTCCCATCGTACCTGACCTTGCTATGACTGGAGAATTATCCCTTCAAGGGCAGGTATTGCCGGTAAGTTAAACTATAGATTTATCATTCTATATTTTAAATATTTATTTAAATTTGTTTATAGGTGGGAGGTATCAAAGAAAAAATCCTAACTGCCGTGCGTAATGGGATTAAAAAGGTCATCATGCCCAAAAAATCAGAATCTCTTCTTGCCGACATTCCAAAAGAACAGCTTGTAAGTTAAAATATCCTGAAGTACATTGTACTAAATAATAATTAATTATTCTTTCTAGGACAACATTGACATCCTCCTTGTAAACAAAATGACAGAGGTTATTGACATCGCATTCAATGGAAGATTGACCACTTACATGAAACTATCAGCTAAGCTTTGAAAACCAAAAACCAAATAAAAGTGCTCATGACAGTATAGTATATGCTATAGTTTTTAAAAAAACAGAATGTGATAAATTTAAAAAAGTGATAAGATTTTTCACGCCAATGTCTATTTTTATATAAGGAATTTAGTATATATTATTTTAACACATTTCCATCTTTTGAAAATAAGATGAAAATAAAAATACTGTTTTATTTTTAAAAAATTTATTTTTGAAAAAACCTATTTACAAGACTAAAATCCTTCTCCTTCACCCGGCACCAGGTCTTCAGTGTTTGTAATTGAAAATCCGGGAATGTGTGGCTCAACCAGGATCATTTGAAGCTTTTCGTGCTGGACATTTGACGTGTCAACACTCAACTGGACGATGACACGGTCAAACGGGTGGAAAACGACATCGCCTGCTCTTTGTGTATGGTCCTGCAAAAAAAAAAAAAAAAATAATAATAATAAATTTTAATCCTATTTTATGTTTTCCATAAAAACTTACTTCGCTGTTGAAAACAAAAGGGCTTGGGGTCTTTTTGTCCTTTGAAGTAAGCAATACATTCCCTTCGAGGCCGTACTTCGGAATGAGGATCTGCAACGCGTTCTTTTTGACAAACAGAATGTACCCTTCTTCGTTTTCAACCTTTTTTCGGAAGAATATCTGAAAAAGAAAGTTTTTTAGTGTTTAGAAATATATATTAAAATAAATTGACAAGCATACTCTTGTATGGAGGGCAACTGAAGCCCTACTGGCATACTGGGCCATGCGCTTCCTGTAATTCATGTTCTTGCACAGTTCATCAAGTTTTTTCTTATTGAGCAGATCGGGATATGTTGTGTCGGCTCCAATATGTGCTGCCAAGAGCCTGTGTACAATTATGTCCGAGTACCTCCTAATTGGTGAAGTGAAATGTGTGTAAATCGGCGTCGCAAGACCGTAATGGAAGAAATCCTTTTCCGGCAGTATCCCACTGCAAAAGTACACCGCCTGCATCATGCATCTAGTTGTCACTATACGCAGCATCACGTTAAAATAGCTGTTGTCCTCCTTGACAGCCAAGTCCAGGCTCTCAGCAAGCGCTTTACCAGATGAAACATCCAACTCAAAACCCTAAAAAAATGCAATTTCATTTGACTTTCTTAAAAATCACGGGCTTACATGCACTTTCACTTAAAAAATATTGTTAAATCTAGAATGTAGAATTTAATTAGTTTTAGCCTAAAAAGTTTGATTTACATGAAATTTTAACCTCACAACCCTCAAAACAGCTTTTCCCTGAATTTGAAGTACAATTAAAAGCAGATTATACTTTTTGTTACTTGTCCGTACACTATAATTTTTTAAATTTATTTTTTAATTTCTAACTCCAAAAATGCAGCTTGTTTTCCCTGATATGTTAGAAATTTTTAACTATACCGAGAGTCAAAGGAAAAACCTATCAAGGAATGGCTCATACTAAAATTACAACTCATTACTATTGCAGTTATCAAGTACCTGTTGCAATGCCGCTTTCACAAGAGGTTCATAATTTGAAGGAGGCGGCTCAGGGTGCCGACGCAACAAAGCACACTCGGGAAATTCTTTCCAAATGATCTTTGCCGTCGATATGTTTGCTAACAGCATAAACTCTTCAACCATAGAGTTGGTCTCCAGCAACTTCTTGGTGACAACATCTACTGGGTCGTTTGTTTCCGTATCAACATGAAATCTGAACAAATTCTTCTTTTTTTTCATAATTTATTCAAGTGTGATTGGCAAAATATTATATACCTTATTTCAGAAGAGGCGAGACAAAGAGCACCATTCTTAATACGCTCATTTTTTAATTTTTTCGCTAGAAAGTTAAGCCCCCTGAGCGATTCGGCTACCTCTGTGGTGTCATTTTTGTCATCTATGATCGCCTGAGCCGCCGCATATGTCAACGCAGCTTTTGATTTGATGACTGACTTGTGTACTTTGGTTGAGACAATTTTGGCATCAGGAGTTAATTCCCAAACGCAAGAAAAAGCAAGTCTTTCTTCTCCTCCTTGAAGTGAGCAGAGATTCGAACTGAGCAGGGCTAGAAAAGAAATTAGCAGATCCTTATAAAAACTGAACATTTAACTTTAAAAAATTTTATTTTAAATACTCACCAGGAACCATGTCAATTCTTTTATCAGTAAGGTAAACAGTAGTCGACCTCAATGCGGCTTCTTTGTCCAGTGCTGTGCCAGGCCTGATGAAATGGCTGACATCTGCAATGTGCACACCAACTTCAAAGTTGCCGTTCGGTAGCTTGATGCAGTGCAGCGCATCGTCAATATCTGTACAACCAGGTGGGTCGACGGAGCAGATCACCTTGTCTCTCAGATCGACGCGACGCTTTATCTCCTGTACGATTGCAGCGGAAGAATTTTTTAAAATTCATTCTTTTATAATTTTTACACATTATCAAAATGGCGGAGGAACATATTTTTAAACATTTTCATTCCAAAGAACAAAGGCCAAGTTGGTAAGTTAATACAGTACACAATATTCGAGAAAAAAAGACAGTATCAAATGTCGGAAGTTAAGAATCTCCTGGTGGCGGAAGAACTGGACAAAAAAAATGATATCCTGTAAGCTTAAAAATATTTTCTACTTTATAAACTTCACAGATGGTTTTATTATAATAAATAAAAATATAAACAACTCAATTTAATACATAATCCATAATATATTTAATCCTAACCTTGGATTGAAATAAAAAGTTTAAAAGTCCAATTTCAAATGTTAAAATATAAATTTACTGGGTTGTTCTTTATTGCAAAATTTAAAATTTCATGTGTTAAAATAAATAAACAACTGTTTCATATAAAATTCCTTAATTTTACCATCATTAATTTTGAGTAAGTGAACATGAGCCAGTTCCTTGCTGGACTAACTGAGTCCTACCTCACAGGTTATTGCTGCTACTGAAAAGTGTTTGTTTTGCACCAGTAAAAACACTCAACACATTTGAGTAAAATAAAAATCCATCGAGTTTAGATGGATCCATTAAGTGAACCAGTACCTACCAGTACTTATTGGTAAGGTAATGTTAATAAAAGACCATTCAGCTTCTGTCAATGACATTTAAAAAAAAATAAAAAATAAAATTACGACCTAATAATGACATACTATTTTATAGTTTTAGTTCTTGTTGAAATGTGTCATTTTTTTATCTTTGTCAAAGTTTCTCTAATGTAATAATATAATAAATTATTGTTTGTTAATTTACCACTTTTCCCTTAATAATATTTACTAAGGCATAAATATTTTGGTACACATAACCTGTAAAGATCTGCATGACAGCATTGATCTTTATAGGGAGCTTGTAGGCTGGCTGGAATTTTTACACTGGCAAAGGCAATCGGTCAAATAATATTCGACATTTTTCAGTATCGACCCGAAAATGTTGAACGCCATTGAAGATAGCATGGCGATAAAGGGTAAATTAACACTGTCGTCTATAAATCAATTTTTTCTCCAACTAGAAACTATAGTGTCCTTCATTAAAAACCTCAAGGGAATCCGAGACATGTACAAATACAGCGAGTGAGTTGCTGTCATTAGAAATATTTCAAGGAGAAGGATTTATTTTTGTTTTTGTAGCTCGATGCAGATAAGGCTGAACAATGAGTTGAAAGAACTTGATTTTGTCCTACTCGAGATGAGCTCAATCCTAAGGAACATAAGCAGTTTAAGAAAGCAGAAAATTGATGTCACGAAGGAAGTGAAAAATTTAAAAGAATCCTATGAAAAACGTAAGCGTGAAGGTAAAATTGAGTATATATAAAAAATATAAGAAAAATTGTTTATTGTTTTCTTGTTTCAAACTTACACTAATGAATAATAAAACAGAATATCAAGAAATGGAATTAGTTGCAGCAATTTACGATAAGGATTTACTAAGGAAATGGCATGTTGCGAAGAAGGCGAATGACATACAGACAATGGAGAACTTCATAACGTCCCTAGTGGTAACGTATTTGAAATTAAAAAACAAATCAAACCTTTCAACGAAAATTGTTTCAGGAGAAACGTCAAGCGTTAGAGTATGTTTATAAAATGGCCACTGAGAAGTTGACTGGGCTGAGAAAAGCGCACAACAACACACCGATCATGCTCCAAGCTTTGTTCGCCAAGCCGCTCCCGCCGCCGATACGTGTAACGGAATCCGAACCTGACACATTTCTCAACACAACAGATTAAATAAAGAACAATAATCACAATCACCTCTTCTTTTATTGTCCAATTTGCATCTGGCAGATCAGCTAGAACCGCTTCAGAGAAATTTGCGCAAGGAATGTCATGTTCGAGTAAAAGAACTTCATTTTCAGCCTCTTTCGATCCAATTGGGCCCAAGGCTCGAACAAAATGGCCCTGTATATATTTAAAAAAACAAATAATAATAATTAAATAAATCAAAGAAAAATATTTGTATTACCTGAGGATATCTAGAATCCTTTGGCCATGCATCTATAGCGACAACGATCCTTTCTTTTGACAATCTCTCACCCTGCCTTGTTTCAATTCTCACTTTAGGCACTTGTTTCTTAGCAGGTACAAACAAATGCCTTGTATGCTAAAATTGTTTTTGTAAATATAATTAATTTGGTATGGAAGCCCAGTCAGACTAGTTTTACTTTGTTTTTAATGGTACAGTAAATTAGGAAAAAATTATTAATTTAGAAAATTTATTTACACACTGGGTGTACTAGTAGTGAATATACTCATTGTGAAATATGAGCGTACCCCATGCACTGGTGAGAGCTGCAGAATGCCACAATACTGCACAATTTTCCTGTTGATAATTCCAACGACCTTGCCAGTCATTTGCTTCTCAGCATTGTCGTCTTCAGCGATTTCATCGACATCTTCTATAAATTAAATTTAAATTTTAACCCTGATAAAAGTCTTAGGTTATGGGAGGGTCGGTACAGGTAAATGTCTCGGGTTTGAGTGCAGGACTGTTGAATGGAAAATGGAAATACTGACACCCAATTTAAGAAAAAGACTTTAGGTGAACCTTTAACATTTATTTATTTATATATGGGCACTTGTGCCCATTTTAAAAAAAGTACTGTATCTAATACATAAAAACAAGGAATTATAAAGGAATCTATTATATAAAACAAAATAAGGAAGTTTATATTGAAAAAATATTGTTCAGTTCAACATCTTCAGGACGTCTATTAGCTAGGTCCATCATTGTTTTCAGTGGCAAATAATAAATGTAATTGGCACATGAGTAAAGTTGATAGAATAATCAGACTGATGTGGCATTAAAATTAAAATATGCAACCCTGGTGAATCAATTTGATTGTAGAGAACGCGGTAGACAAAAATCAAACATTTTTTTAAATGAGGGTTTTTTGGGGGGTTCATTGGATTCACTGAAGAGCTACTGGATTCAAACCCGGGTCCTTTACCTAATAGAGATGAGCACCATGACAGTGCCTAAATCGTTGCCCTAACTGGTCAAGTTTCTTCTTTCCTTCTTTAACTTAATTAGACTAAATCGATGGCCCCAATATTATGCAGTTTACAACAAAAGGAGAGTATATTTTAAAAATTAATAATTATATAATAATATAATTGCTGCTTTTGTAATAAGAAAGAAAATGAAGATATATTCCATTTTTTGAGCCAATGTCCAATATTAAAGAGCACCAGGAAAATTTTTTTGTTTCTTCTGAACAAAAATCAAAAGTCAAATGCAGTAAATCTTTTACACAGAATGTATTGACTAAACGTGTGGATAAGATGTGTGGAGTCGAGACAAGAAGAATAGAGAGTTCTGTGAATTTACAAGAAGCGGTTGAGACATGAGTTGATCAACAAAGAGAATCCAGAAAAAAGAGATAAGGAAAAATAAGAAAAATCAGAAGTGAAGACTGGTGTTGGTGATTGTGCAAATGCATGTTATGAATAAGTTATATGATAGTATTTTTATATTACTAAATGATTAATATAAATACTGAGATGGTCTAGAAAGTGCTGCAATAAAGGGGTAGAATCTTTTCTCTTTGGTTGTTGTATTTTTTGCAGTGTACATTCCTTCCACACAAAACATAAGTTTGTTAAATATCCTTGCTTCACAATACAGATATAAAGAGTCTATTTACATTAGATTCAATATTTTTTATGATTATTAAATGTACCTGAATCGATGACTAAATTTGATGGCGCTTTCCATTCAGACTCAGGCAATATTTCAACAGCGACTGTATCACCGTCAATTGCCCTATTTATACTTCCTCTTCCTTGCAATAAAATCTAACAAGTTTTTAAATATTTTATTACTTTTTATTTATATTAATTTTACTTATATATTTTGACTTACGTCATTTTGTTCAGTCTTCACCGTCCCTTCTAGAATGTTGTCTCGAGACGCGAAATACACCCCTTGGACTAGGTTGCCTGTTTTCAACCCCTGGCGTATACTGGCAAGCGGATAATGAGCGGTGTAATCTTTCGTCTCGTCCTCATTCTTCATCTGCGACCATCGTTTACTGCTTACTCTCTCAAGCAATGTCACATTATCTGTTCCCTCAGCATAATCACTTACTATAAAAATTCACTTATTTAAAACTCCAATATAAAAGTCATTCTTAAGAGACAATTTTTTAAAATTTTTGATAAAGTATAATTAAACATTACTAAAATTAATAGCGTTTTATGAAATTGAGCTTGTCAAGTTGTAATGTACTTACGAGATAGAGCAGTTATTCCGAATTGGAATGACTTAAGCCTGTTATCTGCATCATCTGAAAGCAGGACGGATTTAACTGTCACGAGATGATCCTCATACCACTTAGCAGCCACTCGAATCGCCCTGTCATTTCTGTCATTAGCAGATTCACCGTTTTCCCTCTCGACATAAGTCTCCCTTTAATTTCACAATTGTTAAATGCTAATTGGTACAAAAAAAAAAAAAAAAAAAAAAATATATATAGAACATACAGTCGGTGTTCGTTTACGAATACGTATATCTTGCGTGACTTGTCGCCTATGATTTCCTTGAGACGTTTGTATATAGTCGCACTCCTGTGTTTCACCTCTTCAAGCACAGTTTGGAGTATGACTATATTTGTCAGATATGGATCTTCGAGAGCATCTATCTGTAACGAGTGGGATAATTAAAAAGTTAACAACAAAACAATTTAATCAAACAAACCTGATCAAGGACGGCGTTCGTGTCGAGGAATATGTAGTGGTCCTCTGGGAATGCTTTCGTCTTTGAACGTGGCTGCTCGTCAAGTACCATTTCACTCAATGAGCTGCATTGACTGCAAGCCTTCGAACCGCATAGAATATCATCTCTAAGATAATGCTCTCTTACCACCTATCAAACCCACAAAAAAAAAAATTCAATAAAAATAAACCACAATGTGTTATGAAGAAAAAATATTCACCTTGAGGATTTTATTCGACCTGTTCGTCCTGTAGAAGACTTTATGCTTTAAATGCTGAGACATTCTTTTTAGTTTTCTTTAAAAAAATATGTATATATAAAACTGAAGAATCTGTCAAAATCCCACCATCCCAATCACGTGTGGTTTACGTTATAACAGGGCAAAACTTGATTCCCTTCCCCTGCCTATTACTTTTTATTTATAATTGTATTATTTATAATTCTATTTGACTATTTTACAAAGAAAAATTTAAAAATAATGCTTTAAAAACAAAAATACTACATATTCAATGGAATAAAAAAATTTAGATTGATAACTGACTGTAACAGCCTATCTGTAAGCCTGTATGTTGTTCAGGTTATGCATTTGCGGTTATCCAGCCTTACTGTTTTACTGGGCGATTTTTTAATATTTTGATTTTTTTTAGTAAGTATATGTTTTTTAATTTCACTGAGATTAATATTACACTGTTTAAGTAAATTTCACAAAAATAATCTACTGTAAGTTTACATTTTTAGTATTAGTAACAGTAATATTATAAGCTCAACAATTCTTGCAATATCTTTTGCCATTAAAAAAGAAATATTTTTGCACACTTAAATAAGAACGAATTTGACAATATTATGAAGAATATACATGTGTGTAAGTCCCGGATCGATTTGGAACACATTATGACAGTTGGCTTGAAATCTGTGATTCAGAGAAAAAGTGGTCCTAGTGAATTTATGAAGAAAGTTACAAAACCTGTTAATTAAAGTTTACAGTCATAAAATAACGTACAAATTTATCGCAGTGTGATGGGGTTCGTATATCACTGCAATAAAGTCGTTTGATTATGTGACAGTTACAGTTTTTATAGATGTTAGGCCTTTGAGTAGAGTGGATGATTTCTGGCAGAGGAGGAGGATGCGCCTCTGAAGCACGTTTTAAATATGTGAACAATCCCATTTTATGTCTCTTTTGGTGGTTTTTTCCACAATTCCAGGATGACCCTCATTAAGTCATTGATGGCCGTAAGTTAAAGCCGGCTTGTTGATTTTAATGTATTTGGTACCTTCAACTCCAATCTTCTGTGGTTAGTGTGGAAATGGAAGATGAACAAAAGGAGAAAAACTAGAAAATATTGTCCAATACATTTAAATCTGGGGTTCGACAGTACCACTTTAAGATTTTAATCCATTCTGAAAAATGTGGCTGGGTTTTGGACGTGGTGAGATTGGATTTTTTTTTTAATTGATAATCAGATTTTAATTATATTAGATGTAATGGTAGAACAATTAGTTACGTAATTTGGTTGTTACAAATCATTTCAGTCTGCCCATCCTCGCTGGGTTTGTCAGTCAGACATGGTTTTTCAAGTAAAAAGAATATTTTTCACCAGAATAATTGAATAATTTGTGTTTTAACTAAAAAGTAGGCTTTTATATAAAATACTAATCCAAAAAAGGGGTTTTTACAACAGATTTAATAATAACAAATGGGTTTTGCATAAGGTTTTAGTCTTAAAATTTGGGTTTTAAATGAGGTTTAGGCTAAAATTTGGATGTCAAATGAGGTTTAG
This sequence comes from Cimex hemipterus, assembly GCA_039619505.1. NCBI lineage: Eukaryota > Metazoa > Arthropoda > Insecta > Hemiptera > Cimicidae > Cimex > Cimex hemipterus. Next base: position 9,691,874 of record CM077109.1, read on the forward strand.
AATAAAAATTGCGTTTTCCATTAGGTTTGACCTAAACATTGGATTTTTACGTGTGTTAGTGCCCAGTGTAAGATTGTCTAAAAGAGTGCAAAACAAAAGGTCCAAGTTTAAGGTATTTTTAGGTGCTTTTGCATTGTATAAATTGCAGACACCTTGTACCTAAACCTTCACTCCTATTTCACAGGCAATTTTTCTGAGTTCGCCAAGGGTTGGACTACTCCGACTACTGTCCTGTGGGAGAGCAGGATTTTTACAGAGCAGTGTGCTCGGACCACCTAGTGTTGCTGTTTCAGATCAGTTTTTGTTGCCAATCTTCAAATAAAACCACCATAATTTTGCCCCCCTTCTTTGTTATTACAGGAACTAAAAATGACAACATAGTATTTGCAAGTTCTAAATTGTCCCCTTTTCCAGGTGAACAATGATAGAGGTGACCTGCAATGACCGTCTTGGAAAGAAGGTGCGTGTCAAATGCAACCCGGACGACACTATAGGTGACCTCAAGAAGCTTATAGCCGCCCAGACCGGCACTCGGTGGGACAAGATTGTACTCAAAAAGTGGTACAACATCTTCAAGGACCACATCAAACTTGAGGACTGTATCCTTTTATTTCTTTATTAAACAATACATACATATATCATATATGAAATATAAACTTCTAATGAACAGGTGAATTGGAAGGAATCAGATGATTGCATTAGAATATACTATTTAATAAACTTAAAAGGTGTGTTTAATATATGGTTTAAAACAACAATTTGGGATTTACATAGGGTTTAAAAATGGGTTTTACATAAGATTTTAGATTAAAAATTGGGTTTTACATAAAATGTGGTTGATTTACATGTGGTTTTAGGCTAAAAATTATGTTTTACATAAAAAGTTGAAAAAAAGCACATGATGTTTGGGGCTAACAAGAGGGATTTACTTGAAGTTTTAGTCCAAAGATTTTGGTTTACATTAGGTTTTAGGCTAAAAATCGGGTTCTTACATAAGAAATGTTAAAATAAAAAGTAAGTTTTAAGCTAAAAATTGGGTGTCCTACTGAGTTATATGAGGCTAAGCCTAAAATTAAAGTTGGTTCCCTTGTAAATTTAGCCTAAAAAGCCTCAGGGATCACACATTTTGAAATTAAAAAGTTAACATAGTAACACATGGAATTTCTGTTCAGTTAGAACTTTTTTTAAAGCCTAAATAATGAGTTTTACACACAGGTTTAACCTGAAAAGAGTATTGCATAATTTTTAAACCAAAAAGGTTTTGTAAATGGGGCTTAATTAAGTTTTATTAAATCCATTGTTTAGTGGTCTAATTTACTAAATTACTTCTTTCAAATAACTATTCATGTATGGTGCTGATTGAGATGAAAAAGTTAATGTGAGCAACAGCAAACAGTGATTCCAACCTGCGAACTTCAGATCAATACGCCGCCACTCAAACCACTTGAGTCATTGAGCTGACGGTCGTGGGTTGGAATCCTTCTTGTGATACTTTGTCGTCTCAACCAGGACCTTACATAAAAAGAATAATTAGGCCCTATGTTAAAAACTAAGTTTTACGTTTATTATTGCAAATGATAAACATCCAGATCTAGTTATAAATTTTTATGGCTTGTCATTCATAATACAGTTAAATTACTTTTTTACAAATAATAATAAATCTAAAACAATTCAAGATATTCCTTAATGCTAAGCAATAGACGAAATTCATGATGGCATGAATTTGGAACTCTACTACCAATAAATGGCTACTACCCAGTCGGGTCATGATTGACAGTGAATTTTCCTCATTCTCACCACGATATATTCGTAATTGTAATCAGGCCTGATTTGTCATTGGCTTATGTTTTTTCACCAATTTAAATTATTTGATTATTTTTGTAATGTAACGTGATAGGTGTTGACTTGTAAATAAATAAAAACCACCTTATAACACAATATTTTTCTCTTTCTCCTTACACCTTCTAATTTTTTTTTAAGTATATGTACTGCCGAAGCGAGTACGACCACTTAACCTTCTACCTTATATCCCTTACACCTTCTACTTGTTATAAATATACATAACTTTATATAATATATTAAACCATTTTTATGAATCAACATTTATAAATTGTCATTCACTTTTAACATGCTTTAAATTAAAAATACTTTATACCACCATTGTTGCTCTTAAGAACGCATGAAAAAAAACTTCTCCTCAAATATCTATTAAACAATATGTTATAATTATATTTTGTTACTCTATATGCAACTTGCACAAGAAATAATTTAGTTATTTCTTTGAGTTTAAAATAAACTTTTGTTTTAAGAAAGGTTGAATTTTAAGCAAAAAAAGTAGGTTTTACACGAGATGTAAACTAAAGGCGTGGGTTTTTAATCCAAAAATAAGGTTTTACATCACATTTTAGACAAACAAACCTAAGTAGGATTTTACATGGGACTGTCCTAAAAATGTGGGGTTTCCATAAGGTATTAAAAGACTAAAAAGTGAGTTTTACATGAAATTTTTGGCATAAATTAGTACTTTTTAACATGCTGGGATTGGATTCTATTATTCATAATCAGATGTTAATAATCATTTTTGTTAGCCTAACATCGTTGGGTTGATCTTTCAGATTTTAAGAGATCTTTTTTTTTTAGACTGAATCTTTGTTTTAACCTAAAAAGCAGGCTTTTAAATGAGGTCCTAACCAAAAAATATGGGTTTTTAGAAGAGGTTAAAGCTAACAAATTGGTTTTACGTAAGGTTTTAGTATAAAGTTAGGGGTTTAAATAATGGGTTAGACTAAAAGTAGGATTTTCTACGAGGTTTGGTGTAAAAAGTGTATTTTTCCACGTTGTTTTGAGCATAAAAGTGGGATTTAATGAGATTTTATAATAAGATTGTCCAAAAAATTGTGCAAAACACTAGGTCAGAGTTTTGGATATGTTTACATAATTGTCATATAAAGAGATATGAATTCATTTTATCACTTTTTACAACACAACGAACAAATTACACAGTTAAAATTATTAATAGCTAGTTTTTCTAATAACTCTGTGGAAGACTGTGCTGGGTTTACCTCAACAAAAAATGAAAATAGGCGCAAATTAGGGACTCTTGAGCCTAAAATATAATTTTTATATGAGAGCCTGAAGAAATTAGTGTACAACTAAAGAAATTAAAATCATTTGACAATAAGTATTATGCCACATTTGCCCCCCCCCCAAAAAAAAAAGTTCTCTTTTGCTTTTCCTAGACTTAGAATAATTTATCTTTATATATATATTTGTATAGGGATTATTTTTTATATTGTTGAACAATTAGTCTGTGTACTAGAAAAAAACTTATGTGTCCTGTTTTTAATGTTGTAATGTTTGATAATTTGATAAATTGTTTTGCTGAAGAAAACAAAGTACAACAATTTATTATGAAAATTAAGTTTAATTTTCACTAAATAAGAGGAGTTTAAATTTTATAACATTTTTTGTTTTGTTTTATTAAAAAAAAATATTTAAACAAATCACATGGTTAGACTAAAAACAAGATCTTTTGGTCTAAAATAAAAAATATTATATTAAACAATTTATATATTTTAAAAGAAAAAAATCAAACGTAAAAATATTGTGCTCTCAGGGATGACCTGTGCGCCACTGACTAGGCACTTTGGCAAAAGAATGAAATGGTAAATCTCTCTCTCTCTCTCTTTATATCGGTATCTTGTTTTTCCACCTGGTTTGCGACTAGTGTAGGCGGTGAGGACCGTCGCCAGACACGTTTCGCCTCGCGGAGTGCAAAGGCGAGCTATTCATTGCCCTATTATTCAGAAAGTCACGGATGTGCTGGACAATCAGTTCGATTGCAACTGAAATCACACAAATACGAGTTAAATATTTTCATATCCCTTGTCAGGTCGGTTTAAATTTGTTGAGTGTGACAATAAAAACGAAAGGGAAACAAGAGCAAAATTACTTATTTCGTGGTATTTCTTTAAATCGTTATGAAATATAATTCTTTAAATAAATAAATTGTGTTTTTTTTTTTTTTTTAGAATAATGCTATATTTATGTTTACTTTTAGTCATTCTAAACAAAACAGTATTAATTACTTGATCAATGTTTTATTAGTAAATCACTTAAAAGTTATAAAAATACAAAATATAATAAAATTCAATGCATTTTTTTCCTGTTGTTATTACAATTAATCTTAATTATGAACCCTAAAATCCTTTGTAAACATTTGAAAGAAGGACTTTTTATTCCGCTTTTACACATAAACTTTTTTTGTTTGTTTAATAATAAATTTCTTCATTTTTTTAACAAAGAATTTTTGAACTGAGGTCTGCCAAGAATCAGTCTTTAAATCAAATACAAAATATGAATAAGAAAAAAATATTTGAAAATCACAGGTGAATTATTTTGCGCATCTTTGTGCTGTATAAACTTACAAACTAATTCATTAACAATGTTCATTACTTTTAACATTAATTATGAAGTGATGAATTTGTTGAAAAATGAAAACAAAATTTAAACAAATAATGGTACTAAATGCTTACATATAAACATAACATTTAACAAAATACAAGTCATAATCAGAATTTATTAGTAAGTTAAAAGATCTGCATACAATTTGATTGTGTCTGATCTTTTCTTCTGTTTTATTTTTCAATGGCAAAAGTGGTAATGGTCATCAAGTGTGATTGCTCACAAATATTCCAACTATGACTACAATTTAAAACTAAAATCTAACTTTTGGGAACTTGAAAATTTTTACATAAAATCTGTTTCATTATTTGACAACATTTACACAACCTTATTTTCTTTTTCTATACAAGACAACAAATTGTTTGAAATTATTCTATTTTTCTTCAATATTTTACTGGTCATTAGAAAAATTCATTAAACGGCTAGAACATTAATGCTATTCAGAAGTTTTTTTAATATTTGAAGAATCATAAGATTTTTATTTATTTAAAAAAAAACCTCTTTTTTTAAGGTCTTTATACATATTGCTATTACACTGAATTTGCCAAATTCCATCAGGTACCAGTTATTGTTACAAATCCATACAAAAAATTAAATTCATCTAAACGTACATTTAACAATTGTACATATACAAGTTTTTCAGAAAAATGTAATAATTATCTATCACTAGGAAATTTTGTATGAGGGGAATGTTGAAAAAAAATCATTACAAAAATAAAAACAATGTAAATATTACACGGTGACAGAAAAAAAAGCTACAAATTTCTATGGTTGTGATTGTAACAACAGGGTTTAAAAAAAATTGCAAATGTGCGTTTAAAAGCCATGAATTATTTTTACGTAGCTAAATAATAAAGAAAAGAAATTATGAGAAAACATTAAGAAGTTTGATTAAAGTATAATTGCGTTGAAAATTCGGTCCCAGGCCCTTGTCGAAGCCTCCTTCGAATTTAATGGGTCGGGCGTCAGCGGCTAACGTTATCCAGGCATGAATTGAGCCTGTGGTTCATTCTCGGCACCTTGGCCAACGGTAGTTGAGGACCATGGAGTATATCCCAGATGTGGTGCACTATCAAATCTATTGCAACTGGAACCAAACCAACTAATTAAAACATATACTAGAGTTTGTCGATAAGAATTAAAATCTGAGAACAAATCTGAGACTGATTTTTTACTGAAGCAAAAATTTTTAAAAAATTTGAAATCAACTAGTTCCTTAATTATCAGCATATTAATATTTACCATGGGCCTAATCCTCTGGTTTCTTTTACACATGTTAAAACTTCGTTACTTGCAATTCTCTTCTTTTCTCACAGTTCAAAAATAATTAATGACAAACTCTTCTGGGTCACACTTAAATCACTATAAATCTTGAGAGCACTAGTAAATAATGAAAGAATAAAATAAATAAGTTTTCCCAACATTAAATCAATGCTCAGTATGTTATTTATTTTATTTTAATTTTTTTTTTAATTTTCTTAGTAATTCCATAAAAATTATTTAATTTATATTGCAATTAATCTGATCAAAATAATTATTATCTATTTAAAAAACTAGTTTCTAGAAATACGATATTAAAATTTTAATTTTTTTCCAATTTCGGACACCTCATGAAAAACAAACAAACTGACCTTCCTAACAGCAAGTAGAAAAATAATCATTCCCAATTTTATTTTTGGATACAAAAAAAGTTTAAATTTCCTTCTTCCTTTTTTTTTCCCAAAGCGAAAACTAATTTTTTTCTGTTATCTGCCTAAGCTCGACTAAAACACAAAATTAAGTAAAATCACATTTGAAATGTATTAGCATTAAAGTGATTTTATTTTCAATGTGGAATTGTTAAGATGAATCTGTCTTATGTAGATTAGTGTCAGACAACAAATTTATTAATGTTATGGTTTAAATTTGAATTTTGTACATGAACAATTCATCAAACTGCCCGAAAAAATAAAACTGAACATTACAGTTTTCCCTAATTTTATGTGCTAAAGAACTGTAAGTAATAATCGTAATAGAAACAAATTACTGAACCATTTGCCAATGAATTGTTTAAGCAACATAAATTTCTAATGCACATGCAAAAAGATCTATCATCAAAATCTTGGTGAAAATCCAACCTTTCAACCCAAATTACCGCCCAAATTTATTTTATCTAATAACATTTTACAATAAACATTGACCAGCAAATTATTATTATATTAAAAGACAAACAAGTAAAAAATAACGAACTGGTTCTCAATAGCTAGCAAAAATTTACAGCACTGATTTTTATAATAATAGTCAATATTGGCAGTTTCTATGTAATAATAGTGGAGACAGTTTCTTTGTAGTAACAGACAATGATGGTGATTGTTAATAGTGATAGTTTAGTGGTGATTCTTGGTAGCTAACAATAGTAAATAATGGCAGTTTCTTTTTAGCAATAGTCAATAGTGGCAGTTTCTTTGTAGTAATCAGTGGTGGTGAAGGAATAATTAATTATGGTGATTCTTTAGAAGTAATAGATATTGGAGGTTCTGTTTTTGAAGATAATTCTCAGTGGTGATGTTTGCCAATTGTTGAGTCAATGATGTGTTTTGTTATACTAGATGTCATTGATCAATCAATTTTTTGTGATAATAAATACGTAAATTTATACTGCTGTGATTTTTATGAAATCCGAGAAATCTTTTATAATGGTAGCTTTACCAAAACAACCGTAAACAATCAAACTTCTACAAAATGTGTATTTCATTTCGCGTGTTGGTTCCTGTTTGATTTTTGTTGCAACATCAAATTTTTGACAGGTTGAATTCATGTTAAATTGTAAATATCGATTTTAACAATGTCAACTTAAAAATAAAGCAGAGTTAGATTTTTGATTTGATAATCATTTTACTGATTGTGAGTTTATGGATTATTTTCAAAATTGCTTCAGTGAAAACAATTAATTTTAAACTGTTTTTCACTCTTAACATAAATCATAGAAATTGTTTTTTCTTGAGTATATATATGTATATTCATGGCAACCATTAAAATTTTTCAAACATTGCCTTTATGTTAGCAATATCTTACTTAACATATACTTGATATTTTAAAAAATGATCCAGAGTAATTTAATTGAACTGAATCAATTGTGTAGTGTTTTAGATATTGACATAAAAATGTGTATGTATAAGGCAGATAGCCTACTTCAATATATTTTACTATATTTTACTGAGTTCCGATTTCATTTATTCATTTTATTTTAATTAATATTGGGGATCTTTTCACTAATTTCATTCTGTACATAAATTTCATTTTTCAACAATTAAAAAGTGTTCAATACATACATAATACAAAACAAACTTACAAAATATACAATCATTCACATAAATTACAATAAACGAATGTAGATAATTATATTCTGTATAAAAAAAATGGTGATGAAAAACCGATTTTGCTGAAACCAATGAAAACTGTGATTCACAAACAACACAAAATAAAAATAGTAATTTTGCCCTTATTCCACATAATTTTGGTTAATTAATTTTTTCTTAAGAAAACATGCAAAAAAATTATACTAATGATTATTGTTTTTATTTATACATACCAATATTGTCAGCTCCCCTTGGTATTATAACGTCAGCATGCTTCTTTGTCTACAGAGGGAAAAAAGCCACAACAAATAGAAATTGGAAATAAAATAGTTTGTATCATTATTTACAATTGATTATCTAAACTTTTATTTACCGGAAGGCAGAACTCCTCGAAGGCCGGTTTCACATAGTTCATATATTGGTTGAGTACTTGCTCGAGGTCCCTACCTCGTTCATTGATATCCCTCGGAACTAAAACAAAAACCAATGGCTTTAGTTAAGAAACTGAACAGACGGGGAAAATGGGAATGCCGGCACCTCTACGTGCGAGCCTTGTGTCTGAGTCTGTGTCGACAAAGAGCTTCATATGAAACAGGTTGCGAATCTCAGGGAAGTAGAAGACTAGTATGCCTTCAAATAGGACAACGTCAGCAGGGTAAATCGTCTGCATTACATCTGACCTAGATTTGACAAATTGACTATTTCACAAATTAAAAAAAAATATATATAAGATATTTTTTTGTTTAGGAATTAAAGATCTTGTTTTACTCAATGGCAATTAATTTACTTAAAAATAAGAACAAACGGGATGATTATTGTCTACTAACAACCTGTTGTTATAAATCAATTTTTAAATAAATCCAGTAATATTCAGTGGTTTAGGATTTTATATAATTAGAAAATTCCCTTTGTTAAGACGAAATTATCTCTTAACAGTAAATTAATATTATTTAGTTGCATTGTTTTTACAGTAACAGTAAATGAAAATTGCATTTTAAAATAAAAATTTCTGTGAATGGCATTGACTGGAAAATGAGAGCACAGCACATTTATTGTTTGTTTATAAAGAGCCAGAAGAAATAAAACAATAAAACAAATATTTGTAACCTCAGTTGACACTGAGGAGTGAAGCAATTGCCGACAATCCAAACTCACCTTGAATTGGTGATGTAATCATATGAAGGGATGGTCACTTTCTTCCCGGCCAGGATGTCAGTGAGGGTGTTGTAAATGAGGGTCTCGTTGAAAGCATCTATCCAAAAAAAGAAACATACATGTACTTTTTTCTTTTTTTTTACAAGGCATGGCAAGTTGTAAAAATGTACAAACCTGGATGGTCGAAGTTATACTGGCCCTTGAGGGCTTTCACCTTTTCGGCAGAGCTTAATTCCCTGTAGAAGCAGTCTTGGCTGATTGTGACGACCTTCCGCTCCGCATGATCGACATCAACTTGGCCCAACTTTTCCATTATCCTCTTGCATACTGTCGACTGAACCAAATATATACATACAATATATATATACAATATATAAGTATAAAAAGTCTTTCAATTTTTATACATATACAATATATAAGTATATATATATAATACAATATATAAGTATATATATATATATATTATATAGACTTTTTTAATAAATTGAAAAAGACTTTTTATTGACGTTTTTATCTCAACTAAAACCTTAATTAATTGTAACATATTACTTGGTCAAGCGGACCACAAAATTAATGAATTTAAAAAGTTTGATAAGATATGAATTTTTTTCAAATATTAACTATTATTTTAGTCAGTATTAAATTTACTGACAAAAATTAAATACTCCTGAATCAACTACTAAAAAGACAATTACTACAGAATTAGCAATGCAAGTGCCAATTGCTCTGAATACAAAAATTACTGTACTATCCCCATGAATTTACACATTTATTACAAAAACATGATTTCCAACAAATGTCAAACTCCTTCTAAATTGACTATTACGATAAAGATATTGTACTGAGCATTACTACACAAAATATAATTTCCAGGAAAGCTCCAATTAACTCTGAATTTGACTATAATTACAAAAACATTGCAATGGTCAAGCACAAAAATAATGGTACCAATAAAACTCTGTCTAACTCTAAATCTAACGAATTGAATATTATTACAAAGATACTACATTGGGGGAAAAGTACAAAAGCATGAGTTCCAAAAAGATGAATACTGCCTTTGAGTTGTCTATTATTACAGACATTGCAATTTTCAAAAGTACAAAAATCATTGCTTTCAGCAAAGATCTAACTCAGAATTAACTATTATTGCAATGATGCTTCCTTGGGGAAAAAGCACAAAAAACATGAGTACCAAAAAGATGAATACTGCCTCTGAATTAACTATTATTACAAAGACACTGCAATGGTCAAAATAATTATAAAAAAGTGGGTTCCAACAAAAATATAATTATGAATTGAATATTAGTAAAGACACTGCAATGGTCAAAAGTAAAAAAAATACATGGCTTTCAACAAAGACCTAACACAAAATTGACTATTATTACAACGACACTACAATGGGGAAAAGTACAGAAAATATGAGTTTCAAAAAGAAGAATACTGCCTCTGAATTGATTATTATTACAAAAACATTGCAATTTTCAAAAGTACAAAAATCATTGCTTTCAACT
>CM077109.1:9702351-9713899 GCA_039619505.1 Cimex hemipterus
CAAAAACATTGCAATTTTCAAAAGTACAAAAATCATTGCTTTCAACTATGAATTGAATATTAATAAAAAGACACTGTAATGGTCCAAAGTACAAAAAACATTGCTTCTAACAAAGATCTAACTCAGCATTGACTATTATTACAAAGACACTACAATAGTCAAAAGTAAAAAACCAAAATATTAACTACCTTTGAATTAACTATTACTACAGAGACGCTGAAATCTATATAAATGCAAAAGTATGGATTCCAACAAAAATCTGTCAATTGGCTACTATTACATATACACAGCAATAAATAAGAAGTTTAAAACGGGTTTCCAACAATTATCTCTCTTACAACTATCTTATCTCTATCCCTCTATTACTACAAACTACTACAACTATTACAACAAAGATTGCTACGAAAAAACCTACATCCATCATTGTTTTAATAGTTATTAAAGTATGTTGCTAATTCACAATTTCATCACAAATGCAATAATAGTTTGTTACGAATAAATTCTTCTTTCATTTACTATTTAGGAAAATAGGTGTGAAAATGATGTGTCCGTTTTTTCGTAGGAACACGTTAGTTTATTTGAGACAAACACGTGGTCTTGTCGTAAGGGCGGTAAGACTTCGAAAAAAGCAAAGCCACGTCAGACGATTTGTAGAGTCGAGGTCATCGGAGATCGATAAGTTTGTAAAAATAAGAGAAATTTTTTTTTAATTGAGAAAATCGGCTCACCTTTCCACTCGCTGTGCCTCCAGCTACTCCTATCAGGAAAGGCGACTTGCCCTCTACGTTCGACAGCTTGCCGTTGAACTTGCAAACGGACATCGCGGCGAAAGTTTTTTAAAAATAGTGTCAACAATGAAAATAATATTAGTCTAAATTTCCTAAACAACCTAACTGGAATTACTGTACGGTCAATAATATAACCTTGGACAGTGCAACCTCCATTTGACCCCGTCTGTTATGGATCGTTTCCTTATCCACTAGCGACTTACAGAATGGACGTTGAAAATTTTTAAAAATGTACAGCCTAAAATTAACCACAAGTAACTAGTCATGAATGGCTTAGTCAGCTAATTCTACCGTTATGTTTGATTATATATCCGATTAGTATCAAAAACACGGCTAAAATTTTGGTGGGAGGGAGCAAAAAATATACAACACTGAGAGGCTGTGCTCCCAAGGGGAAATATTTTGGCCAACTTTATGGTCTCTGGTAGTAGTCGACCTCCTACAGTTGATAATGTACGTTGACGTACCAAGGTACGCAGAATTATAAAACACCGTAAATAAAACGCTGAAATGGTGATAAATTTAAACTACCCAAAGGCGTCCCTTGGAAAAAAGCTAAAGCTCAATCCCTACCAAACTAAGAAATTCCAGGAATGTGGTAGCCAAAAAATTAATCCAATGAGGAAGGAGAAAGAGGAAATCGTACTCAACAAACTGAAAAGTAATTAAAAATTTGGTCGTATATTTACTGGCCCCGGTTAATATCACATTAAAAAATGAACTGTCTACATATAACCAATTTGAATTATATGTTGATAGACGATGCCATATTCCTGAAGATGACACCAAATAGATAATAATATTTAAAAATCGGTCTATTTACAAAACCTAATATTATTTCGAGCCCTGATGAAAGACGAGTGAGGAATGAGGATATTTAAAAAAAAAACTCCTCTTGGTTTTGTAATGTTTTAGTTTTTTCCTTGAGTAAGCAAAAGTGTTTTGATTATAAATCACATTCCTTACCAAACTACGCCATGTTACGCAATCAAGTTTTTCAGATTTAAGTTTGTTGTTTTTTGTCCGCATAAATCAAACTTCATTTAATGAAGTCCTTTTTGGTTGAAAGTTGTACTTTTTAGTTGGAAATTTAAATATTTTCGATTTGGCGCGTCTTTGAGCCGGCGCCCAATCGCGTTTCGGAACGTATTGTCAGTCAGCCGGGCCAATCAACGCCGTCCACGATTCCCGACTTCTCCCCGTCACCCAACCCCATTCTTATTCTACAGCCGCGGCCGTTCGTCCGTTCAGTCGAAACCAGGACTTGATTCGAGTACAAAGTGGACGAAAAAACGCGAATTAAACATATAGTGTCTTATTTTAAATTTTGATCTAGTTGAAAACAACAAAAGAGAGAGAAGGGTATATTTTTTATATTTTCGAGTCAGTTGTAAATCAAACCGGAACAAATCAGTGAGTAAATGGTTTTTTTTCTATATTTCTAGGCAAATGTCTCACTTCAAATAGAAAATGTTTAAATGATTTTTTATTTCTTTTCCAGGAGATTTTCACAATAATGATTTTACATTTTCTCGTTTTGCTTTTCGCTTCGGCCTTAGCAGCCGACGAGAAGAATAAGGACGTCGGAACCGTCGTGGGCATTGACCTCGGCACAACTTACTCTTGGTAAGTAGTTTTTTAATTTTTTTTTTTCTCTTTTCTACTCACATACAATTATAACTTTTTCAAATTTTTATTTGTTGTGAAAATTCGACTGTAAAATGTGGGGAAAGCCGGCTTTTCCGCACGCAGCTCCGGTCGATTGTACCGCTGTGTCGGTTTGCGGTTTTGGGGGAATGACGTGGCTCTTTCACGCCTACCGCTATAAATGAGAATTCTTAAAACTTTTCTATCATTTTCACAGTTTAAGTATTTAATCGAATTTCCATTTAATTTGAACCGCGGTGGATAAAGAAAGAAAGAAAAAAAAATTGGAAGAATCCCGAACATTCTAGAATCTAGATGGGGGGGGGGGTCCAAAAACTACTTCGTCAAAAAAATTATTTATATTTTGACCAAAACTATTCAAAATCGAATTTTAAAAGATTTTATCGTTTTCTGTCAATAATAAGTATTTCTAAAACAAATTATTTTAATGGTTAATTGTCATTTCTTCATTTTGAGTAAACAGTTTTGTTTCAAAAGCCAAAGAAACACTTTAATTTTGTTTCTGTTATGTCTTTTATAGCTATTTTTTATTTATTTTTTAAAGTTCAGACGAGATTAGCCGTGCTAGGAAGATATCCTCAAAAATTTACTTCATTTTTTCATACATAATCTCTCGGTATTTCTTGAATTTTAAACAATACACTCCGATTCTTCTAAACCATAATAAAAAGTCATTTCTTGATTTGATGTAAACATAGTTGTTTCAAAAGTCAGAGAAAATAATTATTTTCATTTTGTTTCTGATCTGTATTTTATAGCTGCATTCACCCTCACCTTTCCTATAAATAACTGATATTTCCTAAGTGTTGGAGAGTACCTTTGATTTTCTGGTCCATAAGAACACCAATTCTTCTAAATCAGAAGTGATTTTGTCATAGAATGTCATTCTCTAGATATTAAGTTAATAGTCTTGTTTCAAAAGCTAAAGAAGTATTAATTATTTTTATTTTGTTTTGATTTATAAGTCCAAAATCGAAAAAATGATTACGCGTCCATCTGTTATATCAGATCTGATCTTGATCTTTCTCGGAACAACGAATTTGGTAAATAAAAATGGGTTAACAACTAAGTAATGTTTTATGTAAAAAAAAAAAAAAAAAAAAACGTTCTTAGCTGTTTCTTCTCTCTTCGAGATGTTTTTCTTTCATCAGTTTTGACCACCACATGAGAGTCGATGAATGATCTAAACCCTCTGAAACGAAAACTTTCCTCACTCTTCTCTCAGCCCACTTTTCGCGTTTTCTTGTAAAGGCTGTTCACCTCGTGACCTCAACCCAGGTGACTTGTTTGTAAATTTTTATTTTTAAAGTTAATTTAAAGTCACATTCACCCTTGTAGCAACAGAGCCTAAATAATCCATACCAAGATAATCTGGTATTAAAAGTCAAGCCAAGGTCATTTTACCTGATTAGAAAGAGTGTTAAAAAGCCATCAAGAGTAATTCAAGAAATATCCTCAGTTTATGTGGGAAATAATTATCAATTGGGATTTGAGTGAGTTGAGATTAAAATTGTTGTTTGAGGCTCAATTAACCAATTAGAAAGGTCTTTGTTAATGAGTTGAAAGGAATCTGGGATTAGGGGGTTATTGAGTATTGAGACATTAATCAAAATCGAAAACAATAAGGCTCTTAAAATTGCACCTTAAGTGATGCCAGACTCAACAGGAAAGTCAGATGATGTTATTCGTTTGATGACTTGTTTACAACCTGACAAGAAGGGTATTAATTTGGAGCTGGAGGAAGAAAAGCAAAACAAATTTTCAAGTTTCCAAATATGGTCATAGTTGATGATCGTTCCAAAAGCATTAGAGAAATCAGCAATAACAGAACGCATTCGCAAATATTTCTGCATCCTTGTATGTCTACACAAATTTTAGTAAGGATGATTGACAGCTATGCTGATATAGAAAAATTTTAAGCAGTGAATGAGTATCAAGAAAGTTATCGTATGCTGAAAATTGCCTTTGTTTCTGATCTGTCTGTTTAAACTTAAAGTTCAGAATAGTTTATCCTTGTTAGGTGTAAATCCTAAGAATTAGTTGTCTAACAGATTTAGTAGACAAAAGTTAATAGCCTTTGATTATTTAGAGATCCACGAGATGCGGTTTGCCGGTCTAAATAAATCACACATTAGTAGCCATTGGTTACCTTTCTTTAAAAAAAAATTACTTTTCCTGAAAATCAATTAGGATGGCAATTCTTTTAAGAAAATCACAATTGATTTTAATATTAAAATGTCATTTTGTGATTTTCGTTTTCCCCCTTTCAAAACTAGCTGCCAGGGTGTATTGCCGGTGTTCATCACCCTCTTACGAGTGTCTATTATTTTATTTTTTAAATTTGTAAAAACCTTTTTCACCATGTCCCCAGCAGTCTTAAGTTCTAAGCAGTGCGAAATCTTATTTTGATAAATCGAAGATCAACCACCTTAATTTTTTATTTTAAATTATGCTTCATGTATTTATGTATGTTTAGAATTTTGTGTTAGGCAAATCACTACCAAGTAGACCGACCTATATTAGGTCGACCAAACGAATTCTTTGTCAATTTTGTTTATTTTTTGCAATGAATTTGGCCTCCTATATTTCCTTGTTGTTGTTCAATGTTAAATGTTTAAATTTAAATGACGGACCATTTTATTTGTTGATTTGGCATGTGTAAACACCATTGTTTTTCTTTACTCACCTAACTACAAGTGTTGTCGGCGGTTTAATTGTCCTTCAACCTTGTATATCTGAATCTTTTTTCCTGCTTTTTGCCATAGTGTTTTGGTTTGTTGTTTTCCCTTTTAAGTACTAACAAGGACTGGTTAATGTTAAATAATAATTAATCCTTGTTTTCCTTGAATAAATAAAGACTGAATTTTCCGTGGGGTTTTGATTCTCGAAGTTTGGGTATTTCATCGTTTTCGTTTGATGCCTTAAAGTGAATTTTTACTTTTCCCAATTGATAAACCTACATTGTGAATTCTCTCTTGATTTGGACAGGGATTTTGAATAATGCAGGAAAAGAGCAAAAGAAAACTTTTAATTATTTCATTTAATTTTATTGGTCAATTGACCAAATTAATTCAATCAATTAATTATTTCTATGTAAGGTTGAGAAAAGAAAAACATGTCTTTTAAATTCTCTACAGCTGAATTCAATAAATCATTAAAAAGTTTTTCCTAAAACATAAAACAATAATTGAAAAGAATGCTGCTGATGTCTTCTGTTAGCATTGTACGTCAGTAATAAAATTAAATTTAAAATGAGGAAATCTTCAATCTCGGCTCATTCTTAGGAATTGATTGCATAATAAAAGCAGTATATATTGTTAGGCTTGTCTTTTCCATGTAAATTTTCTTCTTGCACTTAAGTTATTATTGTATTTTTATTTGCTTCAAATATATTATTATTATTTTTAATTGATTGCTTTTTTTATTCAGTGTGGGAGTGTACAAGAATGGGAGAGTTGAAATAATCGCCAACGATCAAGGAAACAGGATTACACCTTCATACGTTGCTTTCACTGGTGAAGGTGAGCGCCTTATCGGAGATGCCGCCAAAAATCAGTTGACAACCAACCCTGAAAACACCGTATTCGATGCTAAGCGTCTTATCGGACGAGAATGGACGGACAGCACTGTTCAAGATGATATCAAGTTCTTCCCGTTCAAAGTCTTGGAGAAAAATAGCAAGCCTCACATTCAAGTCTCCACGTCCCAAGGCAACAAAATGTTCGCACCTGAAGAAATCTCTGCCATGGTATTGGGTAAAATGAAAGAGACAGCAGAGGCATATTTGGGAAAGAAGGTCACCCATGCCGTAGTCACAGTACCCGCGTACTTCAATGATGCCCAGAGGCAAGCAACAAAAGATGCTGGAACAATTTCAGGACTCAATGTCATGAGGATTATCAACGAACCGACCGCAGCAGCTATTGCTTATGGACTGGACAAGAAAGAAGGAGAAAAGAATGTACTAGTTTTTGATCTTGGTGGTGGTACTTTTGATGTATCTCTTCTCACTATTGACAACGGAGTTTTCGAAGTCGTTTCCACAAACGGTGATACTCATTTAGGAGGAGAGGACTTTGATCAAAGGGTTATGGACCACTTTATTAAACTGTACAAGAAGAAGAAGGGCAAGGATATCAGGAAAGACAACAGGGCTGTTCAGAAACTTAGGAGGGAAGTCGAAAAAGCAAAGAGGGCTCTGTCTTCTAGCCACCAGGTCAGGATAGAAATTGAAAGCTTCTATGATGGTGAAGACTTCTCTGAGACTCTCACTAGGGCAAAATTCGAAGAGCTCAACATGGACCTCTTCCGTTCCACCATGAAACCCGTTCAGAAGGTCCTCGAAGATGCTGACATGAACAAGAAAGACGTCGATGAAATTGTTTTAGTAGGAGGCAGCACCAGGATTCCAAAAGTGCAGGCCCTTGTCAAAGAATTTTTCAATGGAAAAGAACCATCCAGAGGTATCAACCCCGATGAAGCTGTCGCATACGGAGCAGCAGTTCAAGCTGGAGTTTTATCTGGTGAACAAGACACCGATTCAATCGTCCTCCTCGATGTCAACCCTCTGACCCTTGGAATCGAAACAGTCGGAGGTGTCATGACCAAACTCATCCCAAGGAACACAGTCATCCCAACAAAAAAATCTCAGATCTTCTCGACAGCTTCAGACAACCAACACACCGTCACCATTCAGGTAATTATTCCAACAAATCCTACAATTTAAGCAGTAACGCATAAAAAATGCTCGGTTGTCGAAAGAAGAGAGAAACTTCAGGTTTCGTTTTGATTCAATGAATTTTTAATTTTCTAGGTTTATGAAGGAGAAAGGCCAATGACCAAAGATAATCATTTGCTCGGAAAATTCGATTTGACTGGAATACCACCTGCACCAAGGGGAGTGCCACAGATTGAAGTCACTTTTGAAATTGATGCCAACGGTATCCTCCAGGTGTCTGCTGAGGACAAGGGCACAGGCAACAGAGAGAAAATAGTCATCACAAATGACCAGAACAGGTTGACTCCAGACGACATCGATAGAATGATCAAGGACGCCGAGAAATTCGCTGATGACGACAAGAAGCTCAAGGAGCGTGTCGAGGCCAGGAACGAACTGGAGTCATATGCTTATTCTCTCAAGAACCAGCTTGCCGACAAGGACAAGTTCGGATCAAAGGTGACAGATTCTGACAAGGCCAAGATGGAAAAAGCCATCGAAGAGAAAATCAAGTGGCTTGACGAGAACCAAGACGCCGACAGTGAAGCCTTCAAGAAACAAAAGAAAGAACTCGAGGATGTTGTACAGCCCATCATCTCAAAATTATACCAAGGAGGTGCTCCACCGCCACCTGGAGCCGGTCCTCAATCGGAGGACGATCTTAAAGATGAGTTATAAGACTGCAAAACCTTTGTGTAAATCTGTGGAACATTTCTTTGACTGGTGATACTTAATTTTTAAGTCAGTATTTATATATTTAAAAACAAAAAACCTATACACCTGAAAAGGAAATTGGTACCTTTTTTCAATTTAAAATTTGAGTTTTTTCTTGTTTCATAAAATGTTCATTCCGCAGTTTATAAAGTTAGTTTAAAAAACAAAAACAAAAATAAAAGACTTTGTTAACTAAGAAATTTATAATTTATTTGTTACTTTTTTATTTAATATTTTTTTTAACGAATTGGGAATTGATGAATTACATTCAGCATTGAAAATTTATTGGTACCGTGTATTATAATTAATGTTGTCTGTAATTTATATAATTTCATTTCATTTTTTTTGTTTATCAGTTGGGCTTGAGCCCAAAATTGGAGAACTTTCTGAAGGTGTGATAATAAAAGTTTCTTTATTTAAATTTGGTGTTGTTAGAGTCCTTTCTTTCTCCCTGCATTCCTTCTGATCACATTCCCTCCAAGTGAGTCCAACTTGGTGTAAATCCATGATACTCGACCGAATGTAGCTCAAGGTGTCACCCATTACTCTGAACAGCATGTTCTGACATGAATTCACTAAAACATCGTATGGGACATGAGATGGGTTTGCCACCTCCGAAAAATACATGTTTTCACATATGATCTTTGAGTATTCAGAATTAATGTTTCATTCTGAAAAGAAAATGCCGTAAAGTATAAAAAAACGTCATTATGCTATTTTTCTATTTTTAGAACAATTTTTCCTTATTTAATCATACTAATTTTCTGTACATTTTCAGTTAAACATGGGAGAACTATGTCCTAGAGAAAGAAGAACTATAAAAAGAGATCAATTATGGAAGTTTAGTCTGAGGATTTGACAAATATTTTATTCAATTTATATATGTACAATTGTAATTAGTGTATCATTAACTAAATTATTTTATTTAATTTGCACTACATATACAGATAAAAAAACTATATTTGCTGTTTCACTTTGATTTGAATCCTATTTCAGTTACCTATTTCTTTCTTTTTTTTTTAATTTATTCATGTACAGGAGTTCAAGTCCTAGAAGTGTAATCGAGCAGCATATTCCAAAAAAATATACAGCATATGCAAAATAAGCAGATTTGAAATCTGCAACAATGTATTCATTGTACCTGAAACACGGCGCTTTTTTTCTGAACCAGAATCTACTTTCTCTTGCAACAATTCCGCTTTCTTTCAACAAGAGGATTCTGAAAATTACCAGGAAGATTAGAAAAAAAAAATTCTATTCGAATAGAATATAAACGAATACCCTCTTGCGAAGAGTTCTTTGTAAGGAAGGTTCTTCCTGATGAATGATGAGACGACAAAAGGTTTAAACACGTCGACTTCGGCCAAATTGCATTTCTCCTGTTCCTTGAAATCTGTCTCGACTAAGCTAAAGATATTCGAATCATGAGTGAAAAATGCGAAGGGTTTTTCTCTCATCATCTTTACACCGTCAAATAGGCTGTAAAACATTTCTGGTCTGCTGAAGTTTGTAGATTGTGATTTTTCAAGATTGCTGTAATTAGTCTTAAAGAACCGGATAATTTAATTTTTTTATATTTTTTGTTCATATCATTACTTACAGTAAGTTGAAATCTGTTCAATGGAACATCTTCTGCACCAAGTTGTATATCGTTGTTTAACAGTTTTTCAACCGAATTTAAATATTTTGTCGATGGTGACAGCATTAGAATTAAAAATGAGGCGTTGTAAAATCCATATGTCAATGTACTTAAGATAAGTAAGCTGAAGTATATGATCTTCTTGGACATAGGTTCACAGGTATCCGTCAAGCCTTGTTGAGTGAGCGAACCGATGACTAAAAGAATTTGAAACACAGTCGAAGACTCCGTGTCGTTAACATGGTTCAAAGTTAAACGCATCACGCAGACAAACAAGACTGATATCGCAATAAGAGCTGACCAAACAATGCTAGAAAATGGGCTAAGGATATCCATAAATTTTGTAAAACGCCTTGGATGTTTAAATATGAAACATTGCCTGAAATAGGGGAAAAAAAATTAAAACAGGCAACTTTAAAGCATTTTACGATAAAATACCTGAAAGTCGTTATTGATGGTAGTATGCTTATTTTATCAAGGCCAGCAGATAACGGTTCTGCCGGATACAGACCAATATCGGCCAAGCCTTTCACTAACATGTAAAACTGACCACCTGGGTAGTAGCTCAAGCTTCCGTTAATAAATTTGTATATTTTACCAGTTTCTGTATGATTTGCCAAATAAAGCTTCAGTCTGTGAATAATAAAATAAATATACGATTTTTTAAAATTATTACCATCAAGCCTGTCATAATTGTGTAATAACATAAAATTCATCCCTGGTCTGTTTTTTGGCCAGCATATTTTCTAAAGTTCTTTGTCAAGACTGGCAATGAATATGTCGAAATGCTGGAAAGCCTCTGACAGACAAACCCAGTAAGGAAATGCAGACAAAATAATCAGTAATGTGTAAATTACATGAACATTTTTGAAAATTTTGTCCCTGAAAAACATTGCCATGAACAAAGCCCGTAAATATTCCCAATTGAATGTTACAACAAACCCAGAATTGACGTACAAAAACCAAAGGTCAATGAGCAATCAAGGTCCGTTACTTTGCAGACCTGACCCTCTGGGTTTAATTAACATAAAAGTTTTAATATTTAAAACAATATTTCGGATGCCTAACTATTCCTGAATTGGCTGTATTTGATTATTATTTCAAAGAGTACAGACAAATTTAGCAAATTAAAAACAAAAAATTTATACATACTTCCCATTATATTTTTCTATTAGGATGTCATGCAGCGTAAATGAAAACTTGGCCAGATTATCCCTTGGATCACTGGTTTTAGTCCTGAGATAATTGAGAATGCCTGATGCGCCAGGGTCGGCATACACCTGGAACAGAAAACATCTTAAAAATTGTCTTGATCACAACTTCAACTAGTTATTTTACCGAAATAAAACTATTAATGGTTAAACCATTTAAATCTTCTTTTTCTACAGTTTTAATGGTTTTCAATTCAATACTATTCCAAATGGCAGTATTGGACGTGCTTAGTGTCTTCGACTTGCCTTCTTTGTGAAGCTGATAAATTTTTCCATCACTCATCAACAATGAGAACTGACTATCCCAATTTAAAGGTAGAGCATTTAAAAATGCAAACGACTCATTGAAGTTTCCAGTTTTTATCAACCAATTATAGTTTGAACCAGTGTACTTTTTAATTTCATCCTAAAAAATTATAAAATAAATTGATAGATTGTTCATAAACTTATTGAGGTTAAACGTTTACAAATTAATGGCAGGGAGATGATATCGCAATTTATTATCCTCTGTATGTAGGTCTTTTTTGGTACAGTTGTCTTTTTAATATATAGTTAATTGAAGGTTAGTTAGATCTTTTTTGGTACAGTTGTCTTTCTAATATATAGTTAATTGAGGGTTAGTTAAGTATTTTTTGGTACAGTTGTCGTTTTAACATATAGTTAATTGAGGGTTAGTTAGGTATTTTTTGGTACAGTTGTCTTTTTATTATATAGTTAATTGAAGGTTAATTAGGTCTTTTTTGGTATAGTTGTCGTTTTAATACATAGTTAATTGAGGGTTAGTTAGGTATTTTTTGGTACAGTTGTCTTT
>CM077109.1:9722997-9752395 GCA_039619505.1 Cimex hemipterus
AAATTTTTACTTTGATATTAGTTCGTACAATCGTAAAAATATTTGATGTAGCCAATAATTTAGTAAATCTAAGGGGAATATAATAAGGAGGGCCAGAAATTTCACAATTTAACAATAATTTACTTTGATGCTCGCTCGTATTTAAATACGAATGGAAATATTTTATTTAGTCGACAAAAAATCATTGACAAAGGAAGCTTATGATCATGATCAACCTGCTGACAAATATTTTATACATTGATTTATTAAGCTAGAAAATGACCTATATGGTAAATTATTTATTGGTTTATATTTAATTTTAATGCCTGCAAAATCTTTTATTTAGTCGATAATTTAGTATATCTATCCACACCATAATCAATGAGGACCAGAAATTTTAGCAGTTTAACAAAAATTAGTTTGATTGTGTTTTGTAGAATTGTTTTATCTAGCCTACAATTTAGCAAATCTAGCTCTCTTTGATTGAATTTTATATTAGTCAAATCCTCAAGTTTCTTTTTTACAGAAAAGCGGGAACGTGCGGGCCAGAGTCCGAAGTCCTTTCCATCTACCAAGAAATCTCACGTTTTAACAAAAATTTACTTTGATAATATTAGTTTGTAAAATCGTACAAATATTTGATTAGCCAATAATTTAGTAAATCTAGCCGGAATGTAAGCAAGGAGGACTAGAAATCCCTCGTTTAACAACAATTTACATTAAAATTAGTATGTAAAATGAAAATTTTAAAATATTTGATTTAGCCGATAATTTTGTAAATCTAGCTTGACATGGACCAGAAACATCACAATTTAAGAAAAATAGCATGACGTTATTGCAAAATACAACAAATATTTGATTTATTTAGTTACTACAAACAAAAAGAAAACAATCATGATCAAACGCCTGACAAATATTATATTTTTATATAATGGTTTGTTAAGCTAGGAAATGACCTAGATGGCAAACTATTTATTGGTTTACATTTCAATAAAAATGTAAAATATTTGATTTAACCAATAATTTATTAAATCTAGCTTGATATTTAGCCAAGGAGGGCGGGAAATGTAAAAGCCAAATTATTTAACAGTTTTTATTTTATTGTAATATATGTAAAATCTTAGTATGTAAAATGAAAACTTTAAAATATTTGATTTAGCTGATAATTTTGTAAATCTAGTTTGAAATGGCAACAATCTAACAAAAAATTAGCTTCAAATTGCTTTTGAAAAAAAGTTTTATCTAGTCTATAATTTAGCAAATTCAGCTCTCTTTGATTGAATTATATTAGCCGATCCTCAAGCTTCTTTCTTGCAGAAAAGCGAAAACGTGCGGACCTGATTCAATAAATTTCCATGTCCCCAGAAATTTAACAGTTCATCAAAAATTTTGATATTAGTTTGTAAAATCGTAAAATTATTTTATTTAGTCGATCATTTAGAAAATCTAGGCACATTAATAACTAAAGAGGACCAGAAATCGCACAGTTAAAGTAAGATTAGCTTGATATATTGTGAAATTGATTTAGCAAATCCGGACTGCAGCCAAAGAAAGTAAACAAACAGTCTATGATCAAATCAGTGACAAATATTATTTCTTATAAATTGGTTTATTAAGCTAGAAAATGACTTTGAAAACTTGCCGACCATATGTGGGTAACGCCAAGGATGAACCCATTGAAAAATCCACTTGAGATTCTACGTTTTTGCTGTTTGCCTATTCAGCCTAGTAAATTATAAGCAAAAACAAATATCTTTACCATTGTGCAAAATTATATCAAGCTAAATTTTTGTTAAACTGTGACATTTTTGGCCTCCCTTGGCTTCAGGTCAGACTCATTTGCTAAATATTATTGGCCAAATCAATTTTTTAAAATAGATTTTACAAGCTTGAGCTTATATCAAGATACATTTTTGTTAAATTGACACATTTCTTGGTAATTTGCGTAGTTCGATGAAAGAAATTACATTAAAATTAATTTCTATTGAATTTTGAGATATTGTCGTTGTTTTAAAAATATGTCCGGTCCATTGTTTTTCTGTTTGTCGCAAACTGGCTCGATTCGCCAATTTAAAGTTTGCATTAACCCTGTTTTATCGTATCACAAATTCAGATTGAAGCGAATTTATTTTTTATGTACAAGATACGGCCTCCGGTCTGCCATTTTTTCGCTGTTCTTGCGACGAGGGAAATTGCGGATCCGGCTCAGATAACTTTATTTATCTTTGTTTTTCGAAATATCGCCCTTGATCGGTCCTGTTACAGTCAGGGTAGATTTGCAAATTATATGTCAAATCAAATATTTTTATCTTTTACGTTATCACACTACGTTTTTGTCGAATCGAGGGATGTCTGGTCAGCATTGGTTACAGTCCGAGATGCCAAGGAGTACGGTCCGCACGCTTTCGCTGTTTTGCAACGTAACTATGATTTGGTCCAGCTTAGTGAAAAGAATGGACATAAATTTTTAATTAAAATACATATTCAATCTTAAGCGATCGGTAAAAACCAATAAATAATCAATGTGATATACGCGTTAATAAATTTTGTCGAAGAGATAAAATTATAATAAGCGCATATATCTCAATGGAGAGTCAACGGACTGCAACAGAACAAACTTGCGTGACTTCTGAATTAATGTTTGGCCACTTTTACGAGAATTAATTTTATTATTGAAGAACAACAAACGAAACAAGGTAGAATGGCGGGAATATAGATGGTGATATTGGAAAGGTTTAATATAGCTTTTTATTGGTAAGCATAAAAAAAATATATATTTATATAGTTGTTCTATCTTTTGCCAATTATTTCTCTACTTTCATAACGGTTTTTCCGATCAGGTGAAAATAGGTCATCGTATTAGAAAGGTAGTCTGATAGGGCAAGAGCTGACGAAGGGACGGCAGGTAGAATTAAAATTCACTACCTATAGAAAAATTTGATCAAAAACTTTGAAAATTCTAGAGAGCTATTTCCTCTTTTGAAAGAATGGGAAACTTCAGGACGTTTATTATCTGATGTTTGTATAAATAATTTTAAGAATAAAATATTAATATGAAAATTATAAGTCTATGGTTTAAAATAGAACTAAGGGATATTAAGAATAATAAACAAGTTAAAATTTACATAAATAGTCCTCTTTTACAAAGATCCTTAACGGGCTTTACTACGAACCGACAGGCATCTAACTTTACTGAGATTGGAAAAACGACAAAACAGGCTGACACAAAATAAATACTCTAAATATTACAAAGACCCAGTAAAAAAAGCACATAACAACCCTAAAGTAACTGTTGTAACCAAAATAATGTACCGAAACCACGAGCTTAAAACATCATACTGACCATTTCTGGTATTCTACAAAAAAAAAAAAAAAAAAAAAAAAAAAAAACCAAAAGAATATCGAATCTTCTATGAATTAGTACGAACCACCAATGATAATTGTAGGTTGAAAGCCAATATCTCGTAGTTGAGCCTTTAGTAACAATATTACTAAATTAAATCTCATAAGGGACTGACTGTTACTGAAAAGTTACCAACAAGATTGAACACCCGTGTGGGTTCCGGGGTAGAATAGACCCACGGCTTCTCTGCCTGTCGTATGAGGCGACTAAAAGAGCCTTTTCCTCACCGTTTTCCCGGTGAGGAGAAGCGACCATCTCTCTCCCCATAATGTCCACTCCTCGTCACTCCCCAACACATATCTTGTCCCAACCTGGTCGTGGGTAAAAGAGACTAAGGGAAGGCACCCTGACGAAAACCACCGATGGAAAATGAAAATGGAGTAAACATTACGGTGCAGGGGGAAGGTCCCCAGCTACTGCAATAATGCCACGGGGGTTGTACAATTGGCCCTCGTGACACATAATGTTACAAGTGTACAGAAAGTTACCGAAGGAGATTCACCCGAAAGCCCCCCTATCGACGGTGTAACGGTGGCACCGATGTTGTTGCGTACGGAACACGAGATACGAAGCGGCCAACACGACAATAGAGGAAGAATGGAAGCTCTCCGTCCAAAAGAAAGAGTGAATTAACCTGCTCTCCCAAGAACGAGCAAGCAGTGACTGGAACCATACGCTCCACTATCACCAGCGCCATCAGTGACAAAAAATGAAAGAAGAACGAGAAGGCAACACAGCAAAGAAAAATAACAAGAAAAAGCAAAGAGACTCGACGATGGTGATGCGTGTACCAGGGCATCGCCCTGTTAGCGGAGACCTACATCACGAGGTACTTCGTTATTTCTCGGAAAAAAGAGGACTTTAAAAAGACATGCCCTTTCCGTTGGCACAGAAGTATTAAAGAATCCATACGCAGGACAGAAAGTGTTACAAAAACAAAAGAAGAGAAATTGCGTGTGGTTATAAACGATGAACAATGCAAAGCGAGATTAACAAGCCTCAGAATGACGACCTACCACGACCTTGAGTACAGCTGCACTGAAGACATCAAGGAAGGCCTGAAGAACCAAGGGGTTAGAAGTTAGAAGGCAGGGCGCTCGACGGAATGGCCTAACTATTCCTGACATTTGAAACCCCAGTATGTCCTCAGGAAGTAAAAGCAGCGTTTTTTCGCCCAAGAGTACGAACTTACATACCGGCCCCCATGCGATACTATAAATGCCAGAAATTCGGACACATCTTCCTGCAGTGCGTCACTGAGGGAGAGTTGTGAATGTGAGAGGGAACATTCGAAAGAAACAGAATGTGACAATCCCCCACATGTGTAAACTGTGGTGGTAATCACAGCTAGGTCCGCCAGCTGCCCATTCCACTCGAGGGAAAAGGAAATACAGAGGTTAAAGGTTGTGGGCCGATTAAGCTTTAGAGAAGCTAGATAGGTAGTAGAAAGGCGGAGATCCGTACGGTAGCTTGCGGATTCAAACACCCCCAACACCAACAGGCGACAAAACAAAAAAAAAAGAGGATTGCCACCAAAACATCAATCTCGAAGACCCGGAGAAAAGTCAGCACTGGGTCGCACCCGGAATACTAGTCCTGGGCGCGATGGTATCCCGACTGAGATGCTTCGCACCGGAGGCCAAGCATCGAATGTTGGAATTTTTCAGCATCATATGGGATATTCCGATTTCTCTGACAACCTGCCTAAATAAACTCCTGAAGTCCATGGTCATTGTTCGTTTGACCTGGTACCTTGAGACAAAAGGAATTTATGCCAGTATCAGGCAGGATTCTGCAGTCATCGTTCTGCGGTAGATCTTGATTCTCGGCTCGAGGGAGCTGTTTAAAACACATTTCTGACTAAAGAACACGCTCTGTTCTTCGACCTCGATAAGGCGTATAACACTACCTGGAGATATGCGATACAGCGGAAATGCCATGAAATCGATCTTATAGGCAAAATGCTACGGTTTATTCGTGGGTTCCTAGAAAATCGACGATTCCGAGTCAGGCTTGAGTCCGTGCTATCCAGGGATCACGTTCAAGAGAACGGTATCCCTCAAGGATCGGTGATGAGTGTCACGCTCTTTCTAGTGGCGGTGAACGGGATCGCCGACTTAGTTCTCCCGCAGATACTAAAAATGCTGTCGATGACCTCTGTTTTTACCATTCTGGTACCATCAAAAACAGTGTGTGAATTCTTTTGCAAATTGAGGAGGGCCCATAGCCAACCTCGTCTCTGCCTCGGCCTCATATTCGATGAAAATTTAAGGTGGCACATCGAATCCTTGGTCTACTAAATCGTATTATCAATTCAGGCGAGGAACGGACAGGGAGACCTTGCTGAAGCGTTGCTTTATAACTGACTATTACTAACAAATCGCAGAAAAATATTGATTTCCTAGCAACTGACTATTCCTCAAAACGATCTCCAACAAAGACTAATTTCTTTATAAGTGATTGTTACTAAACAAAGACACCAAAAAAGATTGATTTCATAGACAACTTTAATTACTAAGGCTAACTTTCCTTGTAATGCAATATTACCAAGAAGTCACCAACAAATATTGACTTTTTAAGAACGGACTATTACTAAAAATACTTTGAAATACTTATTATTACTATAAAAAACTAACTCTAGTTTACTGTTGTACACTACAAAGATCACGCGTTAACTAACTAATTATTACAAAGTCACAGCCGCTAACAAACAATTAACAACTAATTGAAAAGTAAATAAGACAAAGTCAAACACCAGCCGAGATCAAAGTTTAATTTTGATTCCAGTAAAATTTTCAATTTATAGGAATTTACGATTAGTACAAATATCAAGACGCATGTAAAATGTTCAAAGCCACCAACGAACCACTGAATTTTCTCTGAATAAAAAGTTGAAAAAAGTCGCCTAACTGTCAACAAACTTACTATTTCTACAACGACAAATACATGAAAGATCTAACTTTCATTGTTTTAACTGTACGGACATGTTTTAAAAATAATTTAATAATTTATGTATAGTAATCTGAGGTCTGGCCCCCTTTAACCCCCCTGTTAATCTTGATTTTTCGTCTCCCCGACCTTTCAGATGAGTAAGGCACATTGGTGCTTGATATTAATAATTACTAACTCATGATGATTTTTTACCCTTTTTATACTCTTCTTATATCAAAGGGTAAATGAAATAAAAGATATGAATTTTAATTCCGCTATCACTCGAATGATACTGAATCCATGATAACAACGTCCTCGTCCAAGGGTTTTACAATAGTTCGTGGGCGACATTGCTTCGAACAGGAACTCGCCATGAGGCACTACTTCAGACTTCAGTTATCATCGATGACTTTCCAACATTCCTCTGCGGCGGAACATGACTAATCTCATTCACAGGAGGCAATCACCTATGTCTCAACACAAGGCCGTTTGACTAAATTCATTCCGTTGGGCCAGGGTCTCGTACTGTATTTATTGGCAATACCAAAGCTGTTCTAAAACCAATAAATTTACTTGCAATTGCAGTCGAGTCTATGTCAGTCGCCTTGTTTTGCTAAATTGTCAATTTTTGTCACTAATATCCAAGAAGTAGTGAGTTATTTGTTGGTGGCTGAGTTTTTGTAGTAATAGTCAATTAAGAGTTTACTTTGTTTTTTTGCATGGTCTCTGAGTAATTTTGCCGCTATAGGAATAAAAGTATATAAAAATATGGAGTCATAACTTGGCAATTTTGGTAGCGATATCAATTCCTGTCAA
This sequence comes from Cimex hemipterus, assembly GCA_039619505.1. Lineage (NCBI taxonomy): Eukaryota > Metazoa > Arthropoda > Insecta > Hemiptera > Cimicidae > Cimex > Cimex hemipterus. The sequence continues at coordinate 9,730,127 of CM077109.1, forward strand.
ATTAGGACTGTGTTCTTTAGGTCTTTGTAATAACGGTCAATTCCTAAATGCAGCATGAACCATAATTGTTTTTTCGCATTTTTGGTGGTGGCTTTTCCGAAGAAAATATTTGTTGGTGACTTTTTAGTAAGATGTTAGTAATAGTCAGTTCTTAAAGAAGTTAATCTTTGTTGGTGACTTTTTAGTAAATAATACATATATTAGGAAGTCAAACTTTGGTGGTTCTTTTTAATTAATAGTTAGTTCGTAGGGAGTCTTTGTAAGTAGTGATCGGTTTAGGGAGAATATGTTGAATGCATTTCATTAATAGACAATTCGGAAAGAAGTTAATCTTCTTTTTTAAGTAATAGGCTGTATTTAGGAAGCCTTTGGTAGTGACATAGCAATAGTAATATATTCAATTCTTAAAGAAGTTAATCAGTCTAAATAACATCTTTTTAAATAGTGGTCGGTTCTTGAGAGTCTTTGTTGGTGGCATTTTTTTTCGTAGCAGTAGACCATTCTTAAAGATGTCAGCTTTTGTTAGTGACATGTATTTAGAAATAATCAGTTCTCAAAGGAGTTGATCTTTGTTGATGTCTTTTTAAATAGCAATTGGTTTTTAGAAAAATCTTTGTTGGTGGCATATTTTCGTGGCAGTAGACGATTCTTGAAGAAGTCAATTTTTGTTGGTGATATGTTTTTAGCAATAATCAGTTCCCAATGGAGTTGATCTTTGGTGATGTATTTTTAAATAACAGTCGGTTCTTAGAGAGTCGTTGTTGGTGGCATTTATTTCGTAGAATTCTTAGAGATGCTACTTTTTGTTAGTGACTTGTTTTTAGCAAAAATTAGCTCTCAAAGGAATTGATCTTTGTTGGTGTCTTTTTAAATAGTATCCGGTATTTGGAGAGTTTTTTTAAATGTAATATTCGGTTCTTAGGGAGCCTTTGTTGGTGACATTTTAGTAATAGACAATTCCTAAAGAAGTTATTCTTTGTTTGTGTCTTTGTAATATTAGATTATATTAGATAATATTAGAATATAAGATACTATTAGATCGATATTAGAAAATTTTAGATTTAGAAAAATGAATTTATACAATGCTAGAAAATTTTAGATGAAAAAATGAATGTATGTTGACACTCGGCAGACAACAATAACAATCTACACGGAAAATAAACACTTTGAACGAGTACAAATATCAGACTCTGAAGATGATCTCAATAAAGATCGAAACGTTGGCATGATAAAGAAAAATTTTTTTTAAATCTACGTCACGCCAGACCGCATCTCACGACATCCAAATAATCTTTGCACTAATATCCATCTAAGTTTTTTTTTTTTTTCAGAAATCGTGCAGACCATCCAGTCAAATTTTATAAAATCACGTGGTTGCAGTGAGAACAAACGGGCAAGGTTGGTCAGGGACGTTCAACCCGGCGACAGTGAAAAAAACGACTGACCTTAGATTAATTCTAATTTTTTGTAAATTGCTTGTAAACAAATTATAGCGTGGTAATTGTTTATAATTGGTTAAAATAAAAAGTATTATCTATTCTGACTGAATTATAATTTCATAACTGATTTGGATCAAAAATTAATTTTGGCCTTAGGGTTATCAGCTAGGGTAAAAGGTATTTGTTTATAAAAAAAGGGGGGAAGTTAATCTCGTAAAATTGTAATTTTAAAATATATAAATGGCTTACGTTATTTTCTTGTATGGTCTTGTCTCTTCTTGATTTATAAGGATGTCTACAGGTCCATAAAAAATGTAAATTTTCATTGTACTAGGAGCAAAGGTACTAGGCGCATTAGGTAAGGGTGAACGTATCGTCCCAACTCGAGTGCTGGATAATTGCAAGATGCCCAAAGTGAATCAGACAAGTCTGGAAATATGTCCTACATGAGTCAGTCAGTCAAAACCGGTGAGAAATTTCACGTAGGTGTGTTGTAGGACTCGTCCTGCAGCTGGTACACTCGTCTCTCGCCCTACTAACCGAACCGAAAACGTTCCGCACCCCATGAAGATCCTCCGTGTATGTAAATATGTGTCTTCCAGTTATACTCGTTCGCTCATTAACGGTGTTATTAATTAATTTGGAATTGTGCCTTGAATGTCTTCATCTAGGCCTGGAATGCCGGGCTCTTTTCTTTTTTTTTCGTCTGTTGACGTGCGCTGTCTTTTATTCCAGGCATCTCTTCTTCTTTTTTTTTTCTTTAATGGGCTAAAGGTCGGTGACTGAACGCTTTGGTCACCTGCACCATGTTCAATGCTCCGCGACCGGCATTCATAACTACGGGGGGAACCGTTTATATATAATGGCAACTGTTTGCTGGCTAATAATCTCAATCTGGACGATTGCACAACCAGCAATTGTAAGCTTAGTCATGAATGATAGTGATAAGAACAAAGAGTCACACATTAGACACAATTTAAATTTGTATTTATTAAACTACTGTTCGTTGTTCGAAAAAGAAGGATTCGTTTTGCAAAAGTAAATTAGTCAAAGTAAATTCAACACATTTCAACTCCAAACAGTTAGTCAATGAAAATATTAATCTTCATAATTATATTATTATTTTTCAATAATTCAGTAAATATATATTTTTTTAAATTAACGTTAAATGTATAGCATACATTTTGGCTAAACAAGACAGTTTTATTCTTCTTCAAATCAACAAAGATAATACAAAAAAGGGATCTTCACTTGTATTGAGTGAAGTTTTATTGTTTTCATTCGTAGCCTACTACAAAGAAAATACAAAAAGATTGTCAGTAAGTAATTTTTGTATTGATAGTAACTTCAGATATTAAAAGTTTTTTTTTTGTGGTTGTCTTTGTGGTAATAGTCAATGAAAGATCTTCACTGGTATGGAGTGAAGTTTCATAGCTTTAGTTAGTTGTACTTGTCAACTTGTAATATCTGTAGGGGCGTCGGTGGCCGCAAGGTTTATTCTTTGATACGGCGTTAAAGGTCCCGGGTTCGAATCCGGCAGCCTTGCATTCGAACCTGACATACTTACAAATGGGCTATTTTCAAAAGGGATGATATAAACTCATTTGCGAGTTGCGAACCCTCCTAAAAAAAATCTGTAGTTATATCATTTCGGAGGTAGTTTCGGCAGTACTGGTCAATAGATCCAGTAGGTTATTAATAATAATAATAACTGTAGTTACATCGTTTTGCAGGCAGTTTCGGCAGTAAATGTAGATGTTTTTGAAATTCTGACCCTTACTGAAAACTGTCGACTCACAGTGATTTAAAAGCTTTTTTCGCCATGTTGGATCCATTTCAAATTGGCCACGCAAGTAAGAACAGCACGTCCAGGACTCATTGCGTTCCTGAACTACTGATTTAGGCGATTGTTCATTCACGGATCATAATTCGCTCCAGGTCAATAAAAATATAACGACAGACAGAGTGGGAAGAATAAACTTTTTACGCTTCGGTTTTTTTTTCTTTTGAAATTTAAATCCATGGGAAAACCTGCCTTAAATGATAAACTGGGACCATGGAAATCCTGTTAATAAATATTCACGGTTGTAAACCAATTCGGGGCCAGTGTTCAACATGCCAACCGAGCAATCACAGACCTAGATAAGAATGACATTCTTGCACTATCAACACGTAGTCTATTTTCAGCATATAACAGCGAACAATCAATATTTCTAGTGCAATTATTCAGAAAATTATATTTTCAGGCGCGAGCCTATACAAACCAAGGACAAACACGTTCAACAATAAACAAATAACACAAGTGAACAATACACGCACACAAACCAAACATCAAACGGCAAGAAATGATCAAAATGAAACACACACGCAAACAAATACTCTCAAAACAAACCCCCCACAACCACATAGGCAATACAAATAAAATACAATACATAACATAACCTAACATAAACATAACCCACAACATACTGATAACCAATGCAACAACCATCCTCGTCAAACACAGTAAAAAAACACGAACAACTACAACAACATGTAGCTATCACAAACACAGAAAAAAATATGTAAACTAAATAAAAAGAAACCATGACTGTCACAAACATGAAAAAACACATATACACTAAATAAAAGACATACACACTACTAAAATTTCACATACTCATAAAGCACATTGTCAAAAGAAAGCATGCACCAATAAAATACTTTAAAAAAAGCAACACTTAATTTAATTAAAATTTGAGCTATTTCAGCTTAGGTGGGTGTGGTTAGTCAGATGTGATTATCTCATATGTCTGCACATTATATATACATTTATTTTTTTGTTTAAATGTTGCAATTTTCGCCAAATTACGCCCGATTCCGTTCCTTTCCGCCCTTTCTCGATTTACTTCCACATTTATAATCTGTCGCTAAATTGACCCAGTGGGTATTTGTCGGTCAATAGAGTATTTGCGGGGTCTCGGACCAAGGTCAATTTAGAAACAATTTGCACATGCAGAGGAGAGCAATTGAATCTTTCCTGTAATGTTAAACCAGTCGGGGGGAAATTTGCACCAGACAGTACACGATAGCACACGTTCGGGTGGTTCCTAAAATGTACTTTTTCAGAGTAAACCTTGACAAAATTGATTATTCGGAATCGTGAGATGCGTCTGGTGTGATGTAGGTTTCAGAAATGTAGGTTATGTAGGTTCTTGGCCCAATTTCCGAATAACCATTAATTAACGGTCACTAATCACCATACACTTGACAAAATTTAAAATCCACTTGTGTCCAATTAACAGAGAGACTGTAGTAGATGCTTATGTAGAATCTTTTTGTTGTATTCAAGGAAATCGTAGGTTTTTGAACAAGAAAATTTTCATATTTTAAATTTTTCCTGAGAAAAACAGCATGGCAACCAATCCAAACTAATCTAGGCTAAGTAATGTCTTAAATGTACAGTGCCATGTAAAGAGCCTACTTGCATAAGACAAAAACCATTTTCGTAAATATGACAAATATGATTTAAAAAACTGAATTTTTTAACTCGGTCACATCGCCAACACTAATGGCAGCGCTAGACCCGGATGGCATATGCTATGAGAAACCACCTCAATTCTGGCACTTAGTGTTAGGGATTAACAAGCAAGGAGGTGCCAAGGTGAGGTTAGGTTGGATCGAGAGGTTGGTGTGAAACTTGGAATCGGGAACAGTTCGTTGACAAAAGTAATGTTGAGGTCGTTGTGGATAATAGTAAGTACTCATAACTGTCTCAGGAGGTTTTGGAAGGATTGAATACGTTGGATGTTAGATGGCACGGTAGAACCCCACAGTTCAACTCCGTATGTCCAAAGTGGTCGCAGTAAAGTTTTGTACAAGGTTAGGTTAGTTTTGACCGTCAAGTCAGATTTTGGTGTTAGATGTAGTTGTCGACGTCTATTTTTGAGTTTGTGTATCTTAAGCCTAGTACGCACTGAGATTCTTTGTTCGGATTTGTCGCAGAGCTGCATCTGGGATTCATATTGTTGCGTTCAGGACGCTGCGCGACAAGCTAGGCTTGCGTATGTCTTCACTTGCGAAGCGACTGCTAGCAGAAACTAGCAACCTAAAATTCGTCTACTTTTTCGAAATGTGTGGTCTAACCATTACCAAATGACATTTCAAGTCGACGGAACTCATCCGAACAAAATTTGGGAATCCCATTCCGTCTTCCAACCTCAACGTAGATGGTGCCCATGCTTATTAGGCGATCCTTGAATATCCGAATCCACCAACATGGTGGCTTTTTGTTAGTTCATTTTTTTAATCCGCAGAGCTACCTGAAGTGGTACTACAATCTCCGAGAGCGCGTCCTCTTTTGAAATGGCTCGGACACAATTTCCGGAACATCAATGTTACGGGACAAAGAGTCTGCAAGAAATTCCCTAGTGCGTACTAGGCTTTAGACTTGTATAGGAATTCCATGTCGGTCTGCTGTCTAAGTATATTCGTACGTATGTGACTTGAATGGAAGTCTTTATCCCTTTCTTGTTGATGTAGAATTGAGGGCAAGAACTTTTTTCCAATGTGAACGTACGTTTCTTCATTCAGTTTTGTCCTCCAATTTTTGCATCAGTTAATAAGCAAAGGAGTTCTTGGATGATGGGCGTAGCTTGGATAGGATTCGAGCAGTACTAGGGTGTACAGGTAGTCAGCAGGACAAATTGTATAAAGGATGGGACCAGGAATATTCCATGCGGGACTCGAATTTGTACATCTCTGATTTCAGATAACTCGTTGCCGCACCTCATTTTGAAGCAGCTGTCTGTTAGGTAGTACTTCAAGATAATATATTAAGGAGTTGTTGGGAGGCGTTTAAGTTTGTAAGTGCCATACTCTACCAAAAGCCGACGAGTTTATATAAACCCTCGGGGCGTCCGTGGTTTTTAATAATTATATTCATATGAATTTGTGAATGAAAAAATTAACATTAATGATAAAAAGTAATGAATCACTGATCACAAAGACACAAAACAAACACGTTATAGATAAAACATGTTTCTTTGTCGTTTTATGTCTAAATTTAACATATTACTAATTCTCGACTTAAAAGCATCCCTACATTTTTTTAAAAATGACGCCAGATTTTAAAATGTTTTGGGCTAATATGAAATTTTTTAATAGATAAAGTAGTAGCATTAAATATTTTTAATGAATAACTGTTAATTGTTTAATTAAATTATGTTTTCTGCAATAATGGTTGCTAGGTTTAAAAAATCCAAGAAAACCTCAAACTCAAAATCCAGTTTTTTGTTAAATTAATTAATTTTTTGGGGGGCTTCCGACATCTATGTCATTTCAGCTCCCCAACTAAGTCTATATTCTATTTACACTTTCAAACACTATATTCAAACAAATAAATACATCCATACAGTACTCTCATTCCGTTTGGTCGATGGAGTACTTGATATTCCTCCACCGACCTACACTTAAACACATCTAGATTGGGGTCGATGGAGTACTTTTATAAATATTCCGCCATCCTCCCCGAACACACACTCACACGCTCTCTACGTTCGAGGGGCGATGATGACGTTATATCTCATCCTCACCCCTCGCCATTCGCGCTAATAAATACATTCACTCAGACGAAACATACTCAACACATAAGAGATATTATGTACAATGAAAAAATCCCAATTTCCCCTAAAAAAAGTGGAACAGGGAACTCTGAAACTCGTTACCGTGTTAGAGAACTGTTCTTAGGTCCGGCGGCATGCCTACCGCTCTATGTATGAAGCCAAGCATGACACGCCTCTATTATGTGGGACACATCGAGCAACCTTTCTCTGCATAAGGAGCACCTATGCCGACTATGGCCCAAAAGCAGATGCCCGTGTGTCAACCGCGTATGGCCAATGCTCAATCGAGTGATAAATCAAGTTATTATTGTAAAAGACACGTTTCGTTTATTTGTTAGAACACTAACTGATCATATATCACTGAAAAACAAACACTTTCTTGATTTAAAATATTTTTCTGATAAAAAACTAAATTTAGCACAAAATCAAATTCTGTTTTGCTCATATTAAACATATTTAATAGATAAGTGTTAATGATTTATTTTTACATTAAAAAAGTGAATTTTTGTCAATAATTTTCCATGGTTGCCAGGGCCTTTTCATAGAGGTTTTTTGATCAATTTCAAACGTTGGCAAAGTGGGAAACTATTATTTCAATAATAATTAATTTAATCTATTATATTCCGTGGCCAAATTGACTTCTTTCATTCATTAATCTTTATGCAAGTTATTGGTCGAAATGAAAAAATGGTACTTAGTTATCTCAAATGGTAGAGCAGCAGCATGTTTAGTCGATGGTCGTGGGTTCGATTCCCGTTCGTGACAGACTTTTTTATCTCAACGAAAACCTTAATTAATTGTTTATATTATTAGAAAAAATATGGCGTGGCCAACACACGTCTGTTTTTCCGAAAATCTCGCATTGTTACCAAAGCATAACACTAAAATTGCACGGGATAATATTAATTAAATAGCTTAAATAAAATTTCAAATTAGGTAGTTAACTACTAGACCATTTTTTATTTCCATTATTTTTAATGGTCTAGGAAAAAATGACCGGAATGTAATTTAATTTAACGCCAGCTGTTAATAATAAACAAAAACATTTGACTTTTTTTCTACTATTGTAATAAGTTTATGATGTTACGCTTTGTATGAAATAAATAATAATGTGTGGTGATTAGGTGACCGTCAATCGATAATTATTCAGATATCGTGATATGCGGTCTGGTGTGATGTAGATATCAGAAAAACATCTTCTTTATCGTGCCAACGTTTCGATCTTTTATTGAGATCATCTTCAGGGCCTGGGATTTACAAACATAGTTTACATTTAGAAAATACATATAGAATTTGGAAAAGTGAATTTATACAATGCAAAATAGAATATAAAATATAATTTTTTGCATTGCATTGGGTTTTTTTGTTCGTTTATGTTTTCTGCTCAAAAATTACATTGCAGATCATGATTTTTTTTCTTGGTTAGTCTTTCTTGTACTGTTCTGATCTTGTTATTCGATCTCTTGATGTGATAATCCCTAAGTTGGCGATAAATTTTGTATATTCGTTAATGTTGGTGACCAAAAAAACATTTACATTGTAGACTATGAAGGAGAAATATTGTGGAATCTTATGAAAATTATGTGCCTTTTTGAAATTAAACTATTCAAAATTTAAATTGTGATTTTTCTGTTTCGTTTTGAAGGAGGAGAAAGCATAGCGTTCGAGCGAAAAATAATGAGTAGAATTTTCTCTTAACTTGCACATTTTTAGGTCCCTTGTGCAAAAAAAATCGAAATTTTTTACCATCCACCCTGATGACCAACCTGGTGGTGCCCTTTTTAAACTGATAAAACTTTCGAAAAGAACTAATGTTTAAACACTAATTTTTAAATTTGGCGCGATGGGAAAAAGCATTTAAGATATTTTGTGATAAAAAAAATATTGTATGTTGAGACAGATAAAATATTAATTTTTCTTAAAAAATCAAAATTTAGCACAATTCGAAATGTTTCAATACATTTTTAAAAGATAAGTTTTCATTATCTCTATCTAAATAAAAAAATTGTTTTGTTTAATAATTTTTTATGGTTGCTAGGGTAATTTTTATGAAGATTTCTTTTTCAATAACAAACGTTTACGAGGAAGAATTTTAGTTTGTTGCGAATTTAGTATTGCAGAAAAAAATTTTGTTTATATGTTCTATGAAATGTCAGTTATTGTTGCATAAAATGTAAAAAGTGCGAGTTTGATAGTGGAGGCTGTGGTGTTATGAGATTTGTAGAAAGCCTGAGCCGCTTTGGAAGGGAGAAGGGCTGCAGCTGCTCCCCACCAGAGGAGGTTCTCACTTCTCAGTTCTTTCGTCTATGGTGGTGGGGGGGTACGACGCATGCGCTCCCATTCAGCAGGCCGTTGGCAGGAAGTGGGATGTAGTTTGCCGTCAGTGTAGCGTAGTCCTTCTCATTCGTCGCATGTGCCTTGTGTTAAACCGTTAAAAATGTTTGATGTGTTCGGCTCCCTCAAGGGGCTACTGAGGATAGACAGTGTATGTATTGATAACAATATATTCCGACTTCATTACAAAGCGACGGTCATAATCCTGGTTGCGTTCTCACTCCTGGTCACGTCGAGGCAGTACATCGGCGACCCGATCGATTGTATAGTGGACGAAATCCCCCTAGCCGTTATGGACACGTACTGCTGGATCTACTCGACTTTCACGATCCCGAACAGGCTGGTCGGCAAGGTGGGCAAGGATATAGTCCAGCCGGGGGTGGCCAGCCATGTCGAAGGCGAAGACGAAGTCAAATACCATAAATACTACCAGTGGGTGTGCTTCGTCCTGTTTTTCCAAGCGATGCTCTTTTACGTGCCGAGGTACCTGTGGAAGACGTGGGAGGGCGGGAGGATCAAGATGCTCGTCCTGGATCTCAACTGCCCCGTCTTGAGCGAGGAGTGCAAGAAGGACAGGAAAAAGCTCCTCGTAGATTACTTCACGACGAACTTACACACTCAGAACTTCTACGCCATCAGGTTCTTCATATGCGAGGTGCTCAACTTCGTCAACGTCCTCGCTCAGATCTACTTCATGGATTTTTTCCTCGAAGGCGAATTCACGACCTACGGCTCCGACGTGGTCAGGTTCACCGAAATGGAGCCGGAGGACCGCGAGGACCCCATGTCTAGAGTCTTTCCAAAAGTGACCAAGTGCACGTTCCACAAGTACGGTCCGTCGGGTGACGTGCAGAAGTTCGACGGCCTCTGCGTCCTCCCGCTCAACATCGTCAACGAGAAGATCTACGTCTTCCTCTGGTTCTGGTTCATACTCCTCACTCTCCTCTCGGGCCTGTCACTCCTTTACAGGTTGGCCGTCGTCGTCTGGGCACCCGTCCGTCTCACCCTCCTGAGAGCCAGGTCCAGGCTATCCCAGCAGTCCCAGATCGAGACGATCGCAAACAAATGCCAAATCGGCGACTGGTTCGTACTCTACCAACTCGCCAAAAACATCGACCCTTTGATATTCAAAGAACTGATAGCGGATCTCGCCAAGAGGTTGGAAGGTAAAGAGGTTGTTTAAATACTATCAATTTTATAACAGAAAAATAAAAAAACAACCCCCTCGAGCTAAAGGAGGGGCCAACACAAGTGCTTTTTGTATTTCTCATTTTCTTCTCAACAAAAAACATATCCTCTGATTTAGAAAAAAAACGCACTGAAAATTTGTAAAAAAAACCCGCTCGGCCAAAGCTATAAAATGTCTTTCATCAACTATTTAACATAATAATTATTATGAAGTGCCATAGCTAAGCCCAGCGGGAACGAACGAGTTAATTATTAAAACAAAAACAGACATTTAACATTCCAAAATTGTAAAATTAATCGTTCCAACTGTACAAAAAACAACTGCTCATTGTCAATTTAAAAGACTGCATGTGGAATTTAAGAAAAAAAAAGTGCTTCCCTCTTTTCTAAATATATAAATAACACGAACCTTTCTCAATTTATAAACAAAAGATTTCATTTTGAACAAATTATTTAAGGATTAATTTTTTAAAATCAATTTTTAGCTTCCTGTTTTATTTATTTATGATTTACCTTTATAATATAATTTTTTTGTATTAAATTTAGAGAAGAATTATTTATTTACATTTTTTCCTTTGTACACGAACAAAACTTCAATAGATAAATTTGGACCAAATAATGTAACAAAAATGTAACAGTCCCCATGGCTTGAGTTATCAGGACTAAATTGTGTTTTAGCAAATTAGTTGTACTATCTACGTTTCTATGATTTATATAATATATTATTTTTTAAATAACGAACTGCAATTTTTTTCTATGTATATGTGAGAATGGTTGAGTATTTTCCTTATTTTTCTTCTTCCTTTTATTTTGTGGTATGAATGTCCAGTTTTTGTTGTAAACTAGAATATATGGTATTTAAAAAATTTAAAAAATGTGATCATAGTTTATTACGTTTAAGATTGAGTTTTTAATTATAAATACAATTTTAAAAAAGTATATGTGTATAAAAAATATATATTCTCTAGCGTGTCAGTTAATTGAGAAAAATGGATAGAAGAAAAAAATAATACAAAAAAAATTAAATTTAAGAATTTAGTTTATAATAACAAAGCGACGTTTCTATTAGTTGAGAATGTTGACGCGGTGATATTATTACATTATATCGCTAGATTGTGATCCGTTTTTATTATTATTAGTCATTATTATTATTATTAATATTATTATAATCATCATCAACATAAGTTTCAAACGTCTGTACATAATAATAAATAATAATAATAAGGATGATAATGATAGAACAATAATAAGTAATTTAAAGATGGAAAAATTTACAAGGATTTGCTCTGGCTGTCATCAGAAAGATTTTTTTCTGTAAATACCATTTGTGCCTTTTGCCATTATTCATTTGTTTCCTCGTAATTTTTTAATTTTGATACCTACACATGTTTGTTAAGATCAGCTGAAGATCAAAACTCCTATGACGCAAGACAGAAAGATACATTCCATGATTAACTTTCCAGAACGAAAAAGAAAATTTTTTCAGAGAATATTAAAAAAAATGTATAAAAATTTAAATTAGGAAAGGCTTAAATGCCGGTAATATTTTTGTGTAAATTCCACTGTATAAAATAAACAGAAATTTTGCTTAGAAACTTTAATTTTTAAGCATCCCTTTACCCGTTGAATCCCTAAACCCCCTCCCCCTAATCTCAAGAATATATATTAACTAATAATTAATGACAATAATTCATTTATTATTCGAAAGAAGAACACTGGAAATTTCATGATGCAACCTCAGGTCAGGATGGCAATGCCCCAATCAAATGTGTTCTTTATTCCAAGAAAAAGTTTTATTATTTCCTTTAATATATTTTTTTCTTAATATAAATGCTGATTGTTTCAAAATAAAATAGTTTTAATCTGAGGACATGTTGGGTTTGCACCAATCCATTTTTTGTGTCTTTTGTTGTAGGTAAGTGTGCAAGTTCTTCCCTTTTTTTCAATTGTTTTTTTTTTTTTCAAAATTCTACTCGTTTTTTCAGTGTGTTTCGAAAATGTCTTGCAATGCATGGCGGTTGGGTTGACATTATTTCATTTTTTGTGTTCCATGTTCTTGGTGAAAGTTTCTAAGTCGACATTCTTTCTTTTTTTTTCTCGCGGGATTCTTTATTTTATTTTATTTTTTAAAATATTTCTGTGGCTGTTGAGTTAAAATCGTCCCAAACTTAAAAAAAATTCTCAATACATTGGGTCGACACTTACATTTTTTGCGCCCTTTATTCTAAGTGGCGTGGTCATACTTATCCGTTTTTTCGTTTGTACCCGACCTCATTTTAAAAAAATCTATTTTGTTGAATGTTTGAAATTTTTAATTTCGAAAATAACTCATTTCAAGACATGTTGGGTGGGTAGAATTGTTTGTGTTCTATACGTTAGGTGAAAGTTTTTAGGTAGAAATTCTTTTGTTTTTTGTACTATTTCTTTTTTTTTAATATTTTTGTGACTATTGTGCTAATTAAGTTTTTAAGAAAGTTTTAAAAGAATTCTCAATACGTTGGGTCAACACTTACATTTTTTTGTGTTCTTTGTTCTAGGTGTCTTGATCGTTCATCCCTTTTTTTAGATTGTATGTATCCTATTTTTTTTCAAAATTCTATGTCGTTAAGTTTTTTGTGTTGGGTGGACACAATTTCATTTTTTGTGTCCTTTTTTCTGGGTGAAGATCTTTAGGTCGAAATTCTTGGTTTTATCGTACTTTTTTTGTAGCGTTATTCTGCTAATTAAGTGTTTAAACTTTTTTTTAAACAATACCAACACAGGACGAGGAAAGACGTCCATTTTTTTCTTTTGTAGTCTTTATTGTAAGTAAAAATTCCTTTAAAAAAAGGCGCTCTTTTTTTCCAACAGTTCTTCCATTTTATATGTTATTCTATATATTCATGCTCGTTAAATGTTCCAAACTGTTTTAAATGGACCGTTTTTTTTCTTTGTCCTTGTGAAAACATTCTAGGTCAACTTTATATTTTTTTCCAAGTTATTTCTTCCAGCTAGTAGTACCCGCCCATTACTCTTGCTTTCAATTAAGCGCTTTTAAACTTTTTGTTTTTTAATTTAACTCTCGGGGCTTTTTTGGTTTGAGCTTTACCAGAATGGACATGTTTCGGAGGCATGATGCGGGAGTCCCTTGTCCCTTTTTTCTCTAAGGTATGTTGTTTTTTTGCCCCCCTCGTGATATTTTTTAGCCCCCCCGAGCTATTATTCTTTCTGTTTCCTTTTTAGTTGTGTCCTTCTTGTCCTAGGTTCTTCTTCGAAACTCACAGTTTGCTCTTGAGTCCAGTAATTTGAAATTAATCCTTAGCATAAATATTTTCGAAAAAACTTGGGTCTTCCCGCATGATTAAATAAATTGATCGGTCATCAATAGTTCAACTGTGATTTTTTTAATTAAATTTAGACTCGTAAGAATATTCCAGATGTGCTGTACAAATTTTTCTTCAATGTTTAGAAATTGGTTAATAAGCAATATTTTTCATACTATTCGTTCCAGAATTTTGTTAATGACTGAGAAGTTACATAAAAAAATAAAAACAATTAGGCCATTTTAATTTATTGCATAATTACTGATTTCTCACTGTGTTCTTATGTAATTAATAAATAAAATTATTGATTCTGATGGTGATTACATATTATTCGTCATTGAAATAAATTGAAAAATTATTTTTTATATTGTGTAAGTCATTTTTGAAATAATAAAATCAATAAATTTGCAGTAGGTTCTTTGTCAGTGTGTTTTTGTAGTAATATTCGATGATTTAATAGTCAATTTTGTTTTGGTGCCAGTTATTTACAGCGACTGCTACAATGAAATTATCATTTACAGTAGTCGATGAAGTACACGTCAGATCTTTTTTTGGTGAGTGTTTTTGTAGTAATATAAAATGTAATAATAGTCAATTTTTTGTTTGTAGAGTAGTCATTTATTGGGGCAATTTCTTTGTAGCAATATTCGATGAAATGTGTGGTGATTGGTGACCGTTAATCGATAATCATGCAGAAATCGTGAGGTGCGATCTGGTGTGATGTAGGTTTCAGAAAAACATTTTCTTTGTTGTGCCAACGTTTCGATCTTCGTTGAAACCATCTTCAGGGCCCGGGATACAAACATTATTTACATTACACAAATATATTTATTTCCATACAAATACATTTTATGTAAATCTCAGGCCCTGAAGATGATCTCAATAAAGTCGAAACGTTGGCACGATAAAGAAAATGTTTTTCTGAAACCTACATCACGCCAGACAGCATCTTACGATTTCTGAATGATTATACGACGAAATACTTTTTGGTCTCCACCTTTCTAGTAATATTTTATGAATACCGGTCAGATCCTTAATGGCGAAAGTGTCTTTTTAGTAATATTCGATTAAATAAATGTACATGTTTGTTGGTGTCTTTGTAGTAATAGTCAATAAACTAACAGTCGGGTCTTTATTGATACTTTTTTTAAATCTTATTTTTTGTCTATAAATTTTATACAGACAATATAAAATTAATTACATATTTGTTGGTGAAAGGGAATTTGTAATACATAGAAGTCTATTTGCTCTTAAGACCCTTTGTCTTTGTAGAAATTGTGAATTTTTTCTAATAAAAAGTATACTTATTTCTGAAGTGTGCTTGAAAATAATAGTCAATCAAATAGGTTTTGTGGTAGTATTCGTAGTAATAATAAGAATATAATAGAATTTGGTGTTGGTCGCCTTAGAAATAATCAATTTACTCTCGTAAATTGGTTCGCCCTGCCACTTTATAGTAATAAATTTAATAAAAATCTAATTAAATTTTTGTTGGGGGTGTTGTAATAATAAAAAATCTTCTTTTTTTTGTCTTCTCGGTAATAGACAATTTATTCATAAGTAGGTCTTTGTTATCTTTGTAATAATTAGATTTATTACTGTTGAAATGTGTGATTTTGTAACAAAGATCAATACTTATCCACTTTTAGTTGTTTCTTCTGTCGGTTAATGTTACATGGGATTCTCCTAAGAGTCAAAAGTTGAATGATGTACATTTAGAAAATACATTAGTCAAATTTATGTATTAAATGTATTGTGCGTATATTGAAAAATGGAGCTTTTGTCGAAAGTGTTAATTATCTTGGAGAAAGTTTTGTGGTGTGTAGTTCGAACTTTTACTTCCACAATGTATCTTGCTTTATCGATCGGGTATATCAAAGATCTTTTGTACGAATTGAAAAATATTGGGGAAAAAAGAAAAGAAAAAGAGACGCCTTGGGTTTTTCACCGATAATTGAGAAGAAAAATAGAGAAACGTTAAATGTTATTCCCGGATTATGAGTGACGAGCTAACGAAATTAGCAAACATGCTCACAAGTGTACAACGCGCGTGCTAATGACAAATGAGCAGAAAGCCGAACAAAAAGTCTCGCGATAAATCAACAGGACGAAAAACGATTGGTCGTGGGAAATTTTGGTTTGAAAGCTTTTTTGTTTAAAATTTGATAGTCAAATGTGAGAGAAATTCAAATTCATATAATGGCAAAATCAAGTGAAAAAAGCTGCGATCAGGCAACGGTTCTTAGTGGTTGGAAATTTCAGTGATTGTTCATTTAAGCCGCCTTTCCATTTTGGATTAGCCGTGTGATTTATGACCCCCAATTTGCCAGAGTGCAAAAACCCTTGAAATTTAGGTCACAATTTCCTTAGAAAACCAATTTTGTAAATTATAAATTGGTTAATGTTTCAATTACAAATTGATTGGTTTATCCGGTTAACCCATTTCTAATTTTATAATACGTCTTTCTAAATTACCACCTTAAAAAATTTGACTTGAAACTTTATTATTTACCAATGAAAGTGTAATTTTCCAGAAAGTCGTCTTCATGATTTAAACTTCACATAGAAAATCTTAAAAAGACATTCATATAAACATATTGTTTACAGATTGGATCCTTAGTTTATATAACAACGATTTTGGACCTTATAATCCGGAAAATCGCTAATATTTTAGACGTGCCGACAAAACAAATATATTCACGATTGACCGACTGTTTGTTTTAAAATTTGATTAAATAATAAGATCAAAAGTCCGAACGTTCTGCGGCTACGGTGGAGTGTGTGAAAACGAGCTGGGTGGTCCGCCTCATCTCGCTGCTGTTCTCTGCCCCCCCCCCCCACCACCACAACCACCGAAAGAAAACGGCCCGATAGTTTTTCCGTTCCATTTAAACCCGTACGTAGAAATGGAATCGCGTCAGGTGCAACTTGTTATCAGTCAAACAGCGAAAACGTGCGGATCACAGGATAATCACACACCTGACAAAACCATAAGAAGTTTTGTTTAATGACTGGTTTTTTTCTTGAGCCTATTCTGTGATAATTAGGGCTTTGTTATGTTATCTATTGCAATTATCAATACTAATCTCTTCTCAGCCAGTGTTTTTGTTGTACTAGTCAATTCCGGGAAATTTTGCTCCTTGTTAGAAAATTCTATTTGTAGTCAATTCCTGGAAAGTTTGTATGCAGTTCGTAGATCAATTGTTTTTGTATTAGTAAAATTTAGGGATTTTGGAAAACGTATCTGATTAAAACCAGCTCGTGAACAATTGATGAATTGTGACTAATGTTCTTTCAAAAAATTTAATAAAATTTTATAATAAGTGTTACGTCAGGCCGAGTTTTATGGAGTTCTTCAGATATGAAACCTAGCAATTTGTTGGAAAGCCCACACGAGACAGACAGGAATGATGTAAAACTACCTAACGACAGAAAAACCCTATATCATCTTAACCGAATTTCGTAACTTTTTACGTTTTGCCGTATATATTTGTACTGAAAGTCAATTAAAAGTTAGGGCTTGTCTTTGTTGTCGTCCTTGAAAGTTATGTTTTTGTAGGCAATTCTAGGGTCAATTTTTTTTTGGTATTGTTCCAAAATATTTGGAAAACGCAAGTGTTCGAAACCTTATTAAAAAATGATGTATTGTGATAAATTTAGTTCAATTCAATTTTTTTGTATTAATCAGTATTCTTTGAAAAACACTTAATGATTCGAGACTTACGTAAGGTTTTTATCTTTTTATCATGTTCTTCACACATGAAAAACGTCAATCGCTATTTCATTGGAAGACCTCGCCGGGAAAGAATCGGCGACTTGGCTCTCCTTTCTTATATCCCTGATCGAAAAATATAGTGAAAGAAGGAAAACCGGAATGATCAGATAATACCAACCTGCACGATCCCCTTATATGATTAGGTTTTTGTCATATTTACTTAATTTCATATTAGCTGACTTTTTATGACAACGTTTTATTAGTAATAAGCAATTCTTAAAAATTTGTTTCTTCGTAGAACATTTTAGGGTCAACTTTTATCTAATAATCGATTTTCGACATCTTTTTGTTCCATCTTTATTGGAAAACCTATAGGAAAAAATCGGTAACTCGGCTCTCCCTGCTTATAACCCTGATCGACAAGTATTACGAGGATAGACTGACCGGAATTGATCATGAATAACCAAAATACAGGTTAGGCCTTTACAAAACTCATCGTTCCAGCTGGCTTTTTTATAATACTGTTTTTGTTGGCTTGGTCAAATTTGTTGGTTTTATTTTTCTTGATGATAATGTTTTTGTACTAATAGGTATTTATTTACAATTTATTGTTAATAACTTTTTGTGATGACAGTGTTGTTATAGTTATAGTCAATTAGGGATCAGGTGGATCAGGTTGGTTGATATTTTTTTGTTAATCCTTATCTTAGTGACAAGATTTTTGTGGTAACAGTCATTTATGCAATAGGTATTTGTTGGTTGACATTTTTTTATAAATCGATATCTAGGAGACAATGATTTTGTAATAATAGTGAATTAAGAGTTGGGTATTTGTTGGATGGTATCTAATTGTTAATAAATTTCTTGGTGACATTGTTTTGTAGTAATAGTACATTGAGAGTTAGATCTTTGTTGGTTGAAATTTTTTTGTCAGTCAGTTTTTGGTGATAATTTTTTTTTGTGGTCAATGGTAGTTACTAGTTTTGTAGTAATATACCATTAAGGATTAGGTATTTGTTAGTTTTTTTTTTGTTTTTTTTATTAATCGATATCATGGTGACAATGTTTTTGAGGTGATAGTCAACTATTGATTACGTATTTGCTGATTGAGATTTTATAGTTTATCGATTTCTAGGTGGCAATGTTTGATGACAACGAATTTTGAACAGGAACAACTTGCATCGGTCGAATGCCAATTTAGATACTGAAAAATTCACTTTGATACCATTTTTATTTGACACCAACAAATAATCAAAACGTAGTCGAAAGAACACGTCTTCATAGCTAGTAAAATAACACTAACAAAAATCTAGGAACTACTGAAGTGATAGTTAACTATTGACCCAAAAAAGGTACTCTAACGTAATTCACTTTCACTACAGAAACACTGCTACAAACAAAGAAGTAAATAATAACAAATTGACTATTACTACAAAGGGACAACTACCAAAAACATTCCTACCACTTACTTGATTAAGATGGTACAAAGAAATATCTAAATTAACAACGTAAGATGACAATGTTTTTATACTAATAGTCAATTGCGGATTAGGGATTTGTTGATTGATATTTTATTGGTCTTACAACTTAGAACTAACACATTTGAACAAAACAAAAACCCTCCTGCACTGAAAACCCAGTGAGATAGTCAAAATCTTACTTCGACACCATTTTTAGAGCTACTTTCATCCTTCGAATCAATAATCGAGACAGTGCTTTTGTAGTAATAGTCAATTAGTGATTAGGTATTTGCTGAGTGATAATCGATTTCCTGTGACATTGTTTTTATATTAATTGTACATTAGGTGTTAGGCCTTTGTTGTTGTTTTCTTGTTAATCATTTTCTTGATGCCAATCTTTGTGTGGTAATCGTGAATTATGGATTAGGGATTGGTTGATATTTTATTGTTGATGAATTTCTGGGTGGCAGTGTTTTTGTCGTAATATTCAATATGGTCATTATTGGTTAATTTTTTTGTAAATAAATTTCTTGGTGACTATATTTTTGTAGTAATGGTGAGTTAAAGGTTGTGTTAGTCTTGGTAATAATCCAACTGTGACTTTTATTTCTCTAGTGACCTTTTGCGAGTTTGAAAATGTATAAAAAGTTTTTCGCAAAGGTGTAAATTTCCATCGCATTTAAAACCGTTGTTATCAGTATTGTTTTTCAAATTAAGACGTATCAGTTGATGATTATATCAGAGAGATAACTCGTAGTGTTTTAAAGTGGCCTACTTTTACCTTAAGGCTACTCGATTTTTAAAATATCTTCAACTGTCCAGTTGCCTGTCATATTTGTCTTAGATTGACAAATCAATTTGTGATTTAATGAAATGTTTGAAGGAAAAACGTGTGGAAGGAAAACAAGCGGTTTGAGTGGCCTTTGAAGAGTTTTGAGTGTGTGCGGACGTGAGGGAGCCGCGGAGGATCGAGTCTGGTCCCCCACTGCCAAACGGTTGACCCTCGTCCAAAAGGGTTTCGTCTTATAATTTTCTAATTACAATATGCATCGGAGGATCGGCTTTGGACGGCCAATTGGCCACCGGTGCAGATGGAGCCACCGGCCGGAGGAGTCGGGTGTAATTCGGTGAACGTCCAGACTGCATTCTTGACTGTAAAATGGCTTCTACTCGCCCAACAGGTTTCCTCCGCGGCGCCATCTTCCCTTTGTCTGCACTCTGCTCCTCTCGGGACCCGGCCCTCTTCTCTTCCACCTTCACCCCCTTTTCCTTCCATACTTTCCGCCGTCTTATTACTTACAACTAACACATTTTATACATTTTGAACTAGAATACCACCTGCACTGGCCGAAGACCGATTGAAATACTCAAAAATTCACTTTGACACCATTTTTAGGACTACTTTCATCCATCGAAAAACTAATCAAAATGTCTTTGAAAGGGCTGTGTCAATTGCGTAATTCTAAATAGAAAAATACTACTATATTGACAATTGACGATTGTCTGAAAAAAGTAGAATTTACTAGTCCACTTTTACTGCAAAAACAATACCAGAATCAAATAATAACAAATTTCCATTATTACAAAGACACAATCACCAGAAAAATACCTACCACTTACATGATTAAGAGGTCAAAAATGAATATTTAGTAAATCAATTTAAGGTGACAATGTTTAATAATCAATTAAGAGTTAGATATTTGTTAGATAGTATTTATTTGCTAATCAATTTCTTGGAGGGATTGTTTTTGTAGTAATAGTCAATTATGCATTAGGGATTTACTGGTTGATATTTCATTAGTTTTACAGCTTGCAACTAATATATTTGAGATACAATTTACTACTATCACAAACAAACATGCAAATAATAACAAATTGACTATTACTACAAATACACAACGACCAAAAAAATGCCTACCACTAACATGGTTAAGATTCTATAAAGAAATGTCTGAATTAACAACTTAAGAGTAATAGCGAATAATAATCAAGACCTTAATTTGTAGGTAGGCGCCACCTTGGAAAAAAATAGAATTCACTGTTGCTGCACCGTCATCACTAATTAAGGCCAGAGCTCGATTGCATTGAATGGACAGCTACCATTAAATTGAAAAGTGACAAAAAGATAATTGTTAATGGAACAACTAAAATGGAGGATTTTTAAGAAGAAAATGTCGTTAACCAAGACATTTAGCGCTAGAATTGACTTTTACTTTAAAAACACACCATCAAACAAAAATAAAAATGGACTGTAAAAATTTTTTTTACAAGCATTAACGATAAGTTAATTTTACAAGAATGGGCTATTGTTACAAAGTCACTGCTGGCAATAAACGCCTGAAGTTTCCAGAATTGACTATTACTAGAAAACCAGAACAAGTACGTAACTATCCGAGATCCGTTGGTAGAAGTCACTGCTATAAACAAAGACCTGAAGTCTCCCGAATTGACCAATACTACAAAGACAAAGGAATAATTAAAGATATAACTAATATAACTAATAATAAAATATAATAAACTAACAACTCTCACCAACAAATATACAACTTACCTACTATTTGACAATTCCTCCTTCGATCTGATAACTCAAAATTGACTATTACTACATACGCATTTTCAAGAAAAAAGATCAAGCTGACTTTTAATAGATGGTCACCGTCGTCAACAATAACCTTAGAAATGACTTACTGCAAAGACAGGACAATCAAGTACTAACCATTTTTTCATTAATTGACTTTTACAACAAGCATGCATGGTAACTAAAATGAAATACAGAATGTGGTGCTAGTACCTATGGCGCAAGAATTGACTAGTACTACAAACTGAGCACAGGCTACAAGAAAAACAACCACACAACTCAAAGAACCACATAAATGTCTTCATTTGGTCTAAACCACAAAGTCTTTACTAGCACAAAATCACAATGTGCAACCACCTCATAAACTAGAAAAGTAAAATAAAATCAACAAAACTTAATAAGTTAATTGACTTGTACTACATAGACACCTGAAAAAAACTGACAAATATATAATTGACTCTTAAAAAAAAAAAAAAAAAAAAAAAAAGAATCAACAAACACCTAATAAATACTTAATTGACTTGTACTACAAAGACACCTGAAAAAAACAGACGAATATATAATTGATTCATACTACAAAAACAAAACAAAAAATCAACAACCACCTAATAAATACTTAATTGACTTGTACTACAAAGACACCTGAAAAA
>CM077109.1:9757158-9773684 GCA_039619505.1 Cimex hemipterus
TTACTACAAAGACATTCATCAACACAAACCCGACTTCTATTTCATAGTCTATTACTACAAAGATATTCTTACCAAGACCAAGCTATTAGTTCAATGACTGTTATAAACGAAGACCCCGACCACTATTTCATTGACTATTAGTACGAAGAAATTCACCAACAAAAACCTCTATTTCATTGACTATTACTACAAAGTCATTTACCAACACATACCCGACTACTATTTCATTGACTATTGCTAGAAAGATATTCTACAACACAAACTCGACTAGCATTTCATTGACTATTACTACAAAGTAATTTACCAACACAAACCTGACTAGTATTTTATTGACTATTGCTACAAAGACACACCAACCTAAACCTGACTACTATTTCATTGACTATTACTACAATGACATTCACAACACAAATCCGACTACTATTTCATTATTATTACAAAAAAAAAGGCACTCATACCAACATAGACCCTACTTTCACTACATACTACTTTTTGATCGACTATTTCTGCAAAAACATAGCGTTAATAATAACGAACAAATATTGCTTATATATCACTATAAACACACGTGTGCCAACATAAACCCAAATAGTGTTTTGTTGTTTAGTAGGTACTGCTTGTCATTACTCAAAATCAGTATGATTTTTTTTCAAAATGACAGTAAAAAGACACTCTCTAACGATACAAGTATTTAATAGTCTGTTACTCTTCTAAAACCACACCCCACAGATATTTTACTGAATATTAGTGCAAAGAGATTGCTACAAACAAATTTTTAGTATTTTATAATCTATTATGACATTATTTCTATATGGAGACCAAAACTCGATCAATTAAAACATTAGATAGATTACAGGGTATTCCAGATAATTATTTGGCCTTTTATCAACAAAAACGCCTATTAAAAATGCCATATGAAGAAGCTAATTTTTTTTATAAAGGAAGGACCATGTCGCCTTGAAAAAAGGGTAAGATAGGATCTGATGATTAGGAACCGAAAAAATCGTTGTCCCATGCTGTCTGAAAGGGATGATTATTAATTTTTTTTTTTTCAACTTTTCAATGTGGTTTTTAATAACTTTCAAAAATCGTCGTGTTTTATAATAACAGTTATAATATAAAAAACTTAAATACAAAAAATAACCTTGAAAAAACGATTTAATCTAAGACTTAAAAAATCAGCTTTTTAAACAGGCATGTTACATAACATAAAAAATTGAATATCAAAAATTTATATAAAACGTAAAAATTTGGACAAAACGATTTAATCCAGGAAAATCAAGAATCAAAAAATGGAAACCGTACAACAGATGCTGATGATGGATGTAAATTCCCAAAATATATAAAAAATTACTATAATTATAAGAAGAAAAATAGTTTAAAAAAATTTCCACATGGAATAGTGAAAAAACTCACAAATTATGAATGATATAAAAACTTTAAATAGAAAATAATAACTTGTAAAAAACGAATTAATCCAGGAAAATCAAGAATCGAAAAAGGAAACGGACACCGTACAACAGATACACCTTTATGGAATTGTTTAAAAACAAAAACAAAAATAATAAATATCGTTTGTTAAATTATTTAGACATAACTTTTGGTGTTTTACAGCAGTAATTATAGAACTGTTTAATATTGATATTTTTTAAATGTAAAATGTAGATATACATTTTATTAGGTAGGTTGATTATTAATTAGAATACGGGATTTTCGTTTCAATTTTAACTTTTTGGATGGATGCAAGGATCAGTTACATAATGTGCTTCATCGGGCGTGTTTAGAGACTATGATTTCATCACATTTTCTTCATTAACTCTTAAAGAATGTACGATCTAAAAACGAAAAAAAAACGGGTCCAGTACAGGGCCGATAAGTTGCCAGGGGGGGCCAGGGACCTGGCCGCGGTGCGTCTGAGCCCCAAGAAATCTTAAACGTTGTAATGAAAGTAATTGGAGAGTGCGTGCGAGCTCGGTTTCGACGGCACAAAAGAGAAAGAGGCAAGGGAAACACTTAAATGGGAGGGATGGAGAAGAAAGAGACCGAGAGGGAGAGAAGAGCGGAGAATAGGAAATTGCCTTAGAGCTACAGGTTCCACTGTTGCCGGCTGTAGTCGCCGTCGGTCCCGGGCCGTTTCTCATCCTTAAGGACCCATACACGGGCGTCACATATGTGCCCGTTCCGGATAAAGCCGAGCTTTAAAGATTAGCTTTAAAAACACCTACAGTGAACAGAAGGGGAAAAAAGCAACGGGTCTTTCTCATGATTTTAATGATTGAGAGATTCGATTTCGCTATTGATAAGGATCATTGGTGATATTTTCCCCTTGAGAACGTCGCAAATCCTTTCCGTTACGCTTTACATCAGGAAAACCCATGATTGCGAAACATTTTCGAAAGTGGGAATTATGAAACTGAGGTTTCCCTTTTAGGTTTTTTGTATATTTGTTTATTTTTTAGTGATCTTCTTTAACATTATTCGTCATTGATCTTGGGATACAACTCACCAGATGAGTCCACCTAACCACCTCACACCGCCTCATTACCTAACGCCAGTCCACCTTTATAGGGCCTGATGACCTTACATCACATGACACCACCTCCATCGCACACATTAGTTTCTCTAACTTTAGCTCCTCTACTCACCTATGAATTACCTGTTTCGTACCAGGAACGCAGGAAGAAATGCAACATGAATAAAATATGTAGAGTGCAAAGATTATTTTTATTGCGAATATGTCAACGAACCATTTCGTATGAGCACACATGCACTATTGCCATCGTAATACCTATGGACATCATTAAAATGTTTTCGTCAGTTGAGTAGATTAGAAAGGACATCCACCACACCATATGAATCCACCAACCACCTTACTCTACTCCACCTTTATGGGGGTCTGACGACTAACCACCACACACCACCTCCACCACATGCCTGTTTGGTACCAGAAACTCAAGAAGAAATATAACATGAATAAAATACATGACCTTACATCACATGACACCACCTCCGTCGCACACATTAGTCTCTTTAACTTTTGCTCCTCTACTCACTTATGAATTACCTATTTGGTACAAGGAACCCAGGAAGAAATGTAACATGAATAAAATACGTAGAGTGCAAAGATTATTGTTATTGCGAATGAGTAAAGGTTTCCGAACTATTTCGTATGAGGCCACATGCACTATTGCCAACGTAACGTAATACCTACGGACATCCACCACACCACACGAGTCCACTTAACCACCTCACACGACCACCCCACTTTTATGGTGTCTGACGATTAACCACCACATGCCACCACCACACACGTTAGTTCCTTTAGCCGTAGTACCTCTTCTCACTTGTGCACTGCCTGTTTGGTACTAGTGACCGAAACAGCTGATTCATTGGTGAAACAAGCATCGGAAGACGAGTATTTGCAGTTCTCTACAGGTAACTACCAAAGTGAGAACAAATTTGGCAGACAACATGGAAAGGCATGCTCTCTAAGGAATTGTTTCCATCTAAAGGGCAAGAGTCCACGTCATTGCAGTAAGCTACTTCCAGTGCAGTCAGGTCGTGGAAAAAACAGACCATATCTTCATCGATTTAATATTTAGCAGGATGCAAGTCATTGCAGACCATTTGAATCAGAAAGAGCATCTCTGATAAGGTAAACCAGAGGGCTTAAGTGGCCTCAAGAAAAAAAAATTCTTCTGAGTGTCCGGTTTATTAACAGTTTGAACTATGAAAATTTTTGAAATCTGTTAAATTTTTTTTTTTTAACAATTGAGTTTAATTTTATGATCAAATTTAATGTAAATTTTTGCTAAGTGCATGTAATAATACGTGGTACATGCAGAAATGAATAAATTTTTAAAAATCCATTACACACAGACTCCTTCCCAACCCCTGAATATAACAAAAAAATTAATTAATTTTTAAAAATTCAAAACATAAATTAATATAAAATCCATTAGAGTTCGTCGCTTCACCAATAACCTCTTTCAATTAATTAATCTTTATGTAAGGTACTGGTTGAGATAAAAAAATTGGTGTCATGAGCGGGATTGGAACCCACGACATTCGGCTCAATACGCCGCTGCTCTACCACTTGAACAGCCGAAGGTCGTGGGTTCTAATCCCGCTCCTGATATGACTTTCTTTCTCAACCAATGCGTTACATAAAGATTAGTTAATATAAAATGTTTGCTCCTACCCTGCTGAATTCCTGTTCTACTCAAAAGGGTCGGGATTTATGTTACGATAATCTATTTGGATTAAAGTTTGTGATGTATGCTCAACTCCAACAATACTTCGAGTGTCATTTAATTATTGTAATAAAGTATGCATTCTTGTTGGTGGGAAAGCCGCCTCGCTACGGCAAAGTGATGATATGCATAGACTCATTATCGCTATATCCCACGCATGAGATCATCATTTTACGTCATTGCTACTTATTTAACATAAAACACAGGATGAAATGAAAAGTAGTTTATACTATTTTTTATTAAAAGTTTTTTTGTTCAATTTAAAAGAATTCTAATTCGTTTCGTCCTCTGAACAGTCCCTGAAGTTCATCGTAACTTCGTTCATCGAAAAACTCTCGTCGAGGATTCCGATAGATCAGTAGTAGTACTACATCTGAGGCCAATACTTTCATCTCGTAACTTCAATTTTCAAATCGGAAATTTTTCCAAATTTTCGAGGTGGTCGGGCGGAGATGTGGATTTGAGGCGGAGGCTGGCACAAGACAGGCCTTTCTTAACCAAGTGCAGAATTTTTTTTTAACCCGTCGTGTGCGGGATGAATAAATAAAAGGAACGTGACCCCGATCGGCCACTGTGCCACTGCTCCCGTCTAAAAGAAGGCCGGGCGCGACGAAACGCATCGCGTACAAATGGCTTAATGCTCCTAAACAAAAAAAATCACAAAACACTATTGACTTTATATCAAATAAAAATCAATTGGCCCTACGTGTCGGAAAACATTATTAAAAACCATTCCGGGCTTTTTTATGGCAGGTCTGCCTCCTATCGGAGGACCTGGAAAGTCTGTAAACCCTTAGTTATTTTTGCGACAGCAGATCGCGGCACGTCTCTCCTCCTCGGAGATTTTAACGTCGTTCCTCACTTTAAAAAATGTCTTCGGGTGGTGAAATTTTTCGAATGTTTTTATTAAAATTTTGTATCAAATCCGAGAGCGGAGTGAAAATCGTACGCGCGTTAAAACGTGAGTTCTCCCGAAAGCTGTTACGTAATACGTAAACTTGGGTTTTCAGAGACTTTACCCAACTGCTCCTACATTTGATTTAGACAATTTAAAAATTTACCATATTGAGAAATTTTCTAGCTACCTGAAAAAAACTTTCATCAGATAAACCACCTTCTTAAGTCTATTAATTAATTCTCTTCCCAAGGGATTCTTAATTTTCTCAGGAGTTCACAGTCTGACTAGTAATCGTTAATCAAAAAAATGTTGAGGATCTACGTACCACGTCGATCACATAAGACTTTAATAATTACAAGATTTTCAAAATCACAATTTTGCTACTCTTACAGTATTTAGATTTAAAAAAAAAATAAAAAAAGCAAATCGACCAGATGCAGATAGACATAGAGAAACATAAATATTATATTAAACAAGGAATAAACTCATTAATATCTAAAACAAAGCGAAAATTGGCGGACCAGGACCACTAGGAACGGATCGACCTGAGATACCCACATTCCAGGGCAATTTTGGCAAGCTGAAGATACCAAAGATAAAAATTTGTCTGGCGTTAATCAGCGGGGCTGTTAGCTGTCTTCATACTGAAAATTGGTCAGCAATAAGATTTGATTGTTCAAATGCTAGGATTTTCAGACGAAAAGAAGTTGAGGGGCCAGGGTAATTAGGGAAATTCAAACTGGAGAATATTCGATATCAATATTGACCAACAAATAACGTCATTTTTAACCGAAATAAAGCGAAGACAGGCGGACCAGATTGATTAGGATGATTATGGCAGATTAACCTGGAAATAATACTCAACTCGAAATTTCGAGCAACTTTTATTGAAGATAACTGGGATTAAAATTTTACTGGCGATAAACAGCGAGACTAGAAGGACCTGCACAATACATACGCCGTCTTCATACTGAAAATTGGTCAGAAATAAGATTTGGTTTTTAAAAACGTGAGGATTTGCAGACGAAGAACTTTAGAGTCCAGGGTGATTAAGGAAATTCAAACTGGAGAAAATGGTTCGCATCAAAATTAACCAACAAATAACCCCATCATAAAGCGAAGACAGGCGGACCAGATTGATTAGGATGATTATGGCAGATTTACCTGGGAATAATACCCATCTCAAACTTTTGAGCACAATTTTACTTAAGATAACTATGATTAAAATTTGACTAGCGTTAAACAACGAGACTAGGCGGGCCAGATTAATGTAAGAAATCAATGGGCGTAAAAATATTCAAAAACTTGTTAGCTGAGAAACAGAATTTTACAATTTTGCCATTTTCCCAATTAACCATTAAATATAAATGAAATTAACGAACTACATATTTTTATATATTTCACTGAATTATTTATTTTATTTATCAAATGAATTTATAGCATATTTGACAAATTTATCTCTCCGATCGTCCTTGTCGGTTATTCTCGTTTTTTAAATTTCAGAAAATTTGTATTTCGGTTGGCAAACTTTTAAACCGCTAAAAGAACATGTGTCAGGGTAAAAGGGCAATAACCGAAGTCAATCAAATCCCTGGAGCGTGAAGTTTTGTTGGTTTTGTCGTTCGACATTTATATTCAGATTGATCTTCCCTACGCAGCCCAATAAAACATTTGCACGTTTTTTGTATTCGACTGAAATAAATAAATCAGTAACCCCACAAAAAAGGCCAGATCAGGCGGTCCAGGATGATCAGATAATACGAAAACTGTTTACTAAATAGGCAAACATCACTTGATGATTGCCATTGATGATCGATTGGATTGTCTAAATACGTAAATGTTGAATGTAGCTGAGATTTATAAATCGTGTATAAATTCAAATTGAAAATTCGTAAATTGAAGGAATTGAGTGTAAAGGAACGATCAAACCGTATACAGGTATTCAAAATTGAAGAAAATTTCTCTGGTTTTCATTCAAAGAAATATCACATATTCGTTAAAAAACAAGTTAAATTTAGCATGACAACATAGGTAGAAAAAAAAGTAAGGTCCAGGCAGAATAGGGATGTCTGTGTCTAATAGAGATGTCAATGAGAGAAAATCTAAAATTTTCTAGGATTGTATAAATTCATTTTTTTAAACCTCAAATTTTCTAGCATTGTATAAATTTATTTTTTTCACCTTAAATTTTCTAGGATTGTATAAATTCATTTTTTAAACCTCAAATTTTCTAGCATTGTATAAATTTATTTTTTTTTACCTAAAATTTGTTAGGATTGTATAACTTCATTTTTTTAATCTAAAATTTTCTAGCATTGTAAATATTTATTTTTTTATCTAAAATTTTCTAGTATTGTATAAATTCATTTTTTTAATAGAAAATTTTCTATCATTGTATATATTTATTTTTCATCTAAAATTTTCTAGTATTGTATAAATTTATTTTTTTAATCTAAAATTTTTTAGTATTGTATAAATTCAGTTTTTATATAAAATTTTCTAGCATTGTATAAATTCATTTTTTCAATCTAAAATTTTCTAGTATTGTATAAATTCATTTTTTTAATCTAAAATTTTCTAGCATTGTAAAAATTTATGTTTTTCATCTAAAATTTTCTAGCATTGTATAAATATTTTTTCGTCTAAAATTTTCTAGTATTGTATAAATTCATTTTTTTTAATCTAAAATTTACTAGCATTGTATAAATTGAATTATTCAATCTAAAATATTCTAGTTTTTTAGAACCTTCTGCTTCGGACATTTGAAAAAGGCAAAAGGCAGGGAAAATGATGGCGAGCTGGCGTCCTAGACGATG
Organism: Cimex hemipterus; assembly: GCA_039619505.1. Taxonomy (NCBI): domain Eukaryota; kingdom Metazoa; phylum Arthropoda; class Insecta; order Hemiptera; family Cimicidae; genus Cimex; species Cimex hemipterus. Next base: position 9,765,126 of record CM077109.1, read on the forward strand.
AAAGTCACGATATCTCGGTAGAGGAGCGGAGTATTAAGCTGAAGTTCGTGGGTTCGAATCACGATTGTGGCAGTTACTTTTTCATTTCAACCAAAACCGTAAAAAGACTAATTAACTGAGAAATTATGTTGAACTGTTAATTAGCTAATATTTGTCAAAATTTGATATCCTCTGATAGAAAATAAAAATACACTGTTGATTATTTAAAAACAATTTATGTTAATTTGTAATTAAGGTGAAATGTACATATAATAATATTTTTTTAAACGAATTGAATTATGATCCTGTTTGATTGTGTTTAAATGCTCTGAAGATTTAAAACGTAAAAATTTGTCATGATCGTACAATTATCGCTATAGTGGAAGGTGCGAACAGATACTAATTTCCAGAGCAATTTCCAGAATACTTTCGATTGTTCTTGACTTTCCATTGAGAAAAGGGCGACCCAAGGCAACTTGGACAATGACGTGGAAAGAAAATTGAAACACCATGACCGCTGAGAACCTTGGTCGAGCGCTGCACCTGGTGGTCGACGACCTCGAGCTATTCAGCCCCACAACGAAGAAATGGTTGGCCACCACAATGCCGGCTGACCCGATTTAAAAACACCTTTTATCATCTGGTCGGAGCCGGATTTGTTATGTCCAATAACTCCGGGCGGGTTATTATTATGATTTAAAATCGTTGTAAGGTCGTTTCATAGACGTGATCTAGAATTAACCTTAATATACTGCAACATTGCGAAATGTTAGATAATATAATCAGTTTTGACTAGAAACATCCAGCATTCGGCAAAAAATTTTCAATTTTTTAGAATAAAATTTGATCAAATAATTAATGAGGTATGCACGTCAGAATGTCGCAATATTGTCGCCCCACGATCGTCACGAAGAATCTGAAAGCTTTGGACAATTTTCATCATGCATAATTAATTATCAACAACCTTTCAGTATATTTCTTTTATATTTATATTGCCACATCGACGACAATTTTCAGGGCATTTCTAAAAAATTAGTATTCAATCTGTAATTTATAAAATTGAAAATCGGCACCACCGGAGCATAATCATAGGCTAAAACGATCAGTAAAATATAATATAAATTAATATTTGAAATTTTTTTTCAATTAATTAATGTAAGGTATTGCTTGAGATAAAAATATCAGTGTCATGAAAATTAGGGAAGGAGGAACTTCTGAAAATTATTCCAATTAGGACTTATCAACCATTTACTATTTAAAGTAAATTAATATTTACTCTAGCCTAAAATATAATAGGTCTATATTTAAAAAAGCGAGACTGAGCGGACCAGAAATACCAATGAACATCAGACAACAGAACTTGGCTCTATTTTGAACCTTTAATTAATTAAAGTAGCAACTTTTTATCAATACAATAAATCATTTAACCTATAAAAATATAAATAAACCCTCTCGATAACATCGAATATTACCAAAAATAAAATCTACCTTTAAAAAAACGAGAGTAGGCGGACCGGAAAAATTAGGGTAGGAAGAACTTCTGAAATATATTTCAGTTCAGGCTTTCAACCATTTACTATTTAAAGTAAGTTAATATTAAATCTAGCCAAAAATATAATAGGTCTATCTTTAAAAAAGCGAGACCGGTCGGACCGGGAAAATTAGGACAGAAAGGAAAATATTCCAATTCAGCCTTTTCACCCATTATCCCTATAACATTGAATATAATCTTTTCAATTAATTAATCTTTAATTAAGTTTTTGGTTAAGATAAAAAGTCAGTGTTACAAGCGGCATTCGAACCCACGACCTCCGGCTATGTACACCGCTACTCTAAATACTCTACCTCTCGTGACGTCGATCCACACGGACACTAACTTCCCGTCTTGTGACACTGACTTTTTTATCTCAACCAAAACTTTAATTAAACAATAATTAACCGGAAAGAATTCATTTGGTCAAACGGACCACGAAACTTAAAATAAATTGAATATAATCAAAATTCTAACGAGATTAACTTTACAATAGGGAGAATAAGCGGACAGGAAATACGAAGGGACACCAGACAGCAGAACCTGGCTATTTTGTACCTTTATTTAGTTAAATTTTGCAGATTTTTTTTCATTTGTGCTCGAGTTGTCTCAGGGTTTGACTTGGCTTTATCAAACTTTAAAGTTGTTTTTAGTATGTCGATATGGGAACACTATTTGAGCTGAATCTTTTCTATATGTATTGCCATTAAGTATCAACTTTGTTGTCACACTTGACACCACATAACGTGCCTCGCGACTAGCGCCAGAATGGCGTCATAATTAATATGCTGAACATCCTCCGCCAATGACATGTTAAAAGAAACAATAGGATTAGAATGATATTATCGGTTAGAAAAGCGTCCATATTCCGTACACGATATCCATGCATCATTGTTCAGTACGAAGTGATGTAATGAAAGACTCGTTTGAAATATAATCAGAGAATTATCTACGAATCGGCATGGCATTCTTTAGAAAGTCGTTACGCCGTCCTTATTCCGATATCTCCCACCTGTTCAGTATTCCCAATAAATATGCTATAATATAATTAGAAAAGAAATATTCCACTACATTTTACACACGCGTGTGCTAATTTTAAAAATAATATTTCTATCTTGACTGGCGAGTGAAAACTGCAAAACCGACGTCAAAGGAAAAACGCCAACGTTGAACAATCTGTCGTGATGATATTGCAAAACCGATTATAGAAAACATTATCGCGTCTCCTTATATAGAAACTAAAAACCATTCAGTGCTAGTTTGAAAAATAAAGAAAACTCCCCCCTTAGAAACAACAAGCGAGAATTATCATTTCTTTTTCCTGATTTGTTTCATTTACAACACCAGAGAACAAACAAAAACCTATCTACATTTAAAATTCACTTATTACAAAGTACTAACAAAGTCATTATTTTAATTGATTGCACTACAACAACAAAACCATCAAAAAAGCTCTTGAACTTTTGAACTAACTCTTACTAACAAAGACCAAACTACTTATTAATTGACCTTTTACTACATCAACAGGGCCACAAATAAATAGCTAAATACATTGAAATCTGTTAATATTAAATAGGACTTACTACAAAGAAATGATCTTAATTGACTATTACTACAAAGACAAAAACCATAAAATAATTCCATAACCACGTTTATATTGACAGTAACTACGAAGTAATTTGCCTTTTACTATAACGATAAGTCCACAAATAAATACCTACTGCATTTAAATTTTGTAAAATTGCAGGGTACTTACGAAAAAAGTATCCCAATTGACTACTTATACAAAGACAAAAATCGTAAAAAGAACCTTAACCACATTATATTGACTGTTACTACAAAGACAAGGGTAGAAAAAAAAACTTTAGCCACGTTTATATTGACCGTTAGGAACAAAGACAACTACTTTTTGACTTTTTAGTACAAAGACAGGGTCACAAATAAATACCTAACTGCATTTAAATTTGATAGCATTTAAAAAAACTTGGGAATAAATTATCCCAATTGACTACTACTGCAAAGAAAAAAACCATAAAACAAACTTTAGCCACATTTTATTGACTGTTAGTAACAAAGACCGAACTAGTTTTTTTATTGACTTTTTAGTACAAAGACAGGGCCACAAATAAATTCCTAATAGCATTTAAATTTGATAAAATTACAAAAAAAAAAAAACTTGCGAATAAGTTATCCTAATTGAGTACTACTACAAAGACAAAAACCACAGAAAAAAAAAACTTTCGCCGCATTCATATTGACTGTTTGTAACAAAGACCAAACTACTTTTTTTTACTTTTTAATACAAAGACAGGGCCAGAAATAAAATTCTAACTGCGTTTAAATTTAACAGAGAACTTACGCAGAAATTATCATAATTGACTACTACTACAAAAACAAAAAATGTATTCACACTGTCACATTTATATTGACTATTAGTAACAAAGTTCAAACTACTTTTTTATTGACTTTATAGGGCAAAGAGAGAGCCACAAATAAATATATAACCGTATAAATTCAATAATATTATAGTGAACTAACGTAAAAATTGTCGTAATTGACTACTTCTACAAAGACAAAAACCACAAAAAAATTTTTAGCCATATTTATATTGACTGTTACTAACAAAAATTTAACTACTTATTTATTGACTTTTTACTACAACAACAGGGCCAAATTCCTAACAGCATTTAAATTTAATAAAATTACAAAAAAAACCATGGGAATAAATTATCCTCATTGACAACTACCACAAAGACAAAAACCATTTAAAAACAAACTTTCGCCACATTCATATTGACTGTTAGTGACAAAGACCAAACTACTTTTTTTTAAACTTTTTAATACAAAGGCGGGGCCACAAATAAATACCTAAAACTGCATTTAAATTTGATAAAATTTGAAAAAACTTGTGAATAAATTATCCTAATTTACTACTACAAAGACATAAACAATAAAAAGAGCCTTAACCATATTTATAATGACTGTTACTACAAAGACAAGGCTTAGAAAAAAGAAAGAAAAAAAACTTCAGCCACATTTATATTGACTGTTACTACAAAGACAAGGCAAAAAAAAAGAAAGAAAAAAAACTTCAGCCACATTTATATTGACTGTTATTGGGTTGTCCGGAAAATAATGCAGGATTTTGGTATTAAACAAAAAAAAAAAAGAAACTAGTTACTTTAAAGCAATGTTCTTTAATCAAAGTAATTTCCCATACTCTCAATACATTTCTCCCAACGTGTTGGTAACTTATTAATTCCGTCTGAGTAGAATTCAGAATTTTTAGAATTGATAAAGTCAATAAATGCATTTTCCAGTTCCGTTTGATTTTTGAATATTATGTGTTGTAAGTAGTGGTCCAGGTGTCTAAAAAAATGGTAGTCAGTAGGCGAGAGGTCCGGAGAGTAGGGTGGGTGAGGCAAAGTTTCATAGCCAAGCTCCAATAATTTTTGTGACGTTACACGTGACACATGTGGTCGAGCGTTGTCATGCAACAAAATGGGCCCTTTCCGATTGACCAAAGAGGTGGTCAGCGACGATCGTTTTACTGACTTTGAGTTGCTCTGCAAGTTCTCGAACAGTTGTTTTGGGGTTTTCTTCCACCACTGATCGCAGAACATCATCATTAAGAGAGGAAGGCCTTCCACGACCTTCTTCATCTTCAAGGCTGAAATCTCCCTCCCGAAATTTTTTAAACCACCTTTGCACAGTGCACTCATTAACAGAACCCTCGCCCCAGACTTGGTTAATGTTTCTAGCCGTTTGGGCTCCGCTTCGGCCGAGTTTAAACTCGTAAAAGAAAATCGTACGAAATTCTCGCTTTGACATTATAAGGATGACTGAATTATTTCCAAGTAGCGGAATGCTACAGAGGTAAACAAACAATATCATTTGGAAGAGGATTAATAAGTGTTGACATTCATACAAATGAGTAATCCTGTAAACGTAAACAGAATATTTTATATAGATTTTTTTTAATGAAAACTTAAAATCCTGCATTATTTTCCGGACAACCCAATACTAACAAAGACCTAACTACTTGACTTTTTAGTACTAAGACATGGACACAAATAAATACCTAACTACATTTAAATTGATAATATTACAGAGAACGTACGCAGCAATTATCCTAATTGACTACTAGTACAATGACACCACAATAATTCATTATTATGTTACACTATTTTTACTTATGACGACTTAACCACTGCCAAATTGACTAATAACAAGAATGACCCACAATGTTGTTCCACCAAGAAAAGCTTAAAAACCTATTTTGGACCAAACGTAAATAAAATTTACCTTTCGTCTGTCTGGAAATGTCTTGAAAAATCTACAAAGACAAAACTAACGTACAATCAATTAATTGATTATTACACAAAAACATCGATAACGACAAAAGAAAACAATTACAAATGAAAACTTAGCAAATTTATTATTAAAAGAAATGGTACTGCCACGAACTAACTTGACTATTAGTACAAAGTCCCAAGGAAAAAGTACAAATAAGTCAATTATTATTTTAAAAGAAAAAAAATCACTATCACTTATTACTACAGACCATCAAAATATTTGAAAAATACAAACTACTGCTATTACTACACTTATCGGCCCCGATTGACTTGGCATTTGTAATAACCAATGCTATCAAGAAATACTTTTCAAGTATTGCTAGATTGACTGTTCTCAACCAACAGGAAAGATATTATTAACTGTCTAAATTCCCTAGGTATCCCCCCCCCCTATTTAATCTAAATGACACGAAAATGGGGCGATTTGTTAGAAAGCGAATGGGAATTCTTAATGCCCGGCGATAACGGCTTGAAAATATCTTTATATCTGGTCAATGGTCGTTTCTACATTTGATTGAAGTTCTCTTATCAATGAGGGCATTCAATTTAATCTGAAAATCAGCGAGATATGATTTGTAAGGCTCGTATTATTCAAAAAAGGATAGTTTTAAGAACTTTTTATTAAAATGGATAAAAATAATAAAAGGACTTTTAACAATAAGTTTATTGATGTTTCGCTAAATTATTAGTTTTCAGCGAACCAGTTTAAAAATGATATGAATAGCTTTTATAAAATACGAATGTACACTGGCAGGCAAATTTTTTTTTTAATTTTCTCAATAAAAACTGCCCTTAATTTGTCTCATTGTTTTTACAAATGTATATTTGGTTTAAAAACAATGTGTTATAAGGAGGCAAAGATTCGAAGATTTAAAACAATTACCCATTTTTTCCCATTCGTCACGTGTTTGAGCAACACTGCAGGCAACACTGATTCAGGAAAGTTAATTTGTTCAGATGAGAAAAACCAAATTTTGGTTTTATACTATTACATATATTTATTGTTTAGTTGGATGAATTATCATTGTTTAGCAAATTAATAACGAAAAAACAAAATTAAACTAAGAATAGGGCAGACAATGCGCAATTAAACTGAATCTGACTTAGATACATTTCGAAATTTGATCACGTGATCATTGACGTAAAAATAATATTGACTCGTTTATATAACGACGTTATAAAAGATTACATCCATGACATTGCGACCTTTTATCAACATGCATAAACCAATATATGTCTATAAAATCAGTAAATTAATAGATTTTGCTAGTTTGGCATAGTTGATAGTTGTTTTGCTTTAGCTAGATGATTCCACCCAGTTGATTTTTTTAATTTAAACTTAAAAATTCCACTTAGGGCTGATGATTCGCGTGCACTTATTGATGATGTACCATCTGGTATGCGGCTATTGCCATCGGTGTCCCTTACGAAATAGTGCGCGATGCCGTTAGACGTTTTAGAGAAACTGGGTCCTACCATAAAAGCCCCGGTTCTGGACGCCCTAGGGTGACAGAACCACAGGATGACTGGTTTTCGATTTTGAGAATATTGCGAAACCGGCGCCTTACTGTCGTTCCAGCGATTTATGAACTCCAGGAAGTTCGAGGTGTCCAAATTTCCGCACTGCGCGAAGAATATTAAATTAGCATGGACTGAATACTTTTCGCTCAGTAAGAGGACCAGAATTGACCAGAACGCACGGAGTTGCACTGCTCGCATTTGCTCGAGAACACAGCTATTGGTTTTTGGACGATCTGCTGGGCTTTTTACAGATGAATAGATTTACTCTACGATATCCAGATGGAAGAGTATGGAGAAGGCGAAATGAAAGGTACGAAGCTTGTAATTTTTCCCAGAGCCAACCTTTTCAACGTAGCTCAGTGATGGTGTGGGCATGAATGTCAATGGAGAGTCGCAGAGAATTGGCTGTTCGTTCGTTGACGGCCACTCGCAATTTGGATGAAATTTTGGATCATGCGTTGCCGATCCTCGATAATGCCTGCTATAATGCCCGTCTACATGTTGGTCACATAGTACAAACATAACCTCAACAGCATAACATCAGGGTCTTAGCCTGGCCCGTTCTCTATACTTGAACCTCATAGAACCTTCATGGGATAAACCAAAAAACGAATAAGAACACTTCTGTCACTTCCTGACTCCTCTTGAAAAGTCTCCTCGTGAAGAATGGGCCAAGCTCCAACCGAGGGACATTTCCAGACTGTTAGAAAGTATGCCGAGACGTCTTCGAGTTGTAATTAAGTCAAGAGGAGCAAATATATTAATTAAATGTTAATTGTAAATCTAAAACAAAATGAAAACAAATTTTATATGTCCGTCTTTAAATTTTTTTCCCCCACTTTCAAAGATTGTGTGTATTGAAAGTTAAAAAACGTCAGCGTGGTCAGTTAATGTTTTCCTTTTTCCACTTCCAAAACGGGCCGAGACTTTATGCTTCTTCCTTTTGACAGTCCTTTCCGTCCTGTTGATTAACCAGAATAAAATTCCATTGAAATGGATCGGGGGAGAAACAGACTGCCATTCGGACTATATACTACTTTTTCCTTACTGAATAAAAATCCATTTCCTTTTCCTTAACTTTTTATATTTATGTTGCTTGTGAATTGAGTTTCTTTGGATTTTTTCTCAATCAAGGATAGATTTCTGTTTTGACAAACCGTCATATTTTCACTT
>CM077109.1:9785254-9799149 GCA_039619505.1 Cimex hemipterus
CTCAGACGTTTTTTAGGCTAAACTAAAACAGACGTTTTAGACTTTACCTTAAGCTCGTATAAAACAGTATTCAGGTTAAACTTACCTAAAATCTACTTTTGAGTTTCCTCATCTTTAACGTACTAGAACCTTACTTTGTAGGTAAATTCCTCTCAGACGTTTTTTAGGCTAAACTAAAACAGACGTTTTAGACTTTAGCTTAAGCTCGTTTAAAACAGTATTCAGGTTAAACTTACCTAAAATCTACTTTTGAGTTTCCTCATCTTTAACATACAAGAACCTTACTTTGTAGGTACGTTCTGGGCACAAGTACGTTGTAGATTAATCTCAACCAAAAGGGATCTTTTAGGCTTGAACGTATCGTAAAGGAACAATTTGAATAAATCATAAGTGCTAATGTTTTTCCGGTTGCAATTTTCATTATATTTACAAACGGCCTTCTACGTGAAATGACAAAGAGTATACAAACTAATCTTTCTGAGCGAACGTTGTTTTTCTCGAACTGACGGACAATTTAAAAAACACCGCTTTCTTATGAATTATTTACATGCTGAATAATCACCAGTCCTGGCGTTTATGTATGGCTCACGACTGTGCATTAAGTATGCAACGTATGTAGGAGAAAACAAACATCAAACACAGAGAGAAAAAAAAGACTTCTAAGGACGTGTAAAGACAGCGAAGATTCGCGTGCATCAATTCTCGCTTTTTGCCCAACTTATTGTCCAGAATGTTTTCGCGGCCAAATCGGTTCGACAATTTAGATAACGGTTATTTACTATTTACGTGTCAAGAATAAGTGAAAGTGCGTCTTTTAAGGTTCAATAATAATTTATCAAATGTTTAAGTGGGAAAACAAATTCCTATTTTGCCACAAGGCCAGGTTTTCTGGCAGGCACCTGCGATTTGAAAATTTGAAATCTCATAGGTGCAGAAGGGAAAACCATTTTTTCGTAATATTTCATCCAAACATACACGAGTGTTGGAAATAAAATCGTCTGTTGAACGATCTCCTACTCAAGTTTGAACTCTTCCATTCCTCCAATTGATATCGCCTTGAGATGAAATTACACCCAATATTTTTCACAGTTGAAAAAGATGTCACAGATGTGATGAAACAAACGAAATTCAACCGCTAAATTTATATACTATTAATTCAAAACAAAATTCTAATTTTTTATCCGGGTCGGCCAGAAACTTTCATTAATGCCAGAACGTGTCTTATTTCTAATTAACTATTGCCATATTTAATTGCCAATTATCATCAAGGTTTTTGATCTGTAACGCCCTTTCGAACCGACGGCTTTTCAACATATTCAGCTGATATCCTGTGTGGAAAGTGAAACATTATCCGGCTTCGAATCCAACCCGGGCGACGATACAGCGATAAAAGACGGACCCTGACGTTAAAACCTATGGAGAAATAATTAATATTTATGTTTAGAGTAAAACTTATTCTGAAAATAGCTTGTTAAGCTATATATTTTTTTTATTAATTTTTTTCGAGGGTTCGCAACAGCAGAGGTCATATAAACCCTCCCAGTGTTTTTTGAAAAAAAGCCCATATGTAAGTATGTCGGGTTCGAATGCAGGACCGCTGGATTCGAACCCGGGACCTTTACCTTACAGTGATGAGCGGCGTGTCAAAGACGAAACCTTGCGCCACCGACGCCCCCACTATATTTTTTTACTGTAATTTATTATCAACATAACTAGGTCATAATAGAACAAATTGAACCCAATGGCTTATAACAAATTTAAGACGCTTTATGTTCTACGAATTGTTTTGTATTAGATATTTGTTATATCTTGGTTTTCATGCGGCCCACTATAGTAGTCAAACAAGTCGAGAGGCGAACCGAAACGAGTCGGAATGTCGGGCATGAACACAAGACTGCCGTAGCCCGATAATGATCGATCATGTCTGGCCGTGTCTCTGCGGTCGTTTCGGTCATTATCTATGTAAAGTGATTAATTTCTAGCTTGTGGACGGCGATGAAGTAAGTTTCTTTTATGATATAACAATCATGGGATGTCGAAACCGCCTGACTTTGTGCTGCCTAGAGCAGAAAACTGGAAAATCCCCGCATTGGAAGTAAGGTACTTTCTAGTTTGGAGATTTACAGCCGGCTTGAGAAAAAGTGGCAGGTTTATTAGGGCCCACAGGTAGTGGGGAATGTCAGACCGTTCACCGTTACACTATACCTACACTCCTCCTTCGCTGAAGACGGTCAAAGAAATCCAATACCGGCTTTTATGGGAGCGACCGGGCGACCCCGCCTCGCTCCGGGCCATCGCTCCCCCTAGGATTAACTAGGTAGACCTTTTATTAAAACATTCCCAGAACCCGGTGGATCGCCTTAAAGGATCGTAAATACATAAATTAAAAAAGGGAGGAATTAATGGTCTAATGGGGCCGGGACGTAAATCAAGGTTCGACCCGCTCAAGACGGGGCCAACTGGCAAAACTAGTTTTCCTTGTACTAACTTAACTAGTTTCGGCTAGTTTGTGCAGGGATCTTCTCCTATTTAGATTCGGTTACATAATGTGCACAATAAAAAAACAAATCACGGCTGGATCGGCCTTGCAGGAAAGGCACGTTTTTCCCTAACAGTTGAGCTTTAATTTTCAGAAGACACTTTTTCACTTAAACTTATAAGAATATAGAACTTACATTTATTAGGTTTCGTGGTCTGCTTGGGCAAATAAAAATTAAGGTTTTGTCTGAGGTAAAAAGTCAGTGTCAAAGACGAGATTCGAACCCACGACCTGCGGCTAAATACGACCGCCGCCCTACCAATTGAGCTATCGTGACATCTATCCATTCGGACACCAACTTTCCATCTCAACCCCACGTTACGAATTTTCCCTCCTTTTTGCAAAACAACCTTACATATGGCTACAGATTGACCTATTTTAGTTGAAAAAACAACAACAGAAAATCTTAAATATGTCAATGTCACCTACGAACACTCTAGATCAAGGTATAGTCTTGAAGAAGAAAGGAAATTAGTTGCTGCTGGCAAGCTTTCGACCCATTTTAAAGGTCATCAACAGGGACATTTCACGTTATGAAAAATATATTTGTAAAATTGATATATCTATGAACTTATAAAACAGCTTACAATATGTCTACCGACTGACGTATTTAAGTGTTGTTTTTTTAAACTTAAACTTACATTCATATGAAACTTACAAAACAATCTTTAATACACTATTATTCAGAAATTCTGAGATGCAGTCTGGGGGTGATGTAGTTTTCGGGAAAACATTTTCTTTATGGTGATGTTTCGATCTTTATTGAGATCATCTTCAGGGCCTGGGATTTACAAACATGTTACGATTTCATCTACTAACGGTCGCTAATCACCACACACTTAATTATATCTATGTTGACAGGTTGACACATTTAAGTGTTTTTTTTTGTTTTTTTACTTAAACTTACAAACATGCAATAGAACTTACAAAACAGCCTTAAATATTTCCTGACATTGATATATTTGAGTGGTTTTTTTTGTTTTGTTTTTTACTTAAACTTATAAACATACAATAGGACTTACAAAACAGCCTTAAATATGACCTGAGATTGACACATTTAATTTTTTTTAAATTAAACTTATAAACATACAATAGAACTTACAAAACGGGACATATTTGAGTGTTTTTTGTTTTCTTTTCCTTACTTAAACTTATAAACATACAAAACAGCCTTAAATATGTCTACAGTCTGACATACTTAAGTTTTTTTTTAACTTCAAAACTTATAGAATGTACAAAACAACCATAAATACGTCTGCAGACTGACATATTTAAGTTTTGTTAACTTAAATTTACAACTTTCAAAACAACTTTTGTTTCAATTAATTAATCTTTATGCAAGGTATTGGTTGAGATAAAAAGTCAATGTCACGAGCGTGATTCGAACCCACGACCCTCGGCTCAATACACCACTGCTCTATTCACTTGAGCTATTTGCGGTTAGAGCAGCGGTGTATTGAAACCAGGGTCGTGGGTTCGAATCCTGCTCGTGACACTGACTTTTTTACCTCAACCGATACCTTGCATAAAGAGTAATTAATTGAAAAAATTTATCCGGTCAATCGGACCACGACCTCTAATGGATTTAATTACAAAACAACCTTTAATATGTCTATATATTGACTTTTTTTTACTTAAATTTATTACCATATAGAACTTAAAAAGAAACTTAAATAAGTCTATATTTTGTTTTGTAAGCTCTATATCGTTAAAAATTTAAGTAGAGAGTGTTGACACTTTGAGCCCTGAAGATGATCTCAATAAAGATCGAAACGTTGGCACGATAATTGTTTTTTTAAAAGATAGTTCCTACGCACAGTAAGTTGTTTTTCAACATAAATAAATATTTTTAATATAATATTAGTAAAATTTATTTGTGTTATAATTTCCGCGTTTCGCTCGTTCAAATTGAGCGCCATTAAAAAAATCAGCTGTTAATTGGAACGTCGCGTTGGAGGAGGTGTCGGCGGGTTCACTTTGGCAAAAACAACTTACTGTGAGTAGAAACTATCTTTTTAAAATTAAATCATTTAAAGAAAATGTTTTTCTGAAACCTGCATCACACCAGACCGCATCTCACGATCTCTGAATAATTATGTAGACATATTTTAGGGGTGTTTTGTAAGTTCTATACAGTTATATCGGATTAAATCAATCGTACAAATATGTTTTTCATAATATAGGCCCTGATGATGACCTTAAAATAGGTCGAAATCATGGCAGTATCAGCAGCACTATATTTCCTTTCCCCTTCAGGACCATACCTTGATCCAGTGTTGGTAAGTTGAGCTTTAAAAGCGGCTTCTTTGTATGATAAATCCATGGCATACGATACACCCTGGCTCAAAGACATTTATTAAAACAAAAACAATAGTATAATTGATTTTTTAAATAATTGATTTGAATATCCACTGTATAATTTATTAATCTCAAAATTAACCCCCTCGCATTGAACAATTAAAAAGGCGTATTATTAGAAACAATTTCAACAATTTTCAGCCAGCCATTAATTGTTAAAGTTTCATTTTTTTTCACCATAAATTACATGATTTTTCGAAGGGGTTTTGTCGACCAAAATCGAGGGGAGGGATCGAGTCAACGAACCCTGCCCCCTTCTGCGCACATCCACGTGTTGTCCCCTGACCTACACCACCCCACGTGTTTCGGGGGGGGGGATTTATTACTAGTAGTACTACGGAATAATATTGCAATAAAATAAAAAGTATAGAATAAAAATGAATAACGTAAAAAGTTCCCGGTGTTATTTTTTCTTTTACTTCCCAGGACCTTATCGCCTTTTCAATCGTATAAAATCCTTTTCGAAAGGATTAACAAGATAAAAAATAATAATTATAAATTATTATCAAGTCGGAAATCTTGGTTTATTTTTTCCTTCTTCAACAGGTTAATTGAAAAGGAAATTGTTAATCAACAGAAGGCGATCTCTACATATCACTGGTTGTTAGTATGTAAATGAGAAGCAGACATGATTCACTGTAACGATCAAATCTTACAAATGAAAGACAGTCGGGTTGCTGGCCGTGTTTCTCAATAGGTCAAAAGAAAAAAAAAACAAATCAGAAGCTTAAAAGGGTTTGTTCTGGAGTCGTTCTCGACAAAAACGGTATAATTTTATTTTATGCTTGAATATGTTTTATTATTAGAAATTTAATTAGGTTTTGTTGATTTTGTATGTCATAAAACCGGCTAATTATTTTTTTTAACCAAGAACCAAATTTTATTCAAAATCTTGATACTAAAAAACCCCTCCGTTTAAATTTTTGAGAAAAATCAATCTATGTAATTTATTAGCGTGAAAGGAGTAGCCCGAGATGAGTGCGGCGTTTGGAGAGTAAAAGTAATTTATTAGCGAGAATGTATCGAGTCCACCCCCACCCATCGTGTACTCTGGGGAAGACCAGACTTACGACGTTGCGGCGATTTATGTATTGTATGTTTTATATCTATTCCGCAGTTGTCCTGAAGTACAAATGAGTGGCTAAGAATTTAAGATATCGAAGTTTTCATATAAAGCAGAGAATCCGTAACGGATCAAGAAGACACCCACAGAGCTGCAGTTTAAAACAAACTGCGCGTGAAAAACCAGGAAAAGAAGGAAAATAAGGGGGCTGGCGATGACCTCAGCTGTTTATCGGCCCATAAAAGCCCCACAATGGTTTTTTCTCTCGGATTTTTAGCCTTCTAACCTTCCAGACAGTTGGATCAACAGTGGGCAATTACAATAGAAACACTATAGTGTACAATAAAAGTGCACATACACGTCGGTCACACAACAAATAATAAAATCAGATAGCCATTGTTTGAAATTGAAGCTGGTATGAACCCGGTTAGTTTTTATACAAGCCCAGAATATGAGCAGCTCAGTATGGCTTTAGTCTAGTATAGGATCTAGTCAAATGTATTAAACTGAAGAACTGCAATTAGCCGACAGAACGACTTCATAAGCGAACTAAATGAAAGCGTATTCTACTCCAAAGGTTATGAAAATTTCTTTCAATTTTACCAAATAATGTTATGTAAGGTTATGGTTGAAATGGAAAAGTTAGTGTCACGAGCTGGATTCGAACCCACGACCTTCGGCTAAACGCGTCGGTTCTCTACCACTAGAACTATCGTCAATTCGATCCGCTCCGAAACTAACTTGCCATTTCGGGGTTGAGATGAGAAGTCAGTGCCTGAGGGGATAGAAGTCACGATAGGTCAAGCGGAAGAGCAGCGGCGTATTTAGCCGAAGATCGTGGGTTCGAATCCCGCTCGTGACACCGGCTTTTTTATCTCAGCTAAAAACATTAATTGTTGTGAAATATGAAATTCTATTCTGCTGTTGTTTATACGATTGTGATAAATCTGAAAAAAATCATCATAGGCGGTTTTTTTGACCGAAAGGAAGTCGAGAATGGAGATTTTCAGAATTTATTTGTGATTCGACAAATTCACAATTTCACACGAACAAACATGGCACGGCAAATAACACCACACTATGTGATTATGGAATATTTGGTTCAAATGTTATATTTTTTACAATCCATATTTTTTTGTAATTCATCCAGGCCCTGAAGATGACACGAATACAGGTCGAAACGCAAAAAATGAAAAGGTTTTACTAAAGAACCTCATTGTTGAGACCGCTCCTGACGAATACAACAAAAAGTTAATATTCTGCTGTTTTTATGATTGTGGCTGGGGAGAGAATGCGGTTAATCTGAAGAAACAATTATCTGGCGGTTTTATTTGACTCAAAGGAAGTCGAGAATGAAGATTTTCAGAATTAATTTATGATTCGACAGATTCACGTTTCACAATTTCAGATTTTGTAATTATTTTTTTCCATTCGAAATATGCTTTGTAATTCACACAGGCCCAGAAGACCCTAGATAAAGGTTGAAATTTTCTGGAAATTAAAAAGACGTGATTCTGTCATTCCTGACCGCTTTTCATTACTTCAACTAATAATTGAATCTTTTAATGCGAAGAAACCAATGGGAAGACGTTGGAATATCAGACTGAGTTCAAAAGAATCGTAGGCTTTTTAAAGGTGTTCCTGAAAAGAAGTTTCACGGTGCTTTGTTGGATTGAGAGGATCGGGCGTGCGCGACTTTAACGAGGATCTTCACGTCAGGACCTTCGTCCCGACACAAAGGTGGTGTTTGACGATTTTCCTATGGATTTAATTAAATTTCATCCCGAAGGGAAAAAGTTAGTTTTATTCCGTCGGTGAAGTTAGCCGTGGGCGACAAAGGATGAAAGCTCTAAGCCCCTAAGGACGATCCTGTAGTGGGGGCGAACGGAACAGTGTCCTCCATGAGAGGGGATGGAAAACTAAGGATAGCGGAGTGGGGATTCTAGTGAACCCAGTCGATTCGATACTTCGAGAAACGTAGGAGAGAACTTCACAGTCGTCCAGGATGTTGCGTCTTCTTGGAGGTTTGAAGGATTATTTGAAATGGCAGCCCATAGTGACGGACAATGCCGTATTCCGGCTCCACAACCTCTTCACGACGGTTTTGCTCCTGGCATGTTCCCTGATAGTCACGGCGACCCAGTACGTGGGCAATCCGATCCAGTGCATAGTGAACGGTCTTCCGGCGAATCCGATCAACACCTACTGCTGGATCACGTCCACTTTCACAATGCCCGACGCCTTCAGGAGGCAGGTCGGCGTCGAAGTCGCCCACCCGGGGGTGAGCAACGATTACGGAAACGAGGCGAAGAAGTACTACACGTACTATCAGTGGGTCTGCTTCGTGCTCTTCTTCCAAGCGATACTCTGCTACACTCCCAAGTGGATCTGGGACGCATGGGAAGGCGGGCTCATGAGGACCATCATCATGGGTCTCAACATCGGGGTTTGCGCCGACGAGCAGAAGTGCCAAAAAAAACAAGCACTCTTAGACTACCTTATCAAACACATCAGTGTAAGTACATCATTTATTTCTTCTATCACAAACAAAAAAACACAAAAAATTCATAAAAACAATAAATACAACTTACATGTAACATGTTTCCATGGCAATCGTACCGCCATTTTAACAAGAAATTTTAACCTCCATTTTGAAAATTTGCTCATGCCGAAATATTTCTTTCTTTCAAACACGATTAATTATTTGATAATTAATTTTTAAAAAATTAACATTCCATTGTAATGACGAGAGGTGAATATAACAGTAACTTCCCATGGATTTCCCACGTTTCAGGCTGCCAGCACCACCGACGCGTAACGAAATTGTCAAAAAGAACCGCTCCTTTTTTCCCCCATTCCTTTCGCAATATTGTAAATAAATTTATTTAAAAAAAAAGAAAAAATATAATCAAAAATCGTTATGCCAGAAACTCGATATGGATGGTATGTGGTTGCTATGGTTATCCTACATACCTGACATTAATTTCGATCGATATCCATCGGAAATATTTTAGATTTATTCAAATATCTGTTTATGCAATCTATGCTCGGGTCGACATAAATCGTTATATATTTAATCTCGCAGGAGAATACAATTAATTCTCCTGATCTCCTCCCACGTTTCAGGCTGAAAACACTACTGGCGCGTAACGAAACTGTCAAAAAACACCTTTCCATCACCTTACCGATAACGCAAATAAAATAAATAATAAATAAATAATTAAAAAAAATTGATATTTGAATAACGAATCGAAACAGATTGGTATGTGTGAATTGAAAATCATGGTGGTTCCATGGTTATCTTCAAATCTGGCAAAAATCTGTATCAACATATTTTGAAACGCATGTATATATTTGTAATAATATAAGTTTATATATTGAGTTAATCAAGTTTGTTTTGTTTGAAAGCAAAAAGAATTTTTTTTTAAAACTTTTTTAGCTTCCCACACTAAAAACTTGATATTAAAAAAACAAAAACAAATCAAAATCATGGTACGTGGGCTCGCTCCATGGCTATCTGCATATCTGTCGTAAATTTGGATCGAAAAATTTTGAAACATGCAGATATATATTTACACAGTCAATTACTATTCTGACTTCTGACTTAATTGTGAAAGCAAAAAAATGCAATTTTTTTTTTAGCTTCCCACTTTTCAAACTTCATTACTTCACTCGTTCGTATTGGAACTGTCGTCATATGAAGTCGTATGTAATAACATAAACAAGGGTAATAAAAATATGCGAAATTTCCCATAAAAACCAAACATATCAAAATCATGGTATGTGCCTCCATGGCTGTCTACAAATCTGTCATACTTATAACCATAAATTTAGATCGAAAAACTTTAAAACATGGATAAATGTGCAATTACACAGTTAATTACTATTCTGACTTAGTTGTCTTTTTTTTTGTTTTAATCTGAAAGCAAAAAAAAAATGAACTTTTTTAGCTTCCCACTTTCCAAACTTAAAACTTCACTCACTCCTATTCGAATTGTCATTTTTTTAAATTTTATTGCATTTCCCGAGGGTGCAAAAATATGTAATTGTATGTAATAACATAAAACAATCCCAATAAAAATAAGCGAAATTTTCCATAAAACCAAATAAAACAAAATCATGGTATGTGGGGCGGGCTCCCATGGCTGTCTACAAATCTGTCCTAAATTTGGATCGAAAATTTTTAAAATGATTTAAAATTATTTTTCCTTATGTTCATTTTTATTTACGACAGATTTGTAGACAGCCATGGAGCCCGCCCCACATACCATGATGATTTTGATTTATTTGGTTTTTATGGACAATTTCGCTTATTTTTATTGGGATTTTTTATGTTATTACATAAATTACATATTTTTGCACCCTGGGGAATGCAATAAAATTAAAAAATGTCAATTCGAATATGTAATGTTTTAAATTTGGAAAGTGGGAAGATAAAAAAGTTAATTTTTTTGGTGTAGACAGCCGAGCTCCATGACAAATCTATCGTAAATTTGGATCGAAAATTTTTAAAACCTAGATAAATATGTAATTACGTAATTACACAGTTAATTACTATTCTGACTTAATTGGTGTATTTTGTTTTAATCTGAAAGGGGGGGGGAATTCTCAACTTTACAGGGACTTCACAACTTAAAGCTCATCCTATACCGTTTTTTTTTCTTTTTTTATATTGTGCATATCGCAAAATTTCTAATTGTTTCGTGTAACACAAAAACATGGTATTCGCAAATTCGAATGAGCATAAGGAAAATAAGTCAAAATAATGGCCGGAGTCCATGGTGGATTCCATAAAATTGGGGTCGACAATTAAAACAAGTAAATATAAATTAATAGTTCTTCACCAATTTATTCTTGTCTCGATTAATTGATGACTTAGTATTTTAATATAAAAATTAAAAATAAATTGTTCCAAGTCCAAGGGATTTGCTAAGTTACAGATTTCAGGTTCCTCTAGTACTTATCAAAAATCACCCTTTTTCTGTTGGTGTAAAAACGAAATTTTTATATATTTTATTTTTTTTAATACAGTTTGAGGGGGAAAATATAAACAAATTGGTGGTTTGTGCGAAATCAAAATTATGAGAAGGTGTTTCCATGGAAAATCGTGCCTCATAAATGTGAAACGACAAGCCACTTTTAAACATCTGTACTTATTAATTAATTAGCATGGTTTATTATTATTTCGACTTATTTCGATTCATTTATTTTAATCTGAAAAAAAAAAGATTGTTACAACTTCCCAGGGACTTCCTTAACTTCCAAACTTCGAGCTTCCCTGATTCTCACAGAACATTTCCTTGGTTTTTTTTACATTCTTTATTTCTCAAAATTACAATTATTTTCAATAAAAGAAAAAAGGTAGTAAAACAAAAGCGGGAATTTGAATGAAAAAACAACAAATCAAAATCGTATGTTTTCCATCGTGGTCTTTGCGCCCCCCCCCCCAAAAAAAAAGATCTCACTTTTAAGGGACTTTCTTACCTTCACAAACTCCGAACTTTTTTTCATTCCTGATATTACAAAATATCTAATTATCTCGGCTTACCTGGATTCAGTTATTTTATTCTGAAAGAAAAAAAAAAGTTCCCACTTTTAAGTGTCTTTTTTTACACATTCTTGATATCACAAAATATCTAATTCTTTTTAACAACATGAAAAATCATAATAAAAATGGACGTAAATTTGAATGAAAAAATGAAAATCTTGGTATACGTCCATATTAATTAATGTTACTATTATCTCCACTTACTTGGATTCGTTTGTTTTATTCTGAAAGAAAAAAAGAAGTGCCCACTTTTAAGTGTCTTTTTTTACACATTCTTGATGATATCACAAAATATCTAATTCTTTTCAACAATATGAAAAATCATAAAAAAAATAGACGTAAATTTGAATGAAAAAATGAAAATCATGGTATACGTCCATATTAATTAATTATCTCCACTTACTTGGATTCGTTTATTTTATTTTGAAAGAAAAAAAAAGTGCTCACTTTTAAGTGTCTTTTTTTACACATTCTTGATATCACAAAATATCTAATACTTTTCAACAACATGAAAAATAATAATAAAAATAAACAAAAATTTGAATGTGAATGACCAAAAAAATAAATAAATAAATAAAATAAAATCATAGTATGTATTAAATGCTCATAAATTTCATCACATTTCGCATTCATCTTATTATCCTTATGATTTTTTCGTCTTGAACGTGGGATAGATAATAGGTCATCTCAAAACGAAAAACAAAAAAATTTTTATCCACGTTTCGGATTTGTTTTAACCCTTCCTCAGGTGAGCTAACACCTGTACACAGAACATTTTTATACATTTTTAGATCAACATGGTTATCATTGTTTTTTTACAGCTTACAATGGTACAAAAAGTGGTCGTCAGTCATTAATATTTTATAACAGTTTATTTTAAAGAAGAGCCAGCGTGGCTCATCTTATTATATGAATATATACAAAATAAGCGTTATATTCCAAATCAAAATCATATTTTGTCTTTTCCATGTTGGACTTGGCCCCGTAGATTCGGGAACGGCATTCCACTTGGAAAGATCTACACAGATTAATTAAATTAGCATTGTTTATCATTATTTCTTTTTAAAAATACAATGCAAGAGAAAAGCTCCAAATTTCCCGACGTTCTTCTACCTTCCACACTTCAAATTCACTGACTGTAATCGAATTGTGAAATATCGTCTTTTTGTTTCTTTACATTCTTGATATCGCAAACTATCTAACAGTTTTAAATAAAATAACTTTTGGCAGTACAATATGCAAAAATGTGGATGAAAATTACCAAAAAAAATTTTTCCTACTTTCAGTGTCTTACTTAACTTCAGATTTCAAGTTTCACTGACATGTATCATAATTTGAAAAATCACTTTTTTTTTGCTTGCGTAATAACGTAAATAACTTTATTTTAAAAAAATCTATTTGAGGTGGGGGAATGTAAACAAATACGTGTTATATTACAGATTAAAATCATGGTATTTCCATAGTGTATCTTGTCCCATAATAATTTGGATCGACATTCCAAGCCTAAAACTCCCATTACCAGGTATCAAAATTGTCCAAAGAACATTTCCCCCTCCGCCTGCAATAACGTAAATACTTGCACTAAAACTAAATCAAAAATCGAAAGGGTGACTATAACATGGGAATTGAATGTCTGAAATTAAAATCATGGCATGAGGTTCCTGCGGTTTATCTCCACGGCTGGCATACATTCAGACCCACATTCCAGTTTTGAAACGCATGCATACATTTGAATGTCATTATTTTATGTTCAATTTATTCGTCCGGCCCGGCTCAATTAAATTTGGAGCTTTAATTTCCAATCTCGCAACTCAGTGACCCGACCACCGCCCAGACTCGGAAGTATCGTGAAGCGGCATTAACCTTCTGTTTGATCATTTTTTGTCAATTAGAAATTAATTATATTCTACATATATTACAGTGAAAATGGTGGAGATCTAATTATCACCCATGTCAAAATCATGTCAAATCTTGAAGAAAAAACATTAAACCTGTGGTCTACGTATAATTTTGATAGTTGTAAACCATTTTGATCATTGAAACATACAGATTTAACTTTTTTTAATCCTTTAAACTTTATCCTATCAATTAACTTTATATTCAATCTGAAATGAAAATATTTGAATAAGTTTCACCATTTTGAACTTTACTGGCTGTAGCTTAACCCAATATAAATGATAGTTATCTTTCGAAATTGAAAATACGTTTTACACAGAACCACGGGCAAAACTAGCAGTTTTTTATTAAATTCACTAATTTTCCTGGTCCGCCTGACCAATTAATAACATTCGATCAATTAAGGTTTTAAGTTGGGATAAAAAAAGTCAGTCTTACGAGCGGGATTCGAACCCACGACCTTCGACTTGATACGCCGCTACTCTACCACT
>CM077109.1:9808864-9819816 GCA_039619505.1 Cimex hemipterus
ATTTTTGTATATATTCAACCAAAGTATTTCTACTCACTCAAAGTGTTAGTCTTCTAATTGTGCGACTCTTGCGTGTCGTGTTGAGGGTTCCAGTGAGATTTTTCTGTTTTATGTTTATATACGGTCGGGAAGGAAGCCTACATTTTAAAAGACTTTTTGTATAAGGCGTCGGCTTCTTTGAGTTGAAAAGAGCCGACGAAGGGAAACACTGTGTTGGTAATGGTTTGGCCAGATTTCCTTTCAGGAATATGTATTATATAAAGGGAAAAAGAAAGCTAAATTGTTGGGTAATTAAACTATGTGAAAAATATTTGATAGGTATGTTATCTGTACTGAATTTGATTAACGATATTGCCGTAGCTGCGACTGCATGCGACCTTAGTAAGATATTCGAAAACTGCATTCAGAACCGGTAACCTCCATATTAATGCTAATAGCATTGATAAGCAGCACGGCTTTAGATCGGGCCAACCAACCCACTCGCATAGTAGATCATGCGGCCAACATGTTCAACAACAAAAACATACTGGGATGGTCCTCCCGGACATGGAGAAGGCCTTTGATTCGGTCTGGCAGTACTGTATAGTACACAGGCTCATTGAATGAAATGAATTTCCCTAGATATCTTAAAATTTGTCATGGCCTAAAAAAAATCGTTATAGTACATTTATGTCTTCGTTGAATCGACTTTGTAGTAACAACTGAATCCATAAATAGTTTGGGGGCAATCTAAAAAAGAGCATTTACAAAAAACTCTTTGTAGAAAATTTATGTCTTCGTTGAATCGTCTTTGTAGTAACAACTGAAACCATAAATAGTTTGGGGGCAATCTAAAAAAGAGCATTTACAAAAAACTCTTTGTAGAAAATTTATAATGTCTTCGTTGAATCGTTTTTGTAGTAATAATTTAATCCATAAATAATTGCACTTCAATTAGGAAATGAGACCATTGATTTTTTTTTAAACGAGGGTTCGCAATTGCAGAAGTCTTATCAACGCTCGGGGTGCTAGTGTTTTTGAAAAAAAGCTCATTTATATGTTGGATTCGAATGCAGACCGGATTCGAACCCGGACCTTTACCTTACATAGATGAGAGCCCTGTCAACGCCTAAACCGCTGCGGCCACCGACGCCCTCTAAAAAAATCTTAATTTAATAAATTTAAGTCTTCGTTGAATCGTCTTTGCAGTAATAACTGAATCCATAAATAGTTTGGGGACAAACAGGCAAAGAGTATTTAAAAATTTCCTGTAAGTATAATTCACGTAAAACAGTTTGGTCCATGTTGATACAGTCATCTTCATATTAGTTCACAAAATAGCCAATAGTTTGATATTAGATGCTAATTATTTTATGATAATAGTTAAATTCTGCGTTATTTTAATCTTTTGTGAACTGTATCTATGGAGATGAAACTAGAGTCCCTTGGTGTTCGGGAAATAAGCGGAAAGGAAAAGTTGAGCGTCACAATTCTTAGGATACTTAAATAGATTTGAATTGTGCTGTGAATCTAATTGTTTTTTTTTTTTGTTTTTTTTTTTTTCAAGTACATCTTACTCAAGCAGAAATAAACGGCTGGACGAGAAGAAAAACAATAATCGTTGCAACTGTGATTAACAGAACAAGAGAACAATCGTGTTCGATAAGGAAAAACGTCTGCGACTCGTAATTCTTCATAGCCTCGGATCCGGATATTACCTCGGGGTCATTCTTAGAAAATACATTCCCTAATAAAAGCTGGCTGTGAGACAGGGTGGAATTAATAAAAGTGGCGAAAAGATTGATAGTTCGTGAAAGGTTGGAGTAGGTAAATATAATTTATTGGGTGTTCGGATGGAATGTGCCAGACTCGAGGCAAAACGTTCGTCTTTTTGTCTTGTTCGAAAGAAAAAAAATTAGATTTTAATTTCATCCATTTTTTTACCGGCTTATCGACGGGGCATCTTGGCAGAAAACTGTTCTTCATCCGAGCTAATCTCCATGTTTGACCAATTTGATGACACAAATGATAATATGACAGTTTGTCAAAACAAAAATCTATCCTTAATTAGGATAAGATCCAAAGAACCTTAATTCACAAGCAGATATAAAAAAATTAAGGAAAAGGTAATATAGTTTTATTCATTAAGGAAAAAGCATTATACAAACTGACTGCTTGTTTCTCTTTGGATCCATATTAACGGATGTTTTTTCTTTCAGGATAATCAACAGGACGGAAAAGTCATAAGGAAGAACGGACAATCTAACGTCGAGGAATCAGTGTTGCCCACAGTGTTACCCAAACACGTGGCGAAGTAAGAACCGTTTTACTTCTTCAAAACTTCGCCCCCTTAATGATAGATCGTTTTTGTCATTCATATCTTTTTTTACAATATTTGTTAACATCAATTAAGTTATTAATTGAAACAGAATTTTCTGAAATATGCGTAATATTGACCAGACAACGGATTTAAGGCTGGGCGGGGGCGACACAAATTAAACACTTTCTATTTCCTCCTTGCTATGCCATCCGAATGAAAGTCGAGCTTCGCGAAAGTTAAAAAAAAATCCTAGGTGGTAAAACAAAATCTTATCTCGGCCAATCCATTCCAAGAAATCTCCGACCGGCTCTAGCAGGAATGAAAGTAGTAAGTACCCCAATGACCTTTTGCGGTCGGCGACGTCCCGGCTCAATTCTCGGAAACGTTCTCTTCCAATGTTAATCCGATTTTTTTAATCCTGTACCACTGAGGAAAAGAACAGACGAGAGTTTTATCACGTGTTTTTTAAAACGTAATGAAGTAGAAAGAGGCAGAAATGTTTGATGTTAGTGCACTATACGTACAATCTATAGGCGAATTTGACAAAATAGAGGTTAATTGTGATAACTTGTCCAATGTGGTGCATTGTTGAAGGTCATAGTACGGCATAACCTTGATGTCAGAGGTGTATTCTCACAATCAGATCGAATTTTTTTTCAGAAGGGTCTCATTTCGCACATCACATCTTTAAGAGTCTTATTACTGGACAATTTTAAGTATCTTGTTCTACCTCATAGTATAGATTGAATTTCCCTGTGCAAGTCAGTGTTCACTTTAGAACGTAATATTACCATTCCTCCTATCGGGTTTACTACAAAAACGAGTTTCTAGTTGCAAAACACAACAAAACACAACAAAACTGCTGTATTTGAAAATTTTCTTTGTCCCCTTCGAACAACGTTCATGTCAGAGTCAATTATTCGACTTGAAAAAAAAAAAAATAACACAGGATATGTGTAACGCATCGAAATAAGCCCGTCCTCCCCAGAACGGAAGATTAGAATAACAGTTTCTAAAGGTCAGACTTGCCTAGTCGCTCGGTTTCAGATATGCATAACAATGAATAATTGTTGGAAAATAGCATTGATAACATTCCGCGAATCGTTTTGTTGCAACTGACTCTTTCCGTTTAAAATTATTCATATTTCAATATTAAATACTATTTATTTATCAAATAATGCTCTATGCATATTATTAACGGACTAATTTAATACAGTTTTGAAAATTTTCCAAGGTTCTGGATGTCCTGGGCTCTTTTGAAATCTGTTGCAAGTCTGCCCAAGGTTTCTTCTGTGACCCGGCGGATAGTTGCTGCAATCGCTGCCTCCTTTCTCATACCACCATCTGTTTTGTACAATTGTTTAAACGTAGAAATGAAATTAAAATTGGCTTGTTATTATATTTTATATTGCCCGAAAAAAATTGTCCAAATATTCAATTAACAACTGTACATCATTATTGGCATAGTGGTTGATGACTTGTTAGACCTTACCTGGCCATTAAAAAAATAACTAAGCAACGTTATCGAATTTAAAAAATCAAAATTAACAATTTAGAAAATTCAACAAAAAGCAGTTACCCAAACATTAGGCAGCGGACAAAGACTAGCAAACCTATGTAACACAGGGCAATGAGAACGTCTATAAATGCATTAGAATCTCTGCTAAACCTACCTCCACAGGAAATATCCATTCACAAGAAAAGGCTAGTAAAAGCTCATTTAGGCTCCAGAAACAATTAAATTGGAAAGGAACTAAACAATTCGGGCATACAACCATAATCAACAAAATCAGACAGCCATTGTTAGAAATGGATACTGATTGTATGATGATTCCGGAAATATAAGAGAGAGGAATAATAGAAGAGCATCAGATGCAATTGATATGGTACGCAGATGGCTCCAAAACAAACGAAGGAACCGGACCAGGCGTTTTCTGTACAAGCACAAAACATGAGCAATCAAACACATTAGAAATGTGCACTTCGGTATTTCAAGTTTTGTCAAACTGTAAAAAAATTTTCATAAGATCAGTAAAGCATCAGGATATAAAACAATCACTTCAAAATTAATCAGTGAATACATCCAAAATCTCCAAAATCTGGAGAAATACAACAACCTGATGGTATCTTGGGTGCCAGGGCACCGGGGAATTTTGGGTAACGAGAAAGCAGATAGTCTGGCCAGAGGAGGACCTGCAAGATCATGCATAGGCCTCGATTCAATTCCTGGGATAACAAAAACAAATATAGAATCTTCCATCGCAGAATGGATCCAAACAATACAAAGGAGAAGTGGACTCTAGCGGCGCTAGACATGGTAAACCTATGATGAAACAACCCTCACCAAGACTGGCAGAAGCGTTGCTGCAATTGGAGAGGCCTAATTCAGAGCAGGGGTACGATTCGTTCACTGGCATCTGAAAAACGTCTAACCAAGATGTGTGTTTGCAGATTATGTAACGAGGAGGAGGAAACAGTCACCCATATCAACTTCGAATGTGAAGCAACAGCTCAATCGAGATTTAACATATGGGGGTAACAAAATAACATTTTGGAAATTAAATTGCAGCAGGGACAGCCAATGACCTCATACTTCTAAGAAGAAGGATTAAGTCTACTGCTCTAAGAAACTAGGAAGGTACAATAAGCTTTTGCTGCAGTGCCTAGGGAGGGCAAACCAGCTTTCTAGTATCCTTTTTACCATACCATATCGCGTGTTTATCTCGTATCTACGTATCATCACAGCCTGACTGCCTGATTCAGTGTTGCCCACAGTGTTACCCAAATATAGAGCAGAGGGAAAAAAGTAACTGTTTTACTTCCCCCCCCCCACTAAAAAGGTAGCAGTTTGAAACAAGGTACCAAATTTGAATCACTTTGACC
Source organism: Cimex hemipterus (assembly GCA_039619505.1). Lineage (NCBI taxonomy): Eukaryota > Metazoa > Arthropoda > Insecta > Hemiptera > Cimicidae > Cimex > Cimex hemipterus. The sequence goes on from CM077109.1 coordinate 9,814,047, forward strand.
AGTCCCTGTATCATGCATAAATACCATAAGAATACTACTTCGTAAGCGCCCCATTCTAATGCGGATCAAATAAGGTCAAATTTGTTATAGTCGTATGTGTTGTTCTCATCAGATTAAATTACTATATACAGATTTTGTCTGAAAATATATTTATTCATAATTAATCAAATATACAATTATTATATATAATAGTACATAAAGAAAATTGGATTTTTAACGTATGAACGGCCTAACTTCGCAGTATCAGTGTTGCCCCCAGTGTTACCCAATCAGGAGTCGGAGGGAAAAATTTAAATACTTTTTGAAATAGTTTTCTTGAAATGAGGTTCTCATCAGATTAAATCATTATAGACAGATTTTGTCTGAAAAAAATCATTCATAATTAATCAAATAACGACCTAACTTCTCAGAATCAGTGTTGCCCCCAGTGTTACCCAATCAGCATATGGAGGGAAAAATATTAAATAATTTTAAACCAATTAAATTTCCTTTGTGTTTACTTTAAATATTCATTTGTTCTTGCTGTTATGTATACAGTTCTAAAAGTACTCCTGACATAAGAGGCTAAGTTTAAATATTTAAACACTTTTTGAAATAGTTTTCTTGAAATGGTTCAGTAAAGAAAATCATTTCCTCTCAAACGAGCAGAAACCTTGAAATAAATAAAAAGAACAAATTGTTAAAACTTCAACCTATGTGTCGTAATTCGATTCTGACACTGTTTGGGGAGGGTATAATGCCCATTTTCCAAATAGCTGAAATTCCACATCTGGACTGTGGAATGTTTTGAAATTTCCTCTTGCCAAATTCTCCAAGAAATAAACCTTGAAATATTTATTTCAGTTTTGTTTACGAGTATTTTAATGAGAAAGTATAGCGTCGTTTGGAGTAAGGCGATAAATATTTAACCATGACGGAACGTATTAATATGCTAAACTCTCTTTTGCATTTTTGTTTTGTTTTTGTCCGCTTTTCCACTTTTATTTATGTGGTTGAAACTATTTAAAGAGACGAAAGACAAATCCCTGGTCTTTGTTCGTTTTGCTTTTAACTTCAAGCATGTTCTGTGAGATCAACAGACTCATATATGGCATGTTTATACACGAGGGTTTCAGTTGAACTTATATTACCAAATCGAAATTCAATATACACCGAGCCGCTTTAACCCGTTTAAGCAATTTATCCAAAAAAGGCTAGCTCGAGGGAAGTAGTGAGCCTTGACCCGTTGAACTACAGTTATCTAAGAACCAGGCCATTCTTTTCTGTGGCTTTATTTAAAAAAACCTCTGTAATCCAAAATAGGCCAAGAGAAGACAACCGATAAAACATTTTTGGTCTGATGTATTCGGAATTCTCGATGTAAGAATTAGTTATCACTATCTTTCACTACATCATTTAAAAAGACCTTAACTTTTACTGCAAGGCTGCGCTGAACACGATATGTTATCTTAAGTGATTTTCAGCCTGGCACATAGTTGAATTATATAAACCGACGACAGCCAAGGAAAAAAAGGTCGTTAACCAATCTGAGTCAAATCACAGACCCTGAAAGCATTAAGATAAACCCTGAACTGGTTAGATATTCGCAAAAAGAAATCGGCGGATGAAACGTTCGAATATTGGAGGTTTTTCTGGACAAGATTGAAGCGTATAAGGTCGAAGATATTCGAGTAGTAACAATACATCGATAGACTGGCACCCTCAAGAACAGTGCACTGGGAACATCTCAACCAAGCAGAACAGAAGATCCAGAAGACCTAAGCAGATAGAAATGGCAGGCAGAATATACAGGGAAGTAGATGGCATAGAATAGAGGTACTAGGACATCTGAAGGAAATAAAACAGGCTCAATATCACATTGTTCTTGCTAAGTGGTGAACCATGAAGTGGTGAAAGATTACAACACCGATGGACCTCCTGGCACCTAATAGCCTGGAAGCATTTCCACCAGAAATCGAGGAAGAATGGAAATTTTACCAGGGAGAAAACAATGTCACATTAGGATAACCATAAAAAGGTAGTCCTCAGATAGGCCATGGTTTACTATGAAATACTCTTAAGCAGATAGAAATTGATAGAAGACAGCCTGGGCAGAATTTGTTCGAAGAGGATATCACAAGAAAGAGAGATATTGATAGAATTAGAAACAAATAGAGCAGATAGAACATCCTTTAGAGGTTGCCAGGAAGGCATACATAATGTGGTCACTAATAGTAAAGAAAAGCCTTCGAACAAAAGATGGAAGAACCTCAAAGCAACACCAGATCATAGAATTCGCGGAGGCCTATGAATATTTGGCCAACTTACAAAAAAATAGCTAACGGCAATACAATGACAGTCCTCCTGAACGTGAATTGCATAGTATGAAAGATACTTAAGTTGAAAGAATTAGGAAATGGTAGTAAGATCTGTAGTCTTCTCCTGCCCTACGGATTCTTCAATGGTCTTTATCATAGCGTAGAAGACTAAAAAAATAATCTGAACCAAATGAATTTGGTAGAGGTTGACCAGATTGCCAGGAAAGAAAAAAAGTTCTCTTGTCTCTAAAGGTTCTAAAGTAAATCAAAATGGCCAAGATAGGTTGACCATTGCATCACTCCTGTCAGAATAATATATCTTGTGAAAGATGAAAAATTTAAAAATCCTTAGTCCTTCTGCAGAACACAACACAAAAGCTCTTAAGCTAACATGAGCTGGATATCATCTGAATTTTGACAGAGAGAGTAGGCAGCAATCAATGACCTCTTGTCCGCGGCGCCCAACGGTGAGTTGGACGTTAAGGTCTCCCGTAAGACAGGAATGACTTTATAATCTCCTGTAGTCATTAGTAGTCTTTATGACCGTGCACTACAACAGCGGGGATCTTTAGTGATCAGGTTGGGTGGTGGCCCTGAGATGAGCTCGTGTTTCGGTGTTATTGGGCATTTTTTGAAGTGTCGTGCGCTGTCGTTATTATAACGGCTATATGGCCGTCTGTACAACGGTGTGACTAAATTGTTTTCAAATTCAGCCCTAGTCACACTGGGAATGGCTGTCTTCTATTTGAGACCTTCGTGAAGACCGTTACTACGCCGGCCTCACGGGAGATGTTCCGACTGGACGACAGCGTGTAGGCGTTGAGGACAGGATGATTACGCTGAACAGTCCCTCGAATGCCCCCTTGAGAAAGCGATAGGAGCAGGTCGGCTTCTCTGACTCGAACCTGCTTTGCATTGTTGTGCGTATGACCGGCGTAGTATGCGAAGGATCGGACCACCTAGGCTAGGCTCGAATGCGCATGACAGGTGTACGTTGGGCTCAACAGTAGATCTTTGAACGTAGGGAGTGCTCTTCTAGGGGGTGGTTAGCACAACCGCGGCCGGAGCGTTCCCCACCCTCAGGGAGATAGAGTCGCCTTCTCTATCTAGGGAGTGCGCGGGAGACCTGACATATTTCGGCCCGTTAGCTCTTTGCGTGCGGCATACGACCCGATGGACATGCGGAGAGCGAGGTTGCTTTGGCCCTTAGGGGCTGGAGCGACTCTGCACCAACGCTGCGGCCGAACAGTCCAGGTGCGGACGCTAAAGATCCTCTTGTCTTGTTGACGATGAGCACTCGGGAACGTCATGCGTTCTATGTGAGTAAATGTTAGAGCTCGACCAGTCCCTGTTTAAGTAGAGAAAAGATTAAATCTATTTTAAAGATGGAAGCATTGTCGAAGCAGAGGTGTCATACTGTCAGCATCTTAATTGAAACATTTTAGTATACCATAGGCAGGCACTACAAGGTTATAAAGGATATTTCCTGTAAGCAATAAGAGGAGGACATCATAGTATAGGTCGTACATTTCCTGTCATATCGCTAATAAGAATTTAAGGGGGAAAAATAAAGATTGAATATCTACCAAGACATAGACTTGAAAATGCGAACGGTTGGAAGTATCACATGATACATTGATAGTACTCTTGGTTGGAATGTAAAAATTGCATACGGATCTTAAGCTAATAATGAAATAGAAGATGAAACTTGGAAGGACGATGATCTAAAACCATCTAGGTACTCCTTCTAAGCAAAAAGACTTACAAAGGACCTGGACGTTGCAAGAACCAAAAGGATGCCATTTTAGTTATAATTTGGAGAAAATACTGCAGTTCTGTTCCTGATTATGGTGAAATATGATGATATGCTTCTCCTTCAAGATCTTCGTAACGTTCTTCTCGTTTTTCAATCGGGAGTGTTGGTTAGCACGTCCTTGTCTTAACGTGACTATATCTGTAGTGTAAATTTACCAAACTGAGGCATCATCATTTCTTTAATCCAGCCTTCTTTAGACTCTCTAGACACGAGAGAAACACGCGGACATTCACCGAAGAGTAATTCACAAAAGCTTTGGCCATGTTTACAGCATAAGGTTTATCAAGGAAGACAACATCACTACAACTATGCCCAGATGGATAGATAAAAGTTCACATCATACATAGTCTACAAAGATCTTCTAACGGATAAAAAATTCAGATTTGTAACGTCATTAGCTCTGCTCAGGCCGATTGGAACGTAGCAAACAAAACTAGAATATTGTTAGGATGCCAGCGGAACCCGGAGTGATGAAGGGGGTCTTTTTGTTCCGTCGGATTCGTTCGGTCTGGACTCTATCATTAGCTCCCTTGAGTCCTCTTTTACAAACTAATTATTAGTGGGGGAACTGTATCCTTAAATCCTATCACTGGTCGTTATCCTCCTACGGTAAAATGGCAGCGAATTCTTTTTATTTCTTTTCTTTTCGTTCTTTATTTTGACTTTTGGAAATTTTCCTTTGTTTCCTTTCAATCCGTCAGGCGTTAAAATTAAACCATTATCACAAGAAAAAAACAGGGATTTCGTAGGGAAATCTCACTTTCAAACGCAAAATAAGAAAAATTCTGAAGTGTAGAAATTGAACTTTTGTTCTCCAAGAACTGCTGAGTTCGGATGTACATTTCTGGAAGGAGGAACAAAGGATCAAACACCAAAGAATGGCAGAAAGAGACAATACAACTTCCTGTTCTAATTTTTATTTGGTATTTGGAAAAATATTTTCAACGCATTGTCAAAATTTAAAACCTCTCTTGTTTTCTGATTTTCTCTTGGAACAAATTGCAGCAACAGACAGACAATTTTTTTTCCTTTCAGTCATAAAAACCAGTCACGAGATCTACATGCTTACTTTGAAAGCATTGAAATAGCTGGGTTATCAGGTTTTTACAATGTTTTCTCATTGAGATTTAGAAGAATTTTGTACTTTCCTTGTTTGCTAGGGTTTTCCAGCGTATCTTATCATTCTCGTCCGGAAATTCTGTTTTTATATTACAAGAAAAAAATGCAGTCACTTTATAAACTGATGATTTTTTCCATGCTCAACCCATATAGGAAGAATTTTTAATATTCAGCAACACCTTAAGAGACAAAACAAACTGGGCACGAGAGAAAAATACAGACAGTCAATCGTCGGAAAAAGTTAAGAATATGCAAAAGGTATTCATGTGTTAAATCGTGCTTAACCGTATAATATTTGGCAAGAATTTTGTTCGGTTTGAAAAAAATACGTCATTGGGCACGAGAGAAACATGCAGACAGTCACTTAATATTGAGAGAAAGTTCATAGTCCTGGAGTTAAATAAACGTGATTTTTCCATCCTGACGATATATAGAGAGGATATCCATCGTTCAATGACGTCTGAAGCAACAAACCTGATTAGGAAACGAGAGAAACATGCAGACAGTCACTGGATATACCAAGGAATTCGTGGTTGTT
>CM077109.1:9866579-9886112 GCA_039619505.1 Cimex hemipterus
GGATATCCCAAGGATAGGCTCGGGGCCTATGTATGGTCTTGCGGATCCTCCTCTGGCCAGTCTGTCTGCTTCTTCATTACCCAAAATTCCCCCGTGCCCTGGCACCCAGGATACCGTTACCTCGTTGTGTTTTCCCAGGTTTTGGAGATTTTGGATGCATTCACTGACTAATTTTGATGTAATCCTTGTACATGCCAGTGTTTTGATAGCTGCTTGGCTGTCTGATCTTATGAGGATTTTTTGTCAGTGTAACCTCTTTTAAGATTTTCCAGAGCACAGGCATTGTTAGCATGTATTTCTGCTTGAAAGACCGAGGTGTACTTCCCTAGTGAGTTTGATTGCTCATATTTTGGGCTTGTGCAGAAAACACCTGATCCGGTTCCTTCATTTGTTTTGTAGCCATCCGTATACCATATCATTGTGTCCGATGTTCTCCTGTGTTCTTCCTCTCCTTTGTAGTCTGTTGAGATTTTGTAGGAGGTCGTGAAGATTGTTTCCGGGACCATATAGTCAGTCCCCATCTCTCATAGTGGGTGTCTGATTTTGTTTGTTATGGTTGTGTGCCCGAATTGTTTGGTTCCTTTCCAATTTAATTGTTTTTGGAGCCTGAATGAGCTTTTCCTAGCCTCTCCATGTATGAATATTTCTAGTAGAGGTAGGTTTGGCAAGGTTTCTAGTGCATTTGTAGGGGTTGTTTTCATTGCCTCTGTGATACATAGGTTTGCTAGTCTTTGTAAGCTGCCTAGTGTACGGGTAGCTACTTTTTGTTGAGCTTTGTTCCACCAGATTAATGATCCATAGGTTATTCTGGGTCTTATTACAGCCGTGTATAGACAGTATGCCATTTTCGGTTTCAGTCCGCAGGATTTGCCTAAGGCTCTTCTTGTGGTTATTAGCGATATTTTGGTTTTTGCTATTGTATGTTGCAGGTGAGGGTTCCAGGTTAGTTTCTTATCAAAGATTATTCCTAGGTATTTCACCTCATTTTTTAAGGGCAACATTTCGTTATAGAAACGTAGTCCTTTTATATCCATTTTTCTTTTTTTGGTGAAGGCGATTAGGGTGGTTTTTGAGGGGTTCGCTCTAAGTCCCTGTTTTGAACACCATTGTTCCACCAAGTTTAGTGCTCTTTGGGTGAGCTCTTTTAATGTTGAGTCGAATTTTCCCCTGACTAGTGTGACGCGAGCAAACTGTTGAAAACATTTGATTGTAGTAAATCGGAACATACAAGAAGATGATGGAACAATGATGACGACTGAACATAAATCCCCATTTTAATTTAACACCCGAGTGCTCAAGAAATTTTGCACAATATAAATATATATATATATATATACATAGAAGCTAAGGCAAAAGATTACCCCTACTATGTTTTACTGTAATAGCAGTCCACCCAACAAAATTTTAGAACTGTTGCAACCAGCCTGTTTAAGGTAATAAAAGTGGTATGTAAGAAAAATGTGAACATCAAGTTAAATAAGAAAATAGATGAACGGGCTAATTAAATAATACTCAGATGCGCAACAAGTGGTTTTTAATGGTTTCTAGTCAGCATGACATGATCGGTAGATAGGGTCTCTTTTATCGACCTTAACAACCAGCTGTTGTTTATAATTTTGTATGCATATTTTGGTACATCCCTCCTTAGCGAAAACCTTCCTGGAGTCCGGAAAAATGTCTCAAGCATTTGTGGTAGACTGCCAAAGTGCTCGCTTTGGTTTAACTAAACGGAACAGAGCTGCGGGCAAATAAATTTTTGGAATTTAGAGTCTCCCCAGATTTCCCCAAGAGATTTTGGACGGTGTAAATGTTGGTAACAGACCGTACAAAAAATATAACATGAATCCGTTGATACCCGGCCAACCAATAAAATTTACAAATTTAATATGGTTGTTTCTGCAATTAAAAATTGGCATATCAAAAAAAAAAAAACAACAAAAAATAAAATGAAAATACAATTTGATAAGAGTTTGTGGTGGATTTTAGCAGTGTTTTGTTATAAATTGGTAAATATTAACGATATGAAGAAAATAAGAATTCTAAGAATTATTTCCAAAATTGTAGACTGTCTTGATAATTTTGTGTTGATTCTTGGCCATCCAACAAAACTTTAAGATTAGGGATGGTTAGGTTATTGTTTTATTGTTAGGTTAGGTTAACGATTTATTATTTCTCCACTTTTCAACTTTAAGAAATTTCATGTTTATGCTAGTAAAAAGTGGTATATCCATAAATAGCCGAACAAAACTGAAATCCTAAAACCAAAAAGTGTTACTCTATTCTGGACAGACAGGCTAAAGTTTGTGATGGGTTTTAAGGGTAAATTGATACATAAAAAAAGGCATGATGAAAATAAAGACGGCTGTTAAACTAAAGACAACAAAGTTACGTTCACCCAACCGAAATTTAAAACGCATCACACCCAGTTAGTAAGAAAGATATGAACAAAAGACAAAATAAGAGTAGAAATAGAACAAGGCTAATCAAATCAGAGTCGTACAACCTATGAGTGGATGACCATGCTGAACAACTTGACAAGAGTGTACGGTGTGTTTTAGGGGTGTACAGAAGGCATGGAGTCCAGAGGATGACCACGCCGGCTTGGCAAGAGTGTATTGATTTTTAATGATTTATAGGGGTAAATTTAAATATACAGAAGGCATGATGGCATTAAAGATGTACTCGAAGGCAACAGAGTAACGTTCACCTAATAAAATTTTGAAATGCATCACACACAGCTAGATATTTAAGAAAACCATGAACAAAAGGCAAAGTAAGGAGTAGTAATAGATGAGCAAGGCTGACCAAATTAGAGTAATACGTCCAGCAACAGAAAGACCATGCTGAACAACTTGACAAAAAGTGTGTTGAGTTTTAATAATGTATAGGGGTTAATTGATATATACAGAAGGCATGATGGCATTAATGATGTAATGGTTAAACTGGAGACAATAGAGTAACGTTCACCTAACACAATTTTGAAATACATCACACACCACACACACACACACACACACACCCCAAACACACAGAGCTAGTTATTTAAGAAAGCCATGAACAAAAGGCAAAGTAAGGAGTAGTAATAGATGAGCAAGGCTGACCAAATTAGAATAATATGTCCAGCAACAGAAAGACCATGCTGAACAACTTGACAAAAAGTGTGTTGAGTTTTAATGATGTATAGGGGTTAATTGATATATACAGAAGGCATGATGGCATTAAAGATGTAATGGTTAAACTGGAGACAATAGAATAACGTTCACCTAACACAATTTTGAAATAAATCACACCACACACACACACACACACACACACACACACACACACACACAGCTAGTTATTTAAGAAAGCCATGAACAAAAGGCAAAATAAGAGTAGTAATAGATGAACAAGATTAACCTAATCAGAGTAATATCCAGTAAAAGGAAGACCGTGCTGGACAACTTGACAAGAGAGTGTGGAAGGTTTTAATGGCGTATAGGGGTAAATTAATACATAACAAAGGCATGATGAAAATAAAGATCTTATTAAACTAAAGACAACGAAGTTGTGTTCACCCAATAAAATGCATCACACACAGCTAGATATTTGAGAAAGATATAAAAAGAAAAGGCAAACTAAGAGTAGTATTAGATGAACAAGGATAATCGAATCAGTCATATGTCCTATGAGTAGGTGACCATGCTGAAAAACTTGACAAGAATGTGTGGGTTAAAATGATATACACAGAAGGCATGGAGTCCAGTGGATGACTTTGCTGGACTGCTTGGCAATAGTGTGGTTGGTTTTAAAGATGACCAGTAAGTTGGAACACTGGGCTCAAGTGGTGGGATTTGGCGGGCGATCGCTAGGTGCCACATCTAGCGGTGTGTTCAGGACACAACCACAGCTTGGCAACGTCGCTCCCCCACTCAGAAGTGAGACTGCCAAACGGCCCGAATGAGGGAGAATCCCCACGTCCTGTCGTCTCTCCAGCCATTCGGCCCGTCATCGCCTCCAGTCGTGTTTTCGCGTTTTTTTCAGTCGGAACTCGACCGTTTTCTCAGCGTCGGATGACGGCCGCGCCCCCGTCCCGTCTCGCTTTGCCACCGTGTCGCGATCCCGACAACGACCAAACCACCTGTGGATTTTTTTAGCCGGATTCTCACCATTCGGAAACCATGGATACCGTTTACATAGGTACGCCCACCCTTGATAACACCGACCTGTTAATAATTAACCGAATGTCCTTCCCTACAATAAAAACCTTCTCCTTAGATATCCTTGTCTACATCCTTAAGGCGCCCGTTTTAAGGACGAAGCCAGATTCTCTTTTCACCTTAAGCACCAAAAGAAACACCATTAGGATATCTTTTCAAAACATTTAACAAGAAATAAACTTTAATTATACTCCAGGAAGCTTATGTATTGAAAAAAAAACCTACACAAAAACACAAATACATTTAACAGAATGTATATTATTATAAATAAATGGTGGAGTGTGTTTTTCAATCTTTTTAAAAAGGATGTATATATTATTCATTGGTAGTAACTAAATGTGTATATTATAAAGTATCATTCAACATTTCTCTGCCTGTCCTTGGCATACCGACTTGCCTTTTGTTTTGTAAATTAAATGATAGCTTCGGAATTCGTCTGTCGATTATAATTGCAATACTTTAATCGGTTCGAACTTTGCACTCGGTGTTTTGTCTCCCGGCTATAAGTAAAAAGTTAAAAAAAAAGAAGAAAAAAAAGCGAAAAAAGTGTTCAATTCAAACCGACGCCGATTGTTCCTCCTGCCCATTGAGAGTCTGCACCGTTTAGTATTTTCCAAGAAAAAAGGTCCAAACACTTCGTCTTTTTTTTTTTTAAATTTTTAACAAGGATTTTTTTGCCTTGACAAAACGAAAACAGCCTTGAGTATTTTTTCAATGGGCCCTACTGAGGCGCCACGTTTTGTTATTTACATTAATCGTTTATCAGTTGTTGATTTTTTTTTGGTTCATTTAGGAGAAAAATTGTTTTTATTTATTGCCCATTAGGCGAAGCCACCACTCCCAAAATGCGTGTTATCACCTCTTGTCCTAGTGAGGCCAGAATCTATTTTATGACCATTTTTTTTTTTGTTTTACCAAAAGTCTGTTAAGAAACGTTGTTTAAGAAAAGACAATTGGCCTCTGGCTTGTTTTTTTCTTTTTTTAACATTTATTTGGTTTTGTAGTTTTTGCCGGATCTCGGTTCCCGTTCTTCTCCATCAACGGTGTTCACACAAACCTGATCTTTTAGCCTTACCCTGCTGGGATTTATTAAAGTCAAATGAATTTAATATAAAAGCGAAGAACATGTACACAAATAACGAAACTTCCAACTAATGACCTTTGTCCAGACGTCTTCCCTGGGTTTGCTACACATGGTTTTTTTTTTTTTTTTTTTTTTTTTTAGATTAAATTGACTTCATGTAGTTACAGTTAGTTAGTTGTGCCAAATTAAGGTGATTAGGTACGTGCATTATGTACATGTAAGATTTTTGTCAGTCATTGTGCAATAGGGCGTTTGTTTATGTTCATACATTCGAATTACGGTCAGTTAACTTCAAGTTAAGTTCATTGCGATGTCATTGCATTTATAGTCGTTCTGCGTAATTGTTTTTGTAGCAAAAGTTGATTAAGGGATTAGGGAATTGTTTATTGCCTTAGTAGTTATGAGAAGTTAAAGAGTTAAGATATTATTGTTGACAATGTCTTTGTTGTCTGCGATCTCTTTGTACTTTCAGTGGATTTTCTTCTGGTGTAATCGTTTTTCTATCAAAAGTTGATTAAAGGATGAGAGAATAGCAATTGGTTGTCTTTGCAGCAATGAGAAATTTGTTTATTATAAATTTTTATTAGATTAAAATATACTGAATTTTCTTTTAGTGCAATTGTTTTTCTATCAAAAGTTTATTTAACGATGAAGGAGTTACTGTTGGTCGTCTTTGTAGTAATGAGAAGTTAAAATTTAAGATATTACTGTTGGCAATTTCTTTGTTATTTACTTTCTCTTTTCAGTGATAGTTAATCAATATATAGTTAATTGTTTGTTGGTGTAATTATTTTTGTAGGAAAAGTTGATTGAGGGTTGACGGAGTAACTTTAGGTTGTTTTTTGTAGTAATGAGAAGTTACTAATAGCAGTATCTTTGTATCCTACGATCTCTTTGTTTATTATAGATTTATAGTCGATTAAAAAAAAGGAAATTGTCTTCTGGTGTAATTGTTTTTTTTTTTTTTTGGCAAAAGTTCATGAAGGGATTAGGGAGTTGTTTTTGGTTTTTGCGTTAGTAGTTGTGAAAAGTTAAGAGTTAAGATATTACTGGTGGAAATCTCTTTGTTACCTTCGATGTCTTTGTATATTCGATTAAAAGTTATAGTTAGGGATGGTTAGGGTCCCTAAAGTTATAGTGATTGTCTTCTGGTGTAATTGTATATGTTTGTCTTTGTAGCAATGAAAAATTAAGAGTTTCTTTGTTCATGTTATTCATGTTGTTGTTGGCAGTGTCTTTGTCGCCTGCGATCTCTTTGTTTATTATGGATTTATAGTCAATTAAATATAGTGAAATGTCTTCTCGTGTAATTGTTTTTATGGCGAAAGTTGATTAAGGGATTAGGAAGTAATTTTGGCGTTTGTCTTAGTAGTTAGTTACGAGAAGTGAAGAGTTTAGATATTACCGATGGAAATCTCTTTGTTACCTTCGATGTTTTTGTATATTTGTTATTTTTAATCGCCCCTTGTTTAAGGGATTAGGGAGTTGTTGGTTGCCTTTGTAGCAATGAGAAATTAAGAAATTAAGAGCAATATTATTGTTGACAATGTCTTTGTCGTCTGGGATCTCTATGTTTATTATAGATTTATAGTCGATTAAAAAAAAGTAAATTGTCTTCTGCTGTAGTTAGTTTTGTAGCAAAAGTTGATTAAGGGATGAAGGAGTTGTTTTGTTGGTTGTTTTTGTAGTAATGAGGAGTTAAGGGTTAAGATATTATTGTTGACAATGTCTTTGTTGTCTGCGATCTCTTTGTACTTATAGTGGATTTTCTTCTGGTGTAATTTTTTTTTCTATCAAAAGTTGATCAAAGGATAAGGGAGTAGCTTTTGGGGTGTCTCTGTAGTAATGAGAAGTTAAGAGTTAAGACATTATTGTTGACAATGACGATCTCTTTTTATTTTAGATTTATAGTTGATTACATATAGTGAATTTTCTTCTCGTATACTTGTTTTTATAGCAAAATTTGATAAAGAGATTATGAAGTTGTTTTCGTTTGTCTTTGTAGTAATGAAAAATTAAGAGTTGTTGGCAGTGTCTTTGACGCCTGCGATCTCTTTCTTTATTATAAATTTTTATTATAATCGAATAATTATAGTGGATTTTCTTCTGGTGTGTTTTTGTAGCAAAAGTTGATTAAGTGATGAGGGAGTAGCTTTTGGTTGTCTTTGTAGTAAGAAGTTAAAGTGTTAAGATATTACTGTTGACAATGTCTTTGTTGTCTACTTTCTCTTTACATTTATAGTCGATTAATATATAGTTAATTTTTTGGTGGTGTGATTATTTCTGTAAGAAAAGTTGCTTAAATGAAGAGGGAGTAACATTTGGTTGTCTTTGTAGCAATGAGAAGTTACTAATAGCAATGTCGCCTACGATCTCTTTGTTTATTATAGTAGTCGATTAAAAAAAAAGGAAATTGTCTTCTGGTGTAATTGTTTTTGTAGCAAAAGTTGATTAAAGGATGAAGGAGTAATTTTTGGTTGTCTTTGTAGTAATGAGAAGTTAAGAATTATTGTTAGCAATTTCTTTGTTGTTTGCTATCTTTTTACATTTATAGTCAATTAATATATAGTTAATTGGTTGATGGAATAATTTTTTTTGCAGTAATAGCAATCTATTAAAAAAAAAGTAAATTTTGTCTTCTGCTGTAATTGTTTTTGTAGGAAAAGTAGATTAAGGGATTAGGGAGTTGTTTTGGGTTTTTGTCTTGGTAGTTGTGAGAAGTCAAGAGTTTAGATATTCTTCACGGAAATCATGGAAATCTCTTTAGTACCTTCTATGTCTTTGTATTTATATTCACTTAAAATATAGTGAATTGTGTTCTGTTGTGTTTTTTTTTTAAACCAAAAGTTGATTAAGGGATGAGGGAGTAGTAGTTTGTTGTCTTTGCAGCAACGAGACGTTAAAAGTTAAGATGTTATTGTTGGCGGTGTCTTTGTTGCCTGCGATCTCTTTGTTTATTTTAGTCGATTAAAACATTGTGAATTGTCTTCTGGTGAAATTGTTTTCGTAGCGAATATCGATTAAGGGAATATTGAGTTGTTTTTCGTTTTTGTCTTAGTACTAATGAAAAGCTAAAAGTTAAGATGGAAATCTCTTTGTTACCTTCGATGTCTTTTTTTTTTTTTTTTTTTTTTTTTTTTGACCAAACGTTGATTAAGGGATGAGGGAGTAACTTTCGGTTGTCTTTGTAGTAAGGAGAAGTTAAAAGTTAAGATATTATTGTTGACAATGTCTTTGTTGTCTGCGATCTCTTTGTTTATTGCAGATTTATATCGATTAAAATATAGTGAATTTTCTTCTGGTGCAATTGTTTTTCTATCGAAATTCGAGTAAGGGATTGGGGAGTTGATTTTTGTCTTAGTAGTAATGTGAAGTTAAGCATTGAAGTATTACTGATGGCAATATCTTTGTACTTAAAGTCGATTCAAAAATAGTATATTTTCCTCGAGTGAAACTGTTTTTGTTATTTTTGTTATTAAGAGTTGCTAATGTGTTTGTTTTACGGCGGTGCCTTAACACTTAAGAACAGCGATGTCTTTATAATAATAATAATAATAAAAAAAAACAAAAAAACTCCAAAATAAACTTTCTTTCACTGAAATATTATTTAATTTTTATTAGTGTTATGTTTTTTTGTAGCTATTTCAGAGGTAAGATCGTTGACATTGTTTTTGTTACCTGCTATACAGTTGATCGGATTAGTTAAGATTTATTGACTCCGTAGTAATTACCTGATTCGGATTTTTTATTTTTTTAGTAAACCACAGTCGAGAATTAGTTTTCGTCTTCGTTTTCATAATAGCGTTTGTTGTCATTTATCGTCTTTGTAGTATTAACCTATTGGTATTAATTTTATTTCAAAAAAATTGATTTTGTACTTACGGAATTTTTAAAGGACTTTTTGATGGAACAGGATTTGTTATAATTCCTGATATTGAGTCAGTTTGATTTTTGAAATCTTTTTCTTTGTAGTAATATGCAGTTGATTCAAAATCAGTAAGGTGTCTGTTTATCGGTGGGTTTTAGTTAAATATGAATTGATTAGTAGGGTCCGGTTGTAATACTATTCGTCATTTTTGTCGTACTAATTTACAAAGAATTAAATTTTTGTTGGCTTGTTTTCGTAGCTACTTAAATTGTTGTCGGTGAAATAGTATTTTCTGTGTGGTGATTAATGACCGTTAATCTATAATTATTCGGAAATCGTGAGATGCGGTCTGGCGTGATGTAGGTTTCAGAAAAACATTTGTGCCAACGTTTCCAGCTTTATTGGGATCATCTTCAGCCAGGGATTTACAGACATTGTTTACATTTAACAAATACGTGTAGAATGCGGTAAAATGTTTCGTAAATCCCAGGCGCTGAAGATGATCTCAATAATGATCGAAACGTTGGCAGGATAAAGAAAATGTTTTTCTGATACCTACATCACGCCAGACCGCATCTCACGATATCTGAATAATTATCGATTAACGGTCACTAATCTCTACACGTAAATTTAAATCTTTGTTGGTGTCTATGTTTTTATCATAAATAGGCAATAGATTTAAGTTTTAGTTAAGTTTTTGTTGCTCGCATTGTCCAATTTAAACCTTTTTTGTCATAGTCCATTGACAGGTAACTAAAACTTTGTTGGTGGCAGGATATTCAATTGATAGGTAGTGAAATTTGGTTGCTGGAATTGTCAATTTTCAAGTTCTTATTTGTGTCCATGTTTTTATTGTAATAGTCAATTGATAGGTAACTGAATTTATGTTGGTGACATTGACAGTTTAGGTCTTCGTTGATGTCTTTTTTATTTTTTTTCAAAGTCAATTGATTGGTAGTTAAATTTTGGTTGCTGGCATAGTCAATAATGGATAATTTAAATCTTTGATGGTGGCAAAATTTGTGTTGTAATAGTAACTTACTATTTTGTTTGTGGTAGCCTATTAAGTCAGTCTTTTATCTTTTTTAAATAGTCAATTGATAGGTATTGAAGTTTTTGTTGCTAGCATTGTCAGGAATGGCGAATTTGAATCTTTGTTGGTGACCCTGTTTTGTCGTAAAAGTAACTTGATTGATACTAAATTTTGTTTGTGGCAGCCTGGCCTATTTAGTCAATCAATTTAAGTTTTTGTTGGTGTCCATTTTTTTTTTTTTTGTAGTAGTCCAATGATAAAAGTTTTTGTAGCTGGCATTGTCATTAATGGCCAATTTGAATCTTATTTGGTGTCCATGTTTTTGTTACAATAGTAAATTGCAGGTTATTAAGTCTATGTTGGTGAAATTGACAGTTTGTTTTTTCTTAAGTAGTCAATTGGTAGGTATTTAAGTTTTTGTTTGTTGTTAGAAAAATTCCAGAGGTGACGGTGGGGATCGAACCCACAACCGCGGGGTCTACTAGCTGAGAGTCTGACGCCTTAACCACTCGGCTACCGCGGCCCCCCAAGGTGCTTTTTTGGTTTTTGTTGTTTTGTGTGTGTGTGTGTAATAGTCAATTGATGGGTATTTAAGTTTTGGTCGCTGGCATTGTCAAAAATGGCCAATTGGAATCTTTTGGTCTTCTTCTCTTTCTGCTGAATCATTGTAGTACTTTCTATAACTTCTTGTTACCTACGGCGCCTTTTGTCACAGGATTCAGGTCCGATTTTTTAAATGTTTTTGTCTTATTAGAAATATTTGATTGATTTAGGGTTAATTGTATGCTATAGTGATTCTTTATAAGCCAGTCAAATAGAGTTAGTTGTATGAGTTGTTTTATAAATGGTTAGATTTTTGAAAAAATAGAATTAGGTGTTTTTATATTGTTGTTGGTTGTAGTTTCTTTGTAATTTGAGTCAAATCCGATGAGAACTTTTATGGCGACATTGTTTTTGCTATGGCAATCTTTGGTTGGGGTAGTTGGATCTGGTGGCCTTTTATGTTTTTGGTTTGGTGTTATACATAGTGACAGATAGACAGTTTTTGTTGTTTTCCAATCGGTCCAGCAGTATTTCAAGGTTCCCACTCTGAGGTGGTGGAAAAGAAATTCGGAAAACGAGAAGAAGGATGGACATTTTAGACAGACTGACAACTTTTTATTGCAGCTCTTAATTATTTTTGACGGGCGAGCGCCTCAGGCATTTCATCCGTTATGACGTCTCACTAATTATTCAATTGGGAAAGCGACCTATTCCCGTCGTCTGTTCACAATGTCCCGCAGTTATGTCAAAACGGAGAATTTTTCGGCGTATGTTGTCGCCCAAGAGCGATTGTAATTGGGACTGTCTTGCAAACAAGTCGAGACGGCTGTTTGCGCCTTGTTTCTCGGCCTGGAAGACCATTTGTTCCAATTAACTGCGAAATGGGACGGAATGCCCTTCGAATAAACTGGCACTGTTTTCTTATCCATTTGCCACACGTTTTGCAGCAAATTGAATCTTCCTAGCCCAAGAGACCCAGCAGAAGCGACAGATCTTCCGCGTTAAAAAAAATCCCTATAAAACATTTTTCTTTGTTAAAAAATGTAGTTTCATCCTAGTTTAAACTGGTTTATCATAGTTCAAATTGTTTTTCGTTTGTTCTTATTTTATAAACGGGTACGGCAAAACCCAGCAGAAACCCCAGATCTGTTTAAAAAAAGAATTCCACAAAAATGTTGTTCTATGCTAAAGAATCGTCTTAGTTTATACTAGTTTATCATAGTTGTTCAAACAGCTTTCATTTGTTCTTATTTTAGAAGCGAGTTCGATCGTTGCTGAATACCGCACAGTTAGAATGTTCCCTATCTGGGCGAACAATACCAGAACTAGTCTAATAAACGAATGAAAAGGACTTAGTTTTCGATCAATTGTTTCGTGTCTTTCGCCTCTATTAATAGATCGGTTTCGGCTATGGGCAGACTACTTTATCAAATCGCCTAGGAGAAGCTTCTTCCTTCCGTTTATTTGTCCCCCTTCGTCGCCGCTTAAAAATACTACCGTCCGCGCTTACTTTTTTAGTGGGGTTGGATGTTTTTTTTGTCCTCTTTAATTACTCTTATGAGCCTTTTGAAACTGACAACGGCTCAGTCGTCATGCTGAGAGCGACCAGTTTCTACGCAGGTGGGTCAGCTCTTAAATTACATATTTTACAGAAGGGAATATCCCTATTAAATTAAAATTTAGACAAACATTTTTTATTTCTCTTAATATATATAAACTTCAGTATACGTTCTATATTTAAAATGTATATTTTCTGTCGAACTGAGTATAAAACGTAATTCTAATAAACACAAACTAATCCACTGATATCAGTCACAAATCTGCTTTCTTTACAGAAAGAAATATGCAAGTTATTTTCTTAAAATCGACGATTGGTTTGAACTATTTTTTTTTCGTAAAACAAATCAATATTTGGACAGATAGATCATAATATTTGGTGGGATCGGGCATGTGGTCCAACGAATGTTGTGTATTGAAACTATGCCAAGTTTTCTGTGTTTAATTTCACCTTCCTCAGGGCTAGATTCTCAGTCAATATTTAAACAGTATTTTATTTTTAAAAACACGTATAAAATTTTTCGCCTATTTTTTCCCCACCTCTTTATTTTTTAATTCTAATTCTGATGGTTTTTTAATAAATAAAATAGTACTTTTTTTTTACAAATTATTATCACAGATTAAAGTCAGTATGGTTTCTATGCACAGTCATTTATAACATTTTAGAAGGATAATAGATTTAATTTTTGGATTAATAAATCATACGATGTTTGGTGGGATTGGAGTTGTGGTCCGACGAATGTTGTGCATTGAAACTATGCCAAGTTTTCTGTGTTTAATTTCACCTTCCTCAGGGCTAGATTCTCGGTCAATATTTAAACAGTATTCCCTTTTTTTAACATGTGTAAAATTTTTCTTTACTTTTTTTACTCTCACTTATTTTTTAATTCTAAATATAATGTTTTTAATAAGTAAATAGCACTTTTTTTAATACAAATGATCACAGACTATGGATGGCATAGTTTTCAATATACAACATTAATTTGACCACATCCGATGGATGAGTCAGACGAATGTTGTGTGTTGAAACTATGCCAAGCTTTCTGTGTTTAACTTCCTCAAGGTCATTATTTAAATATAATTTTTTTATCAACATGTATACAATATTCCGTCTCTTTTTTTTACTATCCCTTATTTTTTTAAATCTAAATATTCTTTTTGTAAATAAATAAATAGCACTTTTTTTTTACAAATTATTATCACAGACTAATGTTGGCATAGTTTCAATGCACATTCATTGGACCACATCCCCGATCCCACCAAATATACAGTAAATTGTGATAAGTCATGTATAACATTTTAGATGGAGAAGAATCTTAATTTTCGGAATGATAAATCATAATTTATTTGGTAGGATTCGGGTTGTGGTCCAATGAATGTTGTGTATTGAAACTATGCCAAGTTTTCTGTGTTTAATTTCACCTTCCCCAAGGCTAAAACTTTTCTTCTATTCTTTACCATCTCCAATTTTTTTCATTCTAAATATCATTTTTTTAAAATAAATAAATAGCACTTTTTTCAAATTAAATATAATAAGGTTGGCGTAGTTTCAATACATTACATTGGGCCACATCTTCGATCCCATCAAATATATTGTAAATTGTAGTTGATCGATCACCTTTATATCACTGGTGGATCATGTATAATATTCGGAGGAAAAAACAAACATACTTTTTAAACTCATACAAACCCACTGAGAAATCAGTCACAGATCAACTTTCTTGACCGAAAAAAGCCCAACTATTTTCTAGAAATCGATGAGTTTTAGAACTATTTTATTCATAAAATAAATCAATGTATGGCACAATTTTTGAGCCGATAAATCATATAATATTTGGTGGGATGTTGTTTATTAAAAGTATGCCAAGTTTTCTGTATTTAATTTCGCCTTCCTCAGAGTTAAGACTTTTTGTCTCTTTTTTTACCATCTCTTTTTTATTTATTTATTTTTTTAAATTCTATCTATTTTCCTCAGGGCTAGATTGTTAATCAACATGTAAATATTATTTTCTTTTTGTCAACATGTACAAAACTTGTCACTTTTTTACCTTCTCTCATTCTTTACTTCTAATTATAATGGTTTTTGTTAAAAATAAATAAATAACACTTATTTTTACAAATTATTATTATAGACTATGGATGGCATAGTTTTCAACACACAACATTCATTGGACCCGGAACCACCAAATATGGGATGTGTCAGACGAATGTTGTGTATTGAAACTATGCCAAGCTTTCGGTTTTTTTTTGGTTTTTTTTTGGCTTCTTCCAAAGGAAATCTGCCATTAGAGTAGCTTTCGGTGTTTACCTTCCTCAATGTTAGATTCCAGTGATTATTTAAATGTAATATTTTTTTGATCAACATGTATACAATATTTCGTCTCTTTTTTACTATCCGTTATTTTTTTAATTAAATAAATAAATAGCTTTCTTTTACAAATTATTGTCACAGAATAAGTTTGGCACAGTTTCAATACACAACATTCATCGGGCCATTACATCACTGATGAGTCATGTATAACATTTTAGTCGGAGAACAACTTCATTTTCGGAATGATAAATCATAATATATTTGGTTGGATCCGGGATGTGGTCCGACGAACGTTGTGCATTGAAACTCTGCCAAGTTTTTTGCGTTTAATTGCACCTTCTTTTTGTCTATTTTTTTTTTACGATTCCCTATTTTTTAATTATAAATATGTTTTTTAATAAATACATAAATAACATATTTTTTTTTTATAAATTATTAACACAATAAGATTGGCGTAGTTTCAATGCATAACATTCATGCCGATCCCAGAAAATATTATATCATTTATGGATTCAAAAATTGTGCCATGCATCGATTTAAAAAACAGACTTTTAAAAAATAGTACTACAAAATCAGCGATTTCTAAAACAATAGGTTTTACTGTCAGGAAAGTCGATTTGTGACTGATTTCTCAGTGGATTTGTATGAGTGTAAAAAGTATGTTTGTTTTTTTCTCTCCAAATATTATACATGACCCACCAGTGATATAAAGGTGATCGATAAACTAAAATTTACAATATATTTAATGGAATCGAAGATGTGGTCCGACGAATGTTATATATGTATTGAAACTACGCCAACCTTATTGTGTTAATAATTTGTAAAAAAAAAGTGCTATTTACTTATTTATTAAAAAACCATTATATTCGGAATTAAAAGATGCGAGATAGTAAAAACAAGACGAAAAGTTTTAGCGCTGAAGAAGGTGAATTAATCACAGAATACTTGGCACAGTTTCAATACACAACATTCATTGGACCACAACCCGAATCCTACCAAATAAATTATGATTTATCATTCCGAAAATTAAGATTCTTCTCCATCTAAAATGTTATACATGACTTATCACAATTTACTGTATATTTGCTGGGATCGGGGATGTGGTCCAATGAATGTGCATTGAAACTATGCCAACATTAGTCTGTGATGATAATTTGTAAAAAAAAAGTGCTATTTATTTATTTATTAAAAAACCGTTATATTTGGAATTAAAAGAAGCGAGATGGTAAAACAAGACGAAAAGTTATATTTAGAATTAATGATTAAAAAATAAGTGATTATAAAAAAAGTAATGAATAATTTTACAAATGTTACTAAAAACGGAAAAATGTTTAAATATTGACTGAGAATCTAGCCCTGAAGAAGGTGAAATTAACAAAACTACTAAAAAAAACAAAAGATTAGGGATGGTTAGGTTATTGTTTTATTATTAGGTTAGGTTATTGGTTTATTGTTAGGTTAGGTTAACGATGTATTATTTTTCCACTTTTCAACTTTAAGAAATTTCATGTTTATGCTAGTAAAAAGTGGCATATCCATAAATAGCCGAACAAAACTGAAATCCTATAACCAAAAAGTGTTACTCTATTCTGGACAGGCGGGCTAAAGTTTGTGATGGATTTTAAGGGTAAATTGATACATAAAAAAAGACATGATGAAAATAAAGACGGCTGTTAAACTAAAGACAACAAAGTTACGTTCACCCAACCGAAATTTAAAACGCATCACACCCAGTTAGTAAGAAAGATATGAACAAAAGACAAAATAAGAGTAGAAATAGAACAAGGCTAATCAAATCAGAGTCGTACAACCTATGAGTGGATGACCATGCTGAACAACTTGACAAGAGTGTACGGTGTGTTTTAGGGGTGTACAGAAGGCATGGAGTCCAGAGGATGACCACGCCGGCTTGGCAAGAGTGTATTGATTTTTAATGATTTATAGGGGTAAATTTAAATATACAGAAGGCATGATGTCATTAAAGATGTAATCGAAGGCAACAGAGTAACGTTCACCTAACAAAGAAAACTTGGCATAGTTTCAATGCACAACATTCGTCGGACCACAACTCCAATCCCACCAAACATCGTATGATTTATCAGTCCAAAAATTAAATCTATTATCCTTCTAAAATGTTATAAATGACTGTGCATAGAAACCATACTGACTTTAATCTGTGATAATAATTTGTAAAAAAATTTCTATTTATTTGTTAAACAAACCATTATATTTAGAATTTAAAAAATAATGAGACGGTAAAAAAAAGGGACGAAAAGTTTTATACGTGTTGATTAAAAAAAAAAAAGTTTAACTATTCCCTGAGAATGTAGCCCAATAAACATACAGTTAATTGTACATTATTGATAAGACATGCCTAACATTTTAGATGGAGAAGAAACTTCATTTTTGAACCGATAAACCGTATAATATTTGGTGGGCGGCATGTGGTCCAACGAATGTTGTGCAATTTCACCTTCCTCAGGGCTAGACAAATATACTTTTTGGACGAATGTGTAGCTTACTTTACACATATTTAAATAACCATTGCTATTACTAAGCTAAAAGGCTAAAAATTGATTATTGCGTTATTTAAATTGCAACACGAAGGGTAAAATTGTATTCAAAAAATTTTTACTTATGTATTTCCATACTAATTAGTCTAAATAATTGTAAAACTTTTTGGCCTTATATAAAATTTAATTTTGGGAGACGATAACACGTTGAAAATATCATTTTTTAGACGGGCTGCCCGTATGAATCGTACTTTTCATGCCTAAAAATTATCGTTTATTTCAAAAAATAGCTGGCAAACAAATACTTTTTCCGCTGATTGATTTTCAATGAACATTCATGCCCGCTTGTACTCGAAGCCTGACCGACGATTGTAAACAAATCGTTTGTTGTTATTGCTCGCGCGTGATTTCATTGAAGCAGTGGAAATAACATTCTGTCGGGGATTTTTTGCATAAAATTATTCTTTTTTTTTTTTTTTTTAATTTGATCGAGATTTTATTGATTGTCGGGCTTTTTAAAAATTAAATTTTAATAAAACAAAACCGCTTTATCAAAGGATGATTCAATTATTCAATCGACGGGATTTTACTTGATACCCGAACTTCATTAATTTAAATTGAATCGAACGATTACTGGCCTATGTTCGAATTATACGGAACAGATGAAAATAAGCCTTCGTCCTGACATAGTTTCGGTATTTATCAATAAAACTCTTACACTTTAAAAGCTCTCCCCCTAATTGATCGGTTTTGGTTCGATCGAATTGATTTTTATTCGGCACGCTGAAGGTTGAGAGTAGCACGTAGAGGCGAAACCGTTCTGGCTCAAAGCTAATAGCGAGATTAAGCGGACCGGAGAAAGTCCTTTTTGATCGGCCGTCTTTACAATAGCTATTCAAATCGCAAACCGGCCAAATCTATTCGCGATAGGCTTGTTTTGCCTTCTATTGTCTTCAAGTACAGTGGAATATTCATCGCTTGTAATATTGACGACAGCCTTCCAGGACAGGAAATTCAGTCAGATGACCTGGAATTATATTAATTATTAATTTCGACGCGATAGAGAACAATAAAGAGTTTCTTCAAAAGTATTGAAATATGAGGATACCTAATTACCGCAGGAACATTACTTTATTCTGACTAAGTGGAATGATGCGAAGTTAGTCAGCTATCACTCAGTTTATTATTACTAAAAACGCAGTGAGGCCAACAAAGGCACAGTTGACTATCAGAAAGCCACCGGAACCAACACAAGGCAAACACCCACCCACTCAACACCAACAAAACCTAATGAATCCCGTATTGGAAAAAAAAGTGACGACAAAACCTATCTGCTTTCCACGAACATAATTTATTATTAACTATCTATTTTCGATATTTAAATTTGATTTTAATAGCGGTAATATATACAACGATCGTAATATATATAAAAACAATTGTTGTAAAAATAAACAAGTTTCAGCGACACAAAAAAGACAGAATTATTGCTGAACAGACCATTACTACTAATACTAGCAAAGACAAATTTTAACAGAGCCAACAATAATAACAACAGCCACAAAGCCTTATCTACTATTCACAACTACTACTATTTCAGCACCAAAAATATTTATTGACCAATTCTTAAGACAGCAACCAAAAATCTTTGATTAATCTCTTCTTTGGAAATTTTAGATATGCCCCGAAGCATTAAAACTTGACGATAACAATTAAAAAATTGGGGTGTGTGGTCTAGAGCACATGGTTGAAGTGAAAACTTAAATTATACCCGAATGAGCGTTTCATCTTAGAGCCTGACGGCTCAGTCTCATCCAATGATCACAAAATGAGCGTTACATCTTAGAGCGTGACGGCTCAATCTCATTCATTGCTCACAAAATGAGCGTTACATCTTAGAGCGTGACGGCTCAGTCTCAGTCAACGCTCACAAAATGAGCGTTACAGCTTCGAGCGTGACGGCTCAATCTCATTCATTACTCACAAAATGAGCGTTACATTTTAGAGTGTGACGGCTCAGTCTCATTCATTACTCACAAAATGAGCGTTACATTTTAGTGTGACGGCTCAGTCTCATTCAACGCTCAAAATGAGCGTTACAGCTTCGAGCGTGACGGCTCAATCTCATTCATTGCTCACAAAATGAGCGTTACATCTTCCAGCGTGACGATTCTGTCTCATTCAATGCTCACAAAATGAGCGTTACATCTTCGAGCATGACGGCTCAGTCTCATTCAACGCTCACAAAATGAGCGTTACATCTTCGAGCGTGACGGCTCAATCTCATTCATTGCTCACAAAATGAGCGTTACATCTTCCAGCGTGACGGGTCAGTCTCATTCAACGCTCACAAAATGAACGTTACATCTTCGAGCGTGACAGCTCAGTCTCATTCAACGCTCACAAAATGAGCGTTACATCTTCGAGC
>CM077109.1:9896106-9909228 GCA_039619505.1 Cimex hemipterus
TTCTCAACAAGACAGACAAGAATGACACATCTAAATGAAAAAAAAAAAACACTTCGAGCTCTGAAGATGATCTCAATAAAGTTCGAAACGTTGGCACGGTAAAGAAATTGGTTTTCTAAAACCTACGACACACCAGGCCGCATCTCACGATCTCGAATAATTATCTTTTTTTTTTTTTACTATTTGCCCTTAAATTTTATCGAACTGCAGTGACAGAAGTATTATTAAAAATAAATCTTCAAAGCCGAAGTTTTCCACTCATAAGCATAAAAGTCACGAGAGGCTGGTGAGATTGTTGTTCTCGAAAGGTAAACTCATCCAAGTTTTTATAGTCGATTTGAGTTACAAGGAGTTTAGACGGTTATGACCTGCATTGAAGGGTCCTTCAGCAATTACTACTGATTTACTATCGTTTATCTTACGAGTAGAGAGAAGTTCGCGGTTTGCTTTGTCTGAAAGAATTTTTACGGATTTCATCTTTATCTTGTTAATATTCAAACTTTAATACAAGCCAAATATTTCTATATTGAAAAAAAACACGTTTGTATGTCGTGTTTCGAATGCGGGCCGCTGGATTCGAACTCGGGACCTATACCTTACAGTGATGAAAGCCGTGTCAAAGCCTAACCGTTACGGCCACCGACGCCCCAATTTTTTTTTTTTTTTTTTTAACGCACTTTATCCTTTAATTTTGACAGTCGGTATTCCAAATGTGTCGGAAAGTCGGGGGGGATTACGGTGGACTTTTAAGTAGATACGACTTTCACCTTTTCTTGGTAATACTAACGATTAGATACGCTTAGAAAATGGCCTATTATTTTAGATAAAGGATTATTGTGGTTCTTTTTAACCTTTCTGTTTTCTGTGCTAAGTTTTATTTATACTTTAAACGTCCAGTTAACACAAAAGTTACATAATTGTATAATTTTGAGATTATTGTTTATTACGATTTTGCTCTCGGCGTTTCTTCGTAATACTCATGAGGCAATCTGCCTAGAAAATAGGGCATTAGTTTCGTTTGGGTGATAGAAGATGTTCAAGTGATTATGCGATATTAGTGCTAGGTATTTAGCGATTCCTGGTAATAATTGCGACTAGATTTGACTAATAAACCGTCAACTTTATTATTTTTAATGTTAGATTTGACCGAACCTGAGGAGATAATACGTTGGTAGATTTTACGACAGTTGGAACATGGTAAAATCTATTTAGAAAAAAAGAGTTATGTTATTTTCGATAGTAGAAGAAAACTTAGGATAAATTAATATATTTTACTTTTCTTGTAAATCAATTTTTTGACTCGTTAAATTTTTACGATTTTTGAAAAGTCTTTATTTTATAACGTCAAACATTTCAAAGAAGAGGAACCAAGCTTTTAAGAAAATTCGCAAAATTGGAAAATAATTTTGTTAAAAATTAACCTCTCTCTGTCTGTCTCTCTCTCTCTCTCTCTCTCTCTCTCTCTCTCTCTCTCTCTCTCTCTCTCTCTCTCCTCTCTCTTCTTTTTTTTTTCTTTTTTTTTTTTAAATGGAAAGAATAGTCCGATATTATCAACCATGAAAATCGGTCCATTAACTTTTAGGAAAAATTTTAGAGCTTGCACTTGGAATGCCAGTCGCCCAGGGAGTCGTGGAAATTATCAAAACAAAAAAAAATTTACACAGAAATTCGGCAATCAAGGGGTTAAAGATCGAATCCAAGTTTTGACCATTTTCTGGACTACTTTACATACAGTATGTTTTTTAATATAATTTTTTAAATCATGTCCAATTAGAATATTTTGTGTCGTAGAATGATTTTATGTTAACCAAAAATGAAATTATTACACCAAAAATAATATTTTTTTTACTCTATAAAATAACGATTTAAGCTCATTTTGCGACTAAAATAAAATTTTGAAAAAAAAAATCTTGATTAATCCGAGTAAATCGTTTAACTAAGAATTCCCCTAAGTCTGCTTATAATTGACACGTCGTTATTGGATTTTTGTAAGGAAGTTCAACTTTTTAATTTTCTTTGTCCGATATTTTGGAATGTAGAATCACAAAAAAAAGTTTGGGATAAGTCCGTGACCTACCCACCTTATCGTCCCCTTGAAGGATGCCGTCACTAAATAAACTAACACTAAATTTAACCTTACACATGACCTATGAAAAACAGCACCGGCAAAAATGACAATTCGTATTGATAAAAACCACCGCAAACAAAGAAGTCTGGAATTTATAGAGTAAAGGGAGATGTAAGCCAACGAAGAAATAAAAAAATTGATTATTACGACAAAGACACCTTTTCTAACTGTAAATTGACTTCCTTCGACATAAATCGACTATTGTACAAAGACACTAAATTGACTTTATACATACAATCAGGGAATAACTTAACTAGTTATGTGTGGTGATTAGTGACCGCTCAAAAAAGAAAAAAAAAAAAAAAAAAAGCTATAAAGACAAAAACATAAAAAATCAAACTAATTCTGAATCCTGTAACAAAAAGGCGCCGTAGGTTACAAGGAGTTATAGAAAATACTATAATTACTCAAAAATCGTGAGATCTGATCTGGTGTGATGTAGGTTTCAGAAAAACTATTTCTTTCTCGTGCCACGTTTCGACCTGTTATCGAGATCATCTTCAGGGACTGGGATTTAAAAACATTGTTTACATTTAAACAAATACATTTAGGATGTGGAAAAGTGAATTTATACAATGTAAAAAATATTTTTTTTATATATATATATTCAATCGAAGTATTTCTACTCGTTCAAAGTGTTTGTATTTTGTGTAACTGTGCCATTCTTGCGTGTCGTGTTGAGAGTGCCAGTGAGATTTTGCTGTTTTAAACCCAACTTTCAACACGACACGCAAGAATGGCACAATTACACGGAATACGAACAATTTGAGCCCTGAAGATGATCTCAATAAAGGTCGAAACGTTGGCACGATAAAGAAACTGTTTTTCTGAAACCTACATCACACAAGTCCGTATCTCACGATTTCTGAATAATTAACTAGTCATATTTAACGATGCGTTTCACGCGATCCCCAATTGTGAAAAAAAACAAATCGCTTGGCAGATGGCAAGCCAACAAAGAAATAGAAAATTGACTATTACGACAAAGACACCTTTTCTAACTCTAAATTGACTTCGGTCAACAAAAATAGTCTATTGTACAAAGACACTAAATTGACTTTATACATACAATCAGCGAATAACTTAACTAGTCATTTTAATCAATTAACATTTTTATCTGGTTTTGGTCGAAATGATAAAGTTAGTACTAGGAGCGAGATTCGAACCTACGACCTTCGGGGCTAAATACGCTGCTCTTCTACCATTTGAGCTATCATGACTTCGATCCACACAGACACCAAAACCCCATCGAAGTCACGATAGTTCAAGCAGTAGAGCAGCGTATTTAGCCCCGAAGGTCGTTGGTTCGACTCCCGCTCGTTGCACTAACTTTTTAATTTCAACCAAAACCTTACATAAAAAGATTAATTAATTGAAATATGTAATTTGGTCAATAGACCACTAAATATAATAGAATTAACTAGTTATGTTTAACGATTTGTTTCCCTCGATCTCCCATTATGAAAATGAATTGCCTTATAGAAAAAAAAAGTTGATTGACGAATTGAAATGACAATTCAAATTGATAAAAAAATACACAACAAAGAATTCTAGGATTTATTTGGCAAAGGGAGATGTAAGCCAACAAAGAAATAAAAAATTGACTATTACGACAAGGACACCTTTTCTAACTCTAAATTGACTTCGACAAAAATAGACTATTGTACAAAGGCACTAAATTGACTTTTTTACATACAATCATTGAATAATTTATCTAGTTGTGTTTAACGATAGCTGTTTTCAGACACGGTTTAATTAACGCAAGGGGCTATATTTTAAAATGAATGGCGTTCAGGTCCATGCACAAAACCGTTGGGATCGGATAAAAGAACAGCAATCGACTTTTGGTACACAAGAATTAATCTATGTACGATTAACTGACTATTTTCCGGGAAGAGTCATAAAATAGAGTCTGACCTCACCAGGATTGGAGTTAGTGATAACGAATCTCTCGGAGGATTGCACTTGTCTAGGAAGAATTTTTTTCCATATAATTTAAATCCAAAGTTATCGTTACAGATGTGGGGAGTTGAAAAACTATCGAAAGCGTGGTTTTATTAATATTTTTAAAATGGTATTTAAGGATTTGGTGAAAGTGAGACCGTTTTTTGTAAACTTACAATCCCATGACAAATCTTGAGCATTCTGGGTGTGATTTTTTTTTCTCTGAACAAAGGACGTGTTGTGAAATTCTGTTGGGTGGCTTGGCAGCCGTTAAACATTAGTCAGCGGTTTCTTCCTTGATAATCCTGGTCCGTCCGTACGTACTCGCTCGGAAAACCAGACTTTGCAAAACTAATAGCCTGTGAAGCGTGTTTATTTAGCCCACTCCGTACTCGCGGGACGGCGCAATAAGAGGATAGGCGCAACCCTGTGAGAACTGGCCGAGTTCGGCCACGAAACGAATTAAGATTTTCAACAGCACGTGAGTTGCATAATGAGCACGTGTCTGTGTGTTTCACTGGATCCCCTATTCTGAAAATAAATAGCTTTACAGAAAGAAAAAAGATCAAAACAAAAACGGTTTTACACACTGTATAATTTTCCTCCCCTGAAGGCTTGATATTCTTGCAAAAAGATATCCTTGGTCCTTTTCGAATATTAAGTGTGTGCTCCTCAAGAAATACGTTTTTTGGAATTTTATCCCGACGAACGTATTGAATAACACCTGAGAGTGTCCCAGTTACTACTACAATACGCGAATCTAGAGCATAGGGACCCTGGCAAACTTCGATCCTCTTGCCGGATATTGAAAAATAGCTGATTGGGTAACTCGTGCATTGTCTCTTTCTCTCTCTTCATTGCCTTGGGTAAACGTTTTTTTTTCTTCTTTTTCCAATAGGAGGTAGAGCCGTGCATCGCCGATGTGCTTATGCATAATCGTCCTCTGGAAGCTTAGACAGAGAGTACAGCTTTATCTTATTCATTAATTTTGATGTGAATGCATAGTTAGAGAATTATTTAAATTTATGCTTTTGTTGGCCGAACACAAGAGACACGCCCACAGACATCTACTGATGATGCATCATAATAGGACTGAAAGTGCAGACAAGAATAATGTATAATAACCAAAGGAAAAAAATATATTGTCTATAATCTACTATTTTCTTCGTTTGACGTAAAAAATTGAACAATGATATCCCTACCTAACCTAAAATAACATAAATCATCTTTAACCCAAACCCTATTTAACCTAACAAAACGTAAACCAATATTTTTAAAAAGATAGTTCCTCCTCACGATATGTTGTTATCCAACGATCCGGATTTCGAGCTTTTAGCTTATCATCAGGTTGTAGAAATCCTTTAATCTGATGATGAGCTAAAAGCTCGAAATCCGGATCGTTGGAAAACAACTTACTGTGAGAAGGATAAAAAGATAGTTCCTTCTCACAGTAAGGATTGAATGCCGCACTCACTCCACCATTCCTCTTTCCTGTAATCCTAAACCATTCTTAATTCTATCTAACTAAACTCGTCCCATATCATAACCCTGCTTAACTTACCATAACATAAACCACCAATAACCCTAACCCTAAACTATCTAACCTAACATAAACCCTCCTTAACTCAAATACCAACTAAGATACCATAAACCATTCTAAATCCTGACCTTAACTAACTTAACATAATTTAACTTAACAGTAATCTATCTAAACAACTCGTCTCTGACCCAAACCCTACATAAACCAACAATAATCCTAACCCTATCTAACCTAACATAAGCCATCCCTTAACCCTAACCCTATCCTCCTACCATAAACTATACATAACCCTAACCTTATATAACCTAACATAAATCATCCTTAATAACCAAACTCTTCTCTAACCTTACTCTACCTAACTTACCAGAACATCATCCACCAATTACACTAACCCTTTCTACCTTAACATAAACCATCCTTACCTCTACTGTATCTAACCTAACATAAATCATCCTTAACACTAATCTATCTAACCAAACTCGTCTCTAACCCAAACCCTACATAAACCACCATAACCCTAACCCTATCAAACCTAACATAAGCCATTCTTAACCCTAACCCTATCCTCATAGCATAAACCATACATAACCCTAACCTTATATAGCCTAACATAAATCATCCTTAATAACCAAACTCTTTTCTAACCTTACTCTACCTAACTTACCATAACATCATCCACCAATTACACTTACCCTTTCGAACTTAACATAAACCATCCTTACCCCTAACTGTATCTAACCTAACATAAATAATCCTTAACAGTAATCTATCTAAACAACTTGTCTCTAACCCAAACCCTACATAAACCAACAATAATCCTAACCCTATCTAACCTAACATAAGCCATCCTTAACCCTAACCCTATCCTCCTAGCATAAACCATACATAACCCTAACCTTATATAACCTAACATAAATCATCCTTAATAACCAAACTCTTCTCTAACCTTACTCTACCTAACTTACCAGAACATCATCCACCAATTACACTAACCCTTTCTACCTTAACATAAACCATCCTTACTCTACTGTATCTAACCTAACATAAATCATCCTTAACACTAATCTATCTAAACAACTCGTTTCTAACCCAAACCCATCTAACTCCCCATAACAAATCACCAATAACCCTAACCCTTTCTAACCTAACATAAACCATCCCTTAACCCTAACCCTATGCACCTAGCATAAATCATCCTTAATACCAACTCTATCTAACAACTCTTAGCTAACACTAACCCTATCTAACTTAATATAACATAAACCACCAATAACTCTACCCGTACCTATAAACATAAACCATCCCTAGCCTTAACCAAACTCATGCCTAAACCTAGCCTTACCTAACTTAACATATAATAAATCACACTTACTCATTATCCTGCCTAATCTACCAAAACCATGAACACTACCCAGTAATGCAAAAATCATGGCACAAAATTAATGTACCTCCAGCCCAAAAACATATACATGTTAGAACAATCTATTTGACGTAAAATAATTAAATTTTAGTGATTTGTCTGTCCAGTTTCAAACTCAGCATATTAAGGACTAGCTATAATTAGTACAAACAATATTTTCGAACTGTAGCATCTTTCATTTTGTTTTTGTGTGGCAAGTACAAAAATCACCTACTTACACTAAATAAAAATCCTTTCCAGTGCCACAGGAGATTTAACCCTGAATATAATATAAGTTATTTGTAGAAGAAGAATTGCTTGCGATTCTTGTTCCCTTGACGTCTTGATTAATCGTGATTTCGTTTTCTTTTCAGACGAACGGGAAGATGTCCAGAAGAAAACCTTTGCAAAATGGATCAATTCACAACTGGCCAAGGTATAAATAGATAAATTCTATCATTCGCTAGTGACATCGATTTATACGATAAAACTCATGATTGTATAATCCTCATTATAAAAGTTTATTATTTATCGATTTCAAGAAGATAATAATTTTGTGTTCAATTTGACACTGATGTGCTTTTAAAATTTTTTTATCTTTGCAGAAAAAGTGCAGTCCGATTTCCGATCTAGTCGTCGATCTTCAGGATGGGACTAATCTTCTAACTCTATTAGAAATACTCACTGGAAATGAATTTGTAAGCTTTTTTTTTATTTTTTTTATTTTTTTATTTTTTTTTTATTACATAAAATTTATATTTGTCGAGAAAATGAATGTATCTGAAAGAAGAGAAACACTGCACTTAACACAAGAAGTTTAATTAAAATAAATAATCTAAAAGCCAAAAACCTTTTTGTAGCTTATGGCTTTTTCAGCGTAGAAAATATTTGAATGTTTGTTAATTTCATAATTTTTTTTTTTTTTATAATTTCAGAAAAGAGAAAGGGGACAAATGCGAGTACATCACTTGAACAATGTCAACAGGGCTTTACAAATTCTTGTAAAAAACAATGTACGAATCGAAGAATAAGGCGATTTTCTCAATAGATATTAATTTTAAGTTTAAATTTCAGGTAAAACTAGTAAATATAAGTAGTAACGATATTGTCGATGGGAATACAAAATTAATACTCGGACTCGTATGGAGCATTATAATGCACTGGCAGGTTAGTTTCATTTCTCCTTGTCGTTTGATTTTTATTATACAATGTTTTCTGCTTGCCTAGGTCCACTGGACGATAAAGGAACATATGTCAGACCTGGAACAGACCAATTTGGAGAAAACTTTGTTGAATTGGTGCAAACAGAACACAATGGTAAGACCGATCACTTGGGCTCGTTTATTGTTATTGGTTAAGATTTCACATATAGATCTTTCACGCCATCTTCAGTGAAGAGCTGTAGGAAATATTTATGCTTTAATTTTTTTTCTTTTTTTTAAAGAAATATGGAGTTACAGTAAATAACTTTACAACAAGCTGGTCTGACGGTTGTGCATTTAATGCTCTTATCCATAATTACCGACCTGAATTATTTGACTACCCGAGCGTCATGAGAAAATTGCCAAACGCCAGACTCGAGCACGCTTTCAGTATCGCCCAGGAACATTTGAACATTGAGAGATTGCTCGATGTCGAAGGTAAGGTCAATAGGATCGACTGTGAACGAGTACTCAATTTAAAATTTTTTTTAGACGTCAATACTGCCGTGCCCGACAAGAAATCTGTGATGATGTACGTGATGTGCCTGTTTCAATCTCTTCCGCAGTCTTCGTTGCAGAGGAACAACGTGTCTGAATTGCCTCAGACGGAGTGTGAAAGCAGTTCGAGCGGACGTCCGCTGAGCGTTGCGACAAACGTCTCCGTCGAGCTTGGCGGGTATCAGGTAGCTCTGGAAGAAGTGTTAACCTGGCTTTTGGAAGCGGAAGACAAACTTCTTGTCGAACAACCACTGGCAAACAATCTTGAACAGATTAAAGTTCAATTTAGCAATCACGAGGTTAACTTAACATCCAAGCGATAAAAATGTTCAGATTAAATCAAATAATTCAATTTTTAGGCTTTTATAAGCGAACTGTACAAGCACAGAGATGGTGTTAGTGCCGTTTTGAAAGAAGGCGTGAGGATGTTAGGCGAAGGAGGTCTTACAAGAGAAGAGGAAGAAGAAGTAAGGGTTCAGATGAGGCTGCTCAATTCAAGATGGGAAACTCTCAGGCTGAACGCCATACAAAAACAATCAAGGTATATTAAATTTCCACTATTCATTTATGAAAAAAAAAATTTATACGATTTTTTTTTTAAAGGATATACGAGGCGGTCATGACCCTCCAAGACATGGAGATCGAATCACTCAAACAGTGGATGACACAGATAGAAGACAGGATTTCAAAAATGGCAGAAGTTAACACAGACTTGTCCAGCTCGTTGAAGCAGCAGCTTCATTCCCACAATCAACTGCTGAAAGACATCGAAGAAAAACAAGCAGTCGTCGACACTTTATCACAGTTTGTTATTATCATTGACGACAACACTGCTGAAAGTAAATAAAATTGTTCTAAATTTCATTGAAATGATTTTCTAATTTTTTAAAATTTTCGTAGCGCAATCTCAGATTGAAGACCAACTGTCCGCTCTGGCTGAAAGGTGGTCGCACATTCTCCAGTGGGCTCAGGAAAGGGGCTCGAAACTTCAGACGTTTATCGATAAAGTTTCAGAGATCGAACAGAGCCTGACGACTCTGGAGAACGCCATCGGCGAGCACGAGAGGAGGTTGAAAATCATGGAAGTCCAGCCTACCTCCCGGATGGGCGAAACTTTGGAACGGATCAAAGAGCTTCAGGTGGGAGAAGTCGGCAAAATTTAATTAAAGCAATTAGCCACAAAAATAACTTTACTAGACATCACGCTGACCTTGTGAACATTTCACTTGGTTCTTTCAATTAATTAAAAATAATATATTTCAGCAAGTACAACATTGTTTGGACAACTACCACATAACGACGAATCAAATCGAGAACGAGCTTCAAGACATTAGCAAAGAATTTGGCGAACAATCGATCAATGAATATCTCAGCAGGTGCGAGACCATCACAGATAGATGCGAAGCTGTTCAGTTAATGATGGACATCCAAGCAAACAGGGTTCATTTTTTTTTTTTTTAAAGCTTACTAACGGTTTTGAGTTTGTTTGAAATTAAACAAAAAAATAATTTGTTTGGACAGATAAATAATGTCGGTTTTGAGCTAAGGCCGGTTATATCAGACAAACCGTCTACCATTTCAACCACAAGGGCTTGGCAGATGCCAAATGAAATGATACCGGAATTACAGGAGCATTGGTCTCATATCGGCAGCGTTGAACAGTACGTTTCCGATTTGTGCAGCAATAAAATCGAATCGTTACAATCGGGCAGAGTAAGTTTTTTTTTTTAAATATTTGGACGTTTTCAATTTTTTATTTTTGTAAATATTTAATCCTAGGAAATGCTGAACCTATTGAGAAGTAAAGAGCAGGAAATGATCAAGTTGAACGAACTCATAAGTGAAATCTGGACGAAAATGCCTTGCGAAGAGACGAATTCGTTGAAAGAGAAATGTTACAAACTCGCTTCAACAATTAGTGAGATAGTGACAAGGCAAGAAAAAAAAAAAATATCCTTAAAAAACAAAACAATTTTCATATTTTAATATTTTTAGGGTTGAAACAGAAGAAAAGTATCTATCAGCCGGTAATGACAATCACATGGACCTCGAGACATCCCCGATGGGAGAAACCGTGGACGATAGATTTGAGGATGCAGTTGAAAGAACTTTGAGCAAAGAAGAAGAGGACCAAATATCAAAGGTTCAATTGGTATCTTATTTAAAGTGGAACTTCTTAACTGGCAGTGTGGGCTAATTTAAAATAAAGGGGGGGGATGAGTCAGCTTATAATTTCATCTCAGGGTGCCCACCCCTATCTTTATGACTCATCAAGCATAAATAGGCTAACATTCTTTAATTTCTAACCCATTGTACATTTTGTTATAATTTGTGCTTTTTTTAAATTTTGTATTTTATTTTATTTTTTGGTTATGTTAACCTATGATATTTTAAGTAATATATTGTTTTCTTTTTATAGTTTTTGTCTCAAATAAAAGAAGTCAAAGAATGGCTAATTGATGTCAATTTGAAATGCCACCATGGCCAGTTGGAAGTTAAAGATTCAAGCGAGCTTTTCAAACTTAAAGAAAAGTACCAACATTTAAAAGATGACATCGACAAAAGGAGCCAAGAGTTCAGACGTTTATACAACAATGGTGGGTTTTATTTTTTTTTTAAATTAAATTTTTGTGGATAATCAAACAAAGTTTTATCGCATTAGGAAGCGAATTGGTCAACGAGCTTGGAAACCACTCAAAAGCTCAACCTTTGTACGAAGAACTCGAAACTCTAAGCCAATTATGGATGTCCATTACAACGATCGTTGTCCAGCACCATAATCTACTGCAAGACGCATCGTACAAATATGGAGAATTCCGAGGTTGATTTTATTTAAAAAAAATTTTTTCTTTATAATTATCGGGAAAAAAATTAATATATTTTTAAAATTTTTAAATTTAGCACTCGTGGCGAAGGAAACAGTTTATTTGGACAAGCTTGAAAAACGGCTTAGAAAATCCCCTACATCAGCGGCCGATGCTGAAGAAATTTCACAAGATTTAGATGTAAGTGCGTTTAAGTATGAGTTTTCGAGTCAAGCGTAATTTTTCTATAATTACTCAGTAGGTTAAATTATAAAGTTGATAATAAAATTTTTTGAAAATATGTTTCGCCTAATTTTTAGGATTTAGAAAATTACATAAACAACCATTCTGAAGGAAGAATAATAAAGCTTGAAGAATTTGGCAAACATTTAGTCGATGTGCACGTCATGAAAGATAATATTAACGAGGAGATGAACGCTGTAGCTGCAAGGTGGCATCAATTATGCCAAGAGGTAATTTTTCTTTGATTAAAAAAAAAAACAAAAAAAACTTAAAGTATAACTAACTGATCTAATTTTAGGCTAAAGACAGAGCGCATATTCTTGAAATATCAGTCGAAGAGGCGAAACAGTCTGAGACGAATATAGTCCAGTTTCAGGAATGGCTCGATCACGTT
Source organism: Cimex hemipterus (assembly GCA_039619505.1). Lineage (NCBI taxonomy): Eukaryota > Metazoa > Arthropoda > Insecta > Hemiptera > Cimicidae > Cimex > Cimex hemipterus. The sequence continues at coordinate 9,908,259 of CM077109.1, forward strand.
ACGGCCCAGATCAATTCGCGTATCGACAACGACCTCACATCCGACGATCTACCGGACGATGTTCAAAGGATGCTCGACGAGTTTGAAAAGCAAGCGAATACGTTGAAAGAGATGGAGGAAGAAGTGAAGCGTTACAAATCGGAGGGGAAAGTCGAAGCGGCCCTTAGGCTCCATGAGCAGATGGTTCTTCTTAAGGTATATGAAATTTGACTAATTTTCAACTACCTATTTCTAAATTTTCTTTTTTAAAGGCTCATTTCATGAAAGTAATGGACAGATTCGAAGACTGGAGAAGCGCCAATAATGTTGAACCGAGATTGTGTCGAGCTTTGAGGGAGCTCAGAGGTGTTGAAGATGCCTGCTGCCTTCTAGATCTGGCATCAGACGAGCCGGAAGCAATCCAGGGACAATTAAATCACTGCATGGTATAATTATTATTGCTGTTGTTTCAAATCATTCTGGGTCTGGGTATGTCAGACTCTTTTGCTTAATGATATTTTATTAATGACTGTATCTCCTCATAGCATGCTTCAATTCGATAGTGCATAGGTCGTTTTTTATTAACAGTTGCAATAATAGATAATTTTTGATCACTCAGATCATGTAATGATTTTTTTTTTTTTGGGGGGGGTAATGGTTAATATAAGTAGTCAGTAGGGTTTGTCATAATCATCAACATAAGATGATTCAGATTATATAATCACAAGTTCTTTGTAGTTTAATTCAAATTATTCAAATTTATAATGGCCTCATCATTAAAGTCAGTAGTAGTTAGGTTATTATTTTTATTGACTATTACAATTATAGTCAATTTATGATCATGCAGGTCATTTATGATGGCATCGTCTTTGTAAGAGGAATTCAAGTCAGTAGTAGTTAGGTTGTTTTTTTAATGACTATTACAATAATAATTTAAGAACATACAGGTCAATTATGATGGCATTGTCTTTGTAAGAGGAATTCAAGTCAG
>CM077109.1:9913532-9927755 GCA_039619505.1 Cimex hemipterus
GTTATAGTCAATAAAAATGATAACCTAACTACTACTGACTTGAATTTCTTTTACAAAGACAATGATTGACCTGCATGATCTTAAATTATTATTGTAATAGTCATTAAAAAAACAACCTAACTACTACTGACTTGAATTTCTCTTACAAAGTCAATGCCATCATAAATGACCTGCATGATGATAAATTGACTATAATTGTAATAGTCAATAAAAATGATAACCTAACTACTACTGACTTGAATTTCTTTTACAAAGACAATGCCATCATAAGTGAACTGCCTGATTACAAATTGACTATAATTGTTATAGTCAATAAAAATGATAACCTAACTACTACTGACTTGAATTCCTCTTACAAACACAAATACATTATAAATTATCTGGGCTGGTGTTAAATTGGCCATCCATGTACCAGTCATTGTGCACTTGATGCAACTTTTGTCATAACTCCCAATTCTCTCATTGGCTAAATGACCAAAAATGTGCCTTTTATTGATTTCATATCGATACAATTTCAAAAATGGCCATACTTTTCTGGCTATGAATTATCACATAGTAAATGGAAAATTAATTGAGAAAATCCTAAATGAAATATTCAAAGGGGTTTGATAGCTGGTCTGCTACACCCGACGCTTAGTTAAATGTTAATAACATGTAATTTTTTAAATAGTATACATAATATGAGGGTGGGATAAATACAATTTTGTTTTAAATAAATAATTTATTTATCTAAAAATATATATACTATTGAATAAAATTGTCTGCACTGGATCATCCCTGATTATCCTTTTTTTAGAGATTTTTTTTGTTGTCAGATATAATCAAGGGGTGGTCAAAATGCAAGGGCTGGCTTTTGATAATGTTTTATGATTTCTATTTTCTTATCGAGGTTCACTTCTACAAATGACCGATATTCTCCTTTTCTTTTCGACTCTCTCACCGTTGAAATACGAATTTTCATTCGACAAAATCTCATGGGTGAAGTCGTATCTTACACAGCCTTTCATTATGTACAGGGACTTCCTCTGCAGCTTGACGTCGAAAGTAATATCATCGGCCTTTACGAATCGCATTACGGAGTCAGTCAGGAGGCTCAAGCCTGCGATCACATCGCCGCAGAAGCGATCGCTGTCCGTGTGCGGTTTTATGTAACCGTTCTCCGCAAGGTCTAATATATGGACGTGCGGAAGTTGGCCGGACCCTTCTGGAAAAGCGAACTCCCTGACCCGTTTCAATATCTCGCTGTTTTTCGCGTTCCATTCAAGCTTTTCTGTTTCTTTAAAACCGTGTATCGCGTTGTCCCAGTGGTCATACTCATACCTCATCCTCTTCAGATAAGGGCCGATTTCGTCCATTATACTCTTCTCCTCGTCGTCGTCTATAAAATCGTTACTTATAGACAGATCATTTAACAATTCCTGTTTTTTCTGACTGTCTGGATCTTTGTGGAAGTAGACCCATTTAGGCACTTCGATCCCGGTTTGGAGTTTCGACGATGAAAGTACGTATCGTTTTCCTATATACAATAAAGCCTTTTGAACCGTTTTATTCATGCTCAATCAACCTAAAACAACGAACAATAAGCATTACATACAAATAAATATGTATTACGATGAAATAGGAAAGTTTTGAATGCGTTATCACTGGTGAAATTGGTGCGATTTGAATGAGCTATGATTAGGTCAGGTTACGAAACCTTCTCAATAGCAATGGGTGTGTCAAGTGTGACGTCATTGAATTCCTTTAGTCACTACACCAAACAATACTTCTATAATAATAAAATTAAGCAACCATTAAAAAATATATGTAAAATAAATTATTTCAATATTGAACGATCTTTAAACTAAATTAAACCATTCTAAATACAGGTACAAGATTGCGTATCAGGTTTTAATCCAATTTGAAATAGTAAGATTATGAACTGATAAATTCTATAAATTACATATACGTGTGCTTTATAATAATAAAAAGAGAATAAATGTAAATATATTTTTTCATGCAAGATATAATTCATTTAACACAGCTAAACGGGGTTTCATGAAACACATCCCTAGTAATTAAAGCTTAATTCGGTTTTTGTTTTGCTCATTGATAAGTACCTTCAGATTTGTTAATTTTTTGTAAGTTGTACATTTTTTTTGACAAACAGAAGTTATATTAACCTTCGCGGTACCGGTGTTTTCGGGAAAATACGTAATCATGTAAAGAATTTTTTTTTCAGGATTCGAACCCGGAACCTTTGTCTTACAGTGATGAGCTTAAACCGTTGCGGCCACCGACGCCCTATTGTATATTTTCATTAACCATTTAATAGTCGCGGTTTTTTGTTATCTAGTGCTTAGTTCATTGAATATATCCATGATCTTTATTTTCTACAAGGTGTCTTTTTTTAGAAGGCCGGGCTAAATTCCTCTTTAACCAATGACGTTATAAAGTAAACAAAAAATACGCGTTTATGTATCTTTTATATATATTTTAATTTTTTTAAAATATTTTTTATTCAAATATTAAACATGTATTTTTTTTATAGTTTCATTGGTTCCTGTATCTATATTTTTCCATATTAATAGCTCGTCTTTTTTTCGCTTATTTTTGATCATAAATTTGTATAATAAATTAGTTCATTAGCCATTGAAAGTTGTAAAAAATTAGTATTGTATATAGATAAGAATCGCTTTGTTCTGTGGGCTTTTTTTTTCATTTAGGTTAATACGTTGTGGAATTAAATGTTACACTTGATTACTATAAAATTTCGTTTTTTCCTATTTCTATTTCATTTTTTCATTTTGATTTTGAACGTGTGGGATATTCATCATGGCATACTTTGATAAATATTGATTTCCACTTGTGGAAAGTTGAACCAAAGGTGATCTTAAAACTTTATAATCTAATTTATTGATCGATGATTAGCAGAGTTTAGTTGATTGGACCCACTTTTTTTTTTTTTTTTTTTTTTTTTTTTTTTTTAAAGCCGTCGTTCTCTGAAGGTATGCCACGAAGAATATCGGCAGTATAGGAAGACACAGAAAATATTGACCAAATTTGAAGGTTAAATTTACCACGAATGCTAAGACGTCTAGAAATGACGATTTTTTTTCTCGACCGAATGTTTTATAAACTTACAATTTTTCACAGGGCAAGACCTCCGTGATGTACGACAGCCGATTCGATCCGATGTCTGCGACACGGTCTGTTGACAATTTTGCCGACTCCCCCTCGCTCCCTCTCGACCAGGAAGTCGCCGAATACGAAGAGGCTGCTTCCGAAATGCTAGAAAGGATGGAAGGAACTTTAGGAGTCGTTAAACTAGTCACGAGCGAAAAGGATCCCGGAAGGCGTTTAGAGGTGATGCGTCCCATTGATATTAAAATCGCAGAATTTAAAATTGTATTTTTTACAGGTGTTAGAAAGAGAAATAAGTCAGATCGCTCCCGACGCGGCCACTTTAATAAGCAGAGGCGACGGGCTTATACTTCGTGTCCATTGCTCTTGCCCTGAAAAAGCCATGCTGCTTACATCATCCTGTCAGAACAAACTTAGAGCAAAATGGGCCCAGGTCATGCAGCAAACAGAGGTTTGGCTAATTAGATTAAGGACTAACGTGTTTTGTACTTTTCTATAATTTTCTTGGTGTTTTTTCCCCTTATAATGTAGGCTCACAAAGCTGACGCACAGAGAGCAGAATATTTGCTAACAGAATATCACAATTTAATATGTAAGATTAATACTAAAATTACTAACATAAACAGCAAATTAGAACAAGCTAACACTGATGAAGCCAAACTACAGGTAACTAACAGGATTTTTTGTTGTTAACTTAATAACTTTTGCATGAGAATTTTTTTTTGCAATATTTACTTCTATTGAATATTTTTTCCTTTGACCTTTTTTAGTCTGTTATGTCTGAATATGGCGCTTGTGAGGAGTCGGTTTCTCGCCTTTTTGACATAACCGGAGAATTGGCCAACCTCAGGGTTGTGACGGACAGCAAAGAGCTTCCGGCCGCCTGGAAATCCCTCAGCAATAAGTTAAACTCGCTCAAAGTGAATCCAAAGTTGACAGAGAAGAACGCGGATAAGGTCGGCGATTTTAAACAGGACATGATGGATTCCCCGGCTGATTATGTCGCACACGTGAACAAAGTACGCGATTCTATTTCGTCCATAGCGAGGAAACTTAAGCAGCCTCCTCTCTCGACGGATTTCGATCCGTTCGACCTACAAGAAGATGCTCTGAAAGTGAGTCAAATGATTTTCTTGAAAAATTTGTACCATTCCGGGTCTTTTATTTTCTTGACAAATTTCTCTGGGGAACGAGCAGAAGTATGCACGTACGAAATTGTTAGGAAAATTACATAAATATTTCAGGAATGGTCATTACGACTAAGTTAACAAAGGAATAATTCCTGTATAAATCACCATTACATCAAGTTCAGAATAGATTATTAGGACAAATATATAACTAATTCAGAATTTACTATTACGACCATTTCAGCAAAGAAATAATTCCTATAGAATTGACTACTACATCTAGGTCCAGAATTGATTATTACGACAAAATTAGAGCTAATTCAGAATTTACTGTTACGACTATATCAACAAAAACAATGACTCCCATAGAATTGACTACTACATCAAGTCCAGAATTCCAGAATTGATTATGACGACAAAATTGTAACTAATTAATTTACTGTTACGACCAGTAAGGAAAAAACCCTGTTGTGATGATGATATTTATATTATGAAGATATTTCAGAAATGATTTTTACGACAAAGTCAACAAAAACGCAATTCCTACAGAAATGACTGTTGCAACAAATACACTTACATGAAAATTTATTATTACGACAAAATCATAGATATTTCAGAACTGATTTTTACGACAAAGTGAACAAAGACGCGATTCCTACAGAAATGACTGTTGCAACAAATACACTTACTTGAAAATTTATTATTACGTCAAAATCATAGATATTTCAGAAATTATTTTTACGACGAAGTGAACAAAGACGCGATTCCTGTAGAAATGACTGTTGAAACAGATACACTTACATGAAAATTTATTATTACGACAAAATAAAAGATATTTCAGAACTGATTTTTACGACAAAGTGAACAAAGACGCCATTCCTACAGAAATGACTGTTGCAACAAATACACTTACTTGAAAATTTATTATTACAACAAAATCAAAGATATTTCAGAACTGATTTTTACGACAAAGTGAACAAAGACGCGATTCCTGTAGAAATGACTGTTGAAACAGATACACTTACATGAAAATTTATTATTATAACAAAATCAAAGATATTTCAGAAATGATTTTTACGACGAAGTCAACAAATACGTATACCTGTAGAAATGACTGTTGAAACAGATACACTTACTTGAAAATTTTTTTCAATATCATAACTACACATATCGAAATGGTCTGATCTTGAAACTCGTCTGATTCTAAGGTTTTTTATTTTTTGCTTTCCAAGGATATCCATGAGAAATTATCCAAATTGAAACTCGACGCCGATAAGATTGATCAGAAGAGGAATAAAATTTTGCGAAAGGTACACGGAGAAGGAAGGGAAAACGTCGTCAAAGCTGTCGACAGGTTGAAGCAGGAATGGGACTCGGCCAATACGAATTTAACGGACCGTTGGAGGTAGGAATAAAAAATGAAATTTCCCATTAAAAAAAAAAAAAATTAAAAAAATTGTTTCGTTTGTTATAGCCATTTGACCAAATGCAAAGAGCAGTGGGAATCTCTGAGGAAAAATTGTGAAAAGTTCAGCAATTGGTTGTCGAACATGGAAGAATCGACGAGAGATTTGGACCCGAACAAATATTCAATTGTGGAAGTCAAAGCTAAAATGAGAGACCTAGAGAAACAAGCAACTACAAAAACAGGGTAATTTTTTTTAGTTTGTTCTGATAATTTTGGTCTTCTTGTCCTTGCTAGTTTAATACTCAAGAAACCAGCGAGGAAATTTTCATTTTATGTGTTAAACATTTGCTTTTTTCCCCCCCCAGTGTGGTCAACAGTATAGCAGGAGCTGGCCGAGATATGGTCGCACTGGGCGGTTCTCAGGCGATGGAGATGTGGCAGACCGTCGAATCCCTCCGTCACAGATGGAACCACCTCCTCACGAATTTTAAAACGACACGCGAGCTGTAAGTCTTGTGTTTCTCAACCGATTGTCTCTTCTGTGAGACAGAATCTTTTAATATTTCCCTTCGCGGGGGAAGGAGGTGTTGGAACCCGGCCAGGACTTGTGGTGAATCCCATGTCAGTGGTCTCTTAACACCAGAATTAGACGGTCTGTGTTTCTCAGAATAAGTTTCATCCACCGATTTCATATTATATTAGTGGTTACTGTTCATATTTGGCCTTTGACTGTGTAATTGTTCCTCAAACCAAAAAGAATCGGACTGCTTCAATTGGTAAATCGCTATTTTTTTCCCTTAACTTTTACTTGAACGAAAAACTTTTCTACAACAACTTTGTCTTGTGTGTCTTGTCTTTTGAAAACTAACATTCTAGAAAGAATACGGAATATCTTTTTCTTTTGTCTACCAGGAAAGAAACTTTTAATAGCCTTTTATACCCTATAAATGATTAATGAATGGATATTTCGATACAATTCAGAATACAAAAAAAAGTTTAATTTGTTCTTGAGAAACACAATTGTTTTGAATTATATATCGACAACAATGAAACTCTAACCACAATGAATTGAACTTAAAGATATAAATAATCAATAATGATTAATTATCAGTAATGGGAAGACGCAACGCCAGGAGGATCCGACGTACTAAGCAGGATTGTCAACATTTTGAACGATAAATCTCATCAGTAAAATTTCATAGTTTTTCCTTGTCAATACTATTTACCTTTGGTTTTAAATATGTTTTTTTTTCTTCTTCTTTTGTTTTAATTTTTTCATTATTTAGTAACGTCAGGATGTAAGTCCAAGGTTTGTCCTGGGCAAAGGAGTGAATATGAGATTGTCGTACCGTCCTAAAATAGAATTCTCGTTAGACGCACGACTTCAAAAGACTTTCGGTTAAAAATGCGAATGATACTAATCAACGAAAGGAATTTAAAATTGAAAGTTTTTTTTTTGGTGGGGAGGGGAGGGAGGGATGATGAACGCGACAAACGTGGTCGGCGTGTTTACACCGTTTCGGACAGAGGGTCCAAAGCGTTCGAATTCATTTTAAATACGGTAAAATTGACCAAGACGATTGATGTGTTTGGGATCTGGTTTCTGGTCAGGTAGAGAAAGAAGTAGACAAATTGATCTCTCCACAAGGTTTCGGCCCTTAAAAGAACATCATCAGCGCAGAATGCTATTTGTCATATTAACATTACAGAATGACGGAAAAAACCCGGACTACTCGAAGTATACGAGGTGGGTTAAGTTGAAATTTCGACAAGCTTTTTTCTATAATTGGTGTAAAACCAACAATTTCAATAGTAAAATAGGTCATTTTTGAAAGGAATTCTGTCATTCTGTAATGTTAATATGAGAACTAGGATGCTGCAATGATGATGGGGTTATAAAGGCCGAAAGCATGGCAAGTGATCACAGAGTCTTCTTTTTTCTCTACCAGATCCCAAGAACAGTAAAATGAATGATAGATCAGTATATAACAAAAATCAAATGTACTTTCTTACTGTCTGTTCCTTTGGTTAATTTGGTGAGAGTATATTTTACCTTAGGTCCGTAAATTCTCGCTTTTACAGAAAATTAAAGTCTACCTCTTTACTACTTACAATTTTCCCCAAAAAGAGTAGGGATCTGAGCCTGCATAGGTATTGGCAGCAACGGACGTGTTCTACTGTCTCTTATTTTTACTGGCAATGTGTACAAGCTTATGCGACCATAAGTCTGTACATATGGGACAACCGACTCTGGGAGCCATAGCCATATGTGGACTTACGGCGACGACGGGTGGTATAGAGTGGTTTCAGACCCGAGTCCCCGCAACGGTCCACCTCGGGTTCACATCCAAGGCCCTTTTTCACAATCCGAGCTCCTTCATTCTATCCTGTGACCCTCCCAACCCTTGGTTGCAAAATAGGCGGCACACCGGTCACAAAATAATGGTGTAGCCCAGAAAGCAACCTCTCTAAAGCACAAGCTGTCCACTTGTCGGCGTAGGGTCGGCACGGGCGGCGGGTGTCTTAGCAGAGTCACACGAGGGCCAATGCACTAGATCCTGTCTGCTAGACGGGGGGAGGGTGTATGGCCGTCTGTACTACGGGGTCACTAAATTGTTTCCAAAATCAGCCGTAGTCATACAGGGAATGGTTTCGTGGTGGTGCGTGGTTACGCCCTTAGCGGAAACTTAGACAGAGACTGTCTTCTATTTGTGCTCTTCGTGAAGCTTGTGTTTGGCCAGCCCTGGAATTCGTGACTAAGCGCATGGGAGCGGGTAGTGAATCGGCTGCTCTGACTCGAGTATGCTTTGCATTGTTGTGGGTTTGACCGGCGTGGTATCCTTGGGGAAGCAAAGACCACCTAGTCTGCGCCTATGTCGTCCCTTGAATGCGCATGGCAGGTGTAGGATGAGCTGGACAAGAGTTTTTACCGTAGGCGGTGCTCATCTAGGGAGTGGTTAGCAATTCTACTTAAAACAAAACCGCGGCCAGGGCGAATCCGGAAGTTTCTACGCTGGGGAAGCCCCAATACACTGGGAGATATAGTCGCCTTCTCTATATAGGGAGTGCGCGGGAGAACGGGCCTGTATTGCGGCTTGTTCTAATCTTGCGCGCGTCATACGACCCGATGCACAATTCAGCCCCGACCACTCGGAGTGGACACGCGGAGAGCGATGTTATCTTGGACCCGTAGGGGCTGGGGCGCCGTGTATAAGGCCGAATAGTACCTCTAGTCTTGTGACGAAGAATTCTCGTGAACCTCATGTACATACGAGTCAGGGTTTGGCAGTTCCCGATTGTATACTTATCCTAATACGCCCTAGGTATAGCAGGATAAAGTTCGATTGAACCAAGGACTTATTCTTAACCAATTATCTGATGGATCTCAGGTTTTGAAAATTTGATATGACCCAAAAGGGTTTAGGGCCGATGGGTGTTACGATCGCTCATTCCTTGGCGTATATCGTCCTCCTCGTCATCCATGTGCCATGTATACAATATGCCGTTGGTGTTTCCTGCAGTTTCTTTTTTTCTTCTCTACCTGGCATAGGATTTTGGTCATTGGCTTATTTCCTTAGACAGGCCCTACTCACCTTGGAACCATCTGTATACCAGATATATTCGACATTAGCTGAACCTTTCTCCAAGTTTTTCCATAGTGTCGAAGCATTTGCTGTTCAAGCACATCCAGTGGCTTTTGGCAATTTAGGAAGTAGCCTATTGAAGACAGTACTTCCACTAGCCTGTGAATAGTGGCACTAGCCTCTTCTGGATGAAGTTAGGTATAAGTGGTAGGTCTTCCAGGGCAGAGTGGTGGGCCAGGTGGCACTATCATAGTGTTGGTACCCAATGTCTGCAGGTCCTTGATGCAATTCCAAGTCATCTAAACTTTACTACCGACTAGGCTCCGTAGAAAGGATTAAAGTATTTTTCTGTCATTGGATGTCTGTGTGTGTTCCCTCGTACGCAGCCATATGAAATAAATCAATACTTTTTTATAGTTTGGGTAGTCTTGATTTTGGATTTTCTGGTAAATTGGTAACGTCATTCAATTCAGTTTTCGCCGTTTGAGCTAGGCACTTTTCACAATGTGCGTACCCTCTCTCGTTCGTCCAGATAAAACATGAATTTTCCACAAAAATGCCAAACAAGGCAAACCCGAGAAATTTTAATCCAGAATGATAAAGAAAAATATAAAAATATCAAAATTCGTACAGAGAAAGACCGTTCTTATTTGACCATTCATTTTTTTAAATTTCATGTTTATAAGTTTATCACCTTTTTGTAGGCTCACCCATCTGCAAAGTGGGAAGCAGACGAGAGGCGTTGTTGACTCGACCATGGCTACACTCGAAGAGGTGACGTCTCTTTTGAGCTCCCCTTCCAATCCGTCCGACGAAGCTGCTCTCACAGTCAGGATCAATTTGGTCAAAGTGATTATCTCCTTTTATACAATCAGCCTTTTTTTTTTGTCTTTTACCTAATCCTTCTGATTTGCTTTCCAGACTTTGCAAGAAGAACTCGAGAAGAAGAAGAAAGAACTGGAAAATTTCGAATCGAACGGGCAAGCGGAGAAAATCAAACAGATTATTTTAGAGATAAACAAGGTTTGCCTGCATAAAATACGATTAGGAATAGTTTTGTATGTTGTTTTATTTTAAGGCCCAGAATCTTCTCGCCGAGCACAAAGACTACCTCAATGCAAAATTGACTTCGCTGAAAAGACTCCTTGCCCAGTTGGACTGCGTAGCGACATGGACCAGCGAGGTCAGAACAAGGGTCAACATCTGCCAGGAATTGACACCAACCGAAAAATCCAAAATCCTCAACAATATTATGGTTTAAACATTTTTATTCTAGAATTTTGAATTTTCTTATAATTGTATTAATCTAAAATGGATTTTTTTTGTGGTTTACAGTCAAGCCTTTCCGATAGGTTTATAGAAGTGAAAGAGCTGAAGGAGAACTTCAACAATCTGGACAAGGAATGCGGAGGCGACATGCCCGGCGAATTACGAGTAAGTGTTATGAACATTCAATCCAGCCGTCTATTCCAGCTTCTTTTGGTCTATCAGAAAGTCTTTAGGTCAAAAATACCCAACAGTTATGGAGGCGTAAAAGATTTTTATTTAAAAGATAGGCATTATGCAAAGATATCATTATGTCGGAATTGATTATTACAAACTTAGATTTAACTACTTGGGTATTAAACATTATTACAATGATATAACTCAATTTTTACAACAAACAAATGCCTTATACGAAGATATCATTATCTCAGAATTGACTATTACGACTAAACCGCTACAAGCTCGGAATCAAAAAGTTTGAATTAACTATTTTTACAAAGACGTAACTACATGTAAATTTAGTTTTACGAAGGAGTCGCGTCGGATACAAAGAAATCATTAGGTGGACCGGAATTGACTATTACCACAAATCCGCTTCAAGCTCGGAAACAAAACGTTTGAATTAATTATAGACACAGACAACGCCACAAACTGAGATTTAAAATTTTTATAATGACTATTATTTTAAAGATATAAATTTCTGAACTGATCTTTATTTACAACAAAAAACAAAATCTTATTACTTCTAATTGACTATTACAAGAAAGGCAAAACCATAAACTGAGATTTAAAATTTTTATATAGACTGTTATCTTAAAGATGTAAATTTCTGAATTGATCTTTATTTACAACAAAAAACAAACCAAAACAGAACAGACTAATAACAAAGATATTACTTTTAATTGACTATTACAACAAAGACGACACCACAAACTGAGATTTACCAACTTTTGTATTGAGCATTAATTCAAAGATGTAAAAGTTGGTAACTGACCTTTACTCACGACTGGGGGGGGGGACAAAAAGAAAAACAAACAGGCTAATAACGAAGGTATTACAAGACTCTTTTACAAACTGGGTCATGACCACCTCAGCATTGGCCAGTATTAGGAAGAAATCCCCAACAAAAACAAGGTGTTTGATTATTGAAACAAAACAGAAAAATCAGGATTGACTACTAGTACAACTAACACGTCCTGAAAAACTTAACTTTCCGTTAAATGAGTTGTACTAAACCCACACAGCGACTAACACAGGTTAAAAATAAACCTCACAAATGACTGAAGGGCTGTGACTTAACTGTCTCACTGCACATTGTTTACAGAGAAATCCCTAAGAACAAGATGTACGATCTCAGTATTGTCTATTTACACCAAAGACCGAACTGAAATGAATTTTTCTACGAAAACATGACATCACCGAAATATTATTACTTGAGAATTGACTATTACGGTAAAGAGCCGACACAAGCTGTAACGTAACGAGCTCATTATTGATCATAGTTAAAGAGGAATCGCCAAGAACAAAATGACATCAATCTCACAATTGACTATTACGACAAACTGTGATTTAACGACCTCAATATTGATCATAGTTAAAGAGGAATCGTCAAGAAAATGACATCAATCTCACAATTGACTATTACGACAAACCGTGATTTCACGACCTCAGCATTGATAATTGGTAAAGAGAAATCGCCAAGGAAAAAAAAATGACATCATCTCACAATTGACTATTACGACAAACCGTGATTTAACGACCTCATTATTGATCATAGTTAAAGAGGAATCGCCAAGAAAAAATGACATCAATCTCACAATTGACTATTACGACAAACCGTGGTTTAAAGACCTCAGTATTGATCATAGTTAAAGAGGAATCGCCAAGAAAACAAACATCATCTCACAATTGACTATTACGACAAACCGTGGTTTAACGACCTCAGTATTGATTATAGTTAAAGAGGAATCGTCAAGAAAAAAATGACATCAATGTCACAGTTGACTATTACGACAAACCGTGACTTAACCTAGATCCTCTTATGATTTAATACTGAGAATAGGTAGCCATTGGAAAAAAATTAATCTGCTCTTAAAGTTTTATTGCATATTAGAGGGAAAGGATGTTTTGAAGGCTCCAATTAACCAAATTTGATGTAAGTTAGCATATAAATTTAAGTTATCTTGTAGCTGATACTCGAAGTATAAATATAAAGAAAAAATCGGTTGAAACGCACGCTTTCCTAAACACAATTTTTTAATTAGTCAATCGAAATTGATGAAACTTTACAAAAATTATTGCTCAATCTGTCGCGATCTACGAGTAAAATTTAGTTGATATATGTTGCAAGGGAACAGCCCGCAGGGAGTAAACGTTGCATCGCTTTCTGCCATTCCAAAACACATTTCCTTCAATACCTCGCTAACAGATCGGCCCAAGTCGACGAAACTTGTCAAAATTATTGAACAATCCGTGCTCTAATCTACTGTCCAAGTTTTGTTGAAATCGGCTCCGAGGAATCCGCCCACGGGCCTGCTTTAACGATCGTGTGTACTTAAATAGTTATCGGAAACCACAAATGACTTGAATTTCAAATATTTCCCGAATAAGTATTGATTCATTTTAATATTTGAATTTCAGTGTAGAAATTGTTTCATTTTATTGACAGAATGAGTGAATATAGTATGCTAACAAGACCGGAAATATTTCCGCTATTTTATTCTATATATGTTGACGTTATCTTTCTTTTTAAATCCTACATCTACATATGTACGTTTTATCTCGGGGTACCATTTTCAAACCAGAATCATGATAAAATATCTTTTTTCTTTTATTCAAGGAACAAATCCGGAAGCTGTCCGAAAATTGGAACTACTTGAAAAGCTTGAGCGAGTCCTCCTCCCAGCCGCAACAACCCCCTTCACCGGCCAAGTCCGGCCCTCAATCTTTCGAAAAAGTCACAACCACCAGCCAATTATTGAAATCTTCTCCTGCCTCTGGGAAAAAGCCGTCAGACCTCATCGACCAACAGAAGTCACCCGCAGTTCAGCCAAAAACCCCTGGCAAAAAGCCGTCAGACCTCATCGATCAGCAGAAGTCACCCGCAGTTCAGCCAAAAACCCCTGGCAAAAAGCCGTCAGACCTCATCGACCAGCAGAAGTCACCTGTAGTACAGCAAAAAGGTCAGTGTTCGCTCACTTTACCCTTTATTAAGAAAATATTTCTTTCATAGTAGTAACATTTTAAGTTTTTGATGATCAAAAGAAAAAAACCCAGAAATGTCTACGTGTTTTAGCAAAGAAAAACCAGGACTGTCTGTTTCTTTTAGCCAGTCAGACCTTAGTTTTATCATACTTGATTATTTTAACTATCGTGGCCTTTTATATAATTGGAAAGAGATTCATAGAGTTACGTCTCAGTTGAGGTGTCTTTGTGCAATAATAGCCAATACGAACTTTCTTTTTTGTAACAATTAAATTATATGTATTATTGCCTTTGTGGAAAGTGCCAATATTGAAATCCTGGAGTTTTTCCTGTAACAGCCAATATTGAGAAAGTAAAGGTTTTGAAGTAATAGTGAATATTAAGACATTAGAGTCTTTGCAGTAATAATCGATGCTGAATTCGTCCGATCTTTGTTGTGACTATCACAATTAAAGTTTTACTGTCTTTGTTGTAATAATCAATACTGAGATAATAGGTTTTTTGTTGTAGT
>CM077109.1:9930223-9946641 GCA_039619505.1 Cimex hemipterus
AACAATTTATTACATGGCTTTGTACATAAAATTTAACTAACAATTTCGTACACGCATTTGTTCATAAAATTAAAGTCACAATTTATTACATGGACTTACTCCTAAAATTTAACTTACAATTTATTACATAGATTTGCTCTTAAAATTTCACTAACAATTTATTACATGGTTTTGTTCATAAAGTTTAACTAACAATTTATTACATGGATTTTCCCATAAAATTTGACTAACAATTTATTCATGGTTTTGTTCATAAAATTTAACTAATAATTTTTACATGGATTCTCATAAAATTTAACTAACAACTTATTACATGGTTTTGTTCTTAAAATTTAACTAATAATTTATTACATGACTTCTCATAAAATTTAACTAACAATTTATTACATGCTTTTGTTCATAAAATTTAACTAACAATTTATTACGTGGATTTTCTCATAAAATTTGACTAAAAATTTATTTCATGGTTTTGTTCATAAAATTTAACTAACAATTTATTACATGGATTTTCTCATAAAATTTGACTAAAAATTTATTTCATGGTTTTGTTCATAAAATTTAACTAACAATTTATTACATGATTTTGTTCATAAAATTTAACTAACAATTTATTGCATGGTTTTGTTCATAAAATTTAACTAATAATTTATTACATGGATTCTCATAAAATTTAACTAACAATTTATTACATGGATTTTCTCATAAAATTTAACTAACAATTTATTACATTCATTTGTTGATTAAATTACATAATTTTCGTCGAGTGGCGTCAGAACTGGGCACTCATATTTTTTGTAGTTTATTTGAAATTTTGTCTACATTTTAATTACAGCATGATTATTTTATTGTAAAGCAACTTAGATAAAAAATTCATGTGTTTTTATAAGAATTATTTAATTATGATGGTTAGGTTATTCCAACACCGGAATAATTTTATTTAAAACAATTAAATTTATCTCATTATTTGTTTCATGGTTTTGCTCAGAATAGTGCATTAAGAACAAAAGAGGCGGTGCGTTTGTGATAGTGATTATTGTGATACACGCTGTGTGTGACTGTAGGTGACGTGAGGTTGACGTGGCATAGATGTGCACACCCTACCAAAACGCAAGCAATCATTATTCTATAAAAACACCATCATCCATAAATGACGGCTATCACAGCAAACAACATAAACCCCAGCAAAGTCGAACGTGATTTGTCTACTACAAAGACACCACAACCAGTAAATAATCAATCACTCCCAAATTGTCTGTGACTTCAAAACACAGTGGCAACACCAAAGGCTCTAAGTGTAAATTGATTATCACTATAAAAAACCACCACAATGACTATCACCGCAAGCAACACATACGCGAGCAATTACGAGGACACTACCACAAATCCAGTGATCAACATCTCCCAAATTGACTATGACAACAAAACAAACGTTGGTCTGGAAAGTCCCAATCTCAATTGACTGTGCATTACAACAAATAAACCAACGGTAAATGTTGAACTTAATCCGTTGAACATAATACTCTAACGATATATAATAGGAGCTGAAAATTGGAAACGGCCGAGCAATCGTATTAGGCCTTGTATATAAATTAAACACACCGAAGAAAACTTTTTGGTAATTGGTTGTCAGTTGAGCTAAGAGTTTGTAATTGGGTGTATTTAGTTACTAACAGGCCCGGGTAGAACCGGGATAAGCTCATTATTCCGTTACGTAAGAGAGCGGGTTATAACGTTTTTCCGTCCTAATTCAATAAATTCGTCAGATTTAGAGTCAATTGGTCAAAATTAAATCGGATGAAGAGAGAAAGAGAGATTAAATGAAGTAGGATAATCCGCCAATTTGAGAACGATTACTGAAGCCGGAGATGAAACTATTTTCTAACAGGGAGAAAATGGTGAAAAAATATACCAATTACTTCCTTATACATTGAGTCAGATCGATTTTTGTGTTGAAACATTAAAATATCAAAAGGAATAGTTAATTAAAAATAATTATTTATACACCGTGAGATGCGGTCTGGTGTGATGTAGGTTTTAGAACATTTTCTTTACTGTGCCAACGTTTCGATCTTTATTGAGATCATCATCAGGGCCCAGGATTTATAAACTTAGTTTAAATCATACAAATGCATGCAAGATGTGAAAATGAATTTACACAATGATATACAACTTAGAAAATTTAGGTTTAGTCAAAGTATTAATGCTCACTCAAAGTGTGTGTTTTCTGTGTAAACTTGCTGTGTGTCGAGTTGAGAGTGTTAGTGAGATTTTAATGTTTTTTGTTTATACGTTTGATTTTGAAAGAGTGGGGATGGTGGTAGGGTTCAAAATTCATTTTTCTGTGAGCAGTTTCGTACATAACCTACCACCTAACCAGCAACACACCAGACTCCATTTCACGATCCCTAAATAATTATTAATTAACGGTCGCTAAATATCACATATTTAATTAAAATAAAAAACGTTCTTTTTCTCATAACCATCCTGAATCAAACAATTCAATAATTGCATACATCATCTGTGACTAGATAATTGGGCAAAATTATAGCCACATGGAGTCCTTCTTGCCCTTTGATGTACCATACTCCAATCTGCAAGTTTTAGATTTAGTTTGTTGATAAGCGTTGATAGGCTAGTGTGTATGAATGGTCAATCATTTATTGGTAGTAGTGTCTTTGTAAAATAGTCAATACATAAATATTTAATCATTTTTTGGTGGTAGTGTTTTTGTAGTAATAGTCAATGATTTATTGGTGGGGGATTTCTGTGTAATTATAGTCAATTCGGTTCAGATCTTCTGGCACCAATGTCTTTGTGGTAATAATCTTTTTAGTTTTTAGCCTAACCCTGTATTGACGTCAATGTATTTTCGGTGATAGTCATCTAAAGATAGTATGTTTGGCCTTTACAGTCCAATATTCTGTGGTCATGATAAAATCGAAAGTATCCGATGATTTTATGGTGACCTTGTCATAGTAGTGATAGTGTAATCAGCATTGGTCAATTTACACTTTTATTTGGTATTTACATCTTTGTATTTACACTCAATTCCATTTAGTTTTAATTATAGTTTATTTAGCATTAGTCAATCATGTTATTAGTTTTTGTGTCTATGCTTCTGACGTATTTGTAGTAATAGTCAACTGAGAATTAATCAGTAATTTGTTTGGTGGTTCTGTCTTTGTTTATATTATAGTACATTCGGTTTGGATGTTCAGGCACCAACTTGTTTGTGGGAATAGTCAACTGAGAATAAGTCAATAATTTTTTTGTAGGCTCTGTCTTTGTTTATAGAATATTCCATTCGGTTTAAATCGTCAGGCACCAATTTGTTTGTGGTAATAGTTAGCTGAGAATTAGTCAATAATTGTTTTGTTGGTTCAATCTTTGTTTATAATATAGTCCATTCGGTTTAGATCTTCAGCCATCAACGTGCTTGTGGTAATAGTCAACTGAGAATTACTCAATAATTTTTTTGTTGGTTCAGTCTTTGTTTATAGAATATTTGTTTTAGACGTCAGGCACCAACTTGTTTGCGGTAACGATCAATTCAGCATTGGTCAATAACTTTTTACATGTTCTGTCTTTAGTTAGATAGTTTAGATCTTCTGACACCATTGTCTCTGTAGAAATGATGAATGGTGGATTGAGTGCGGTGTTCAATCCTTTTAAAAAAGATATTTCCTACTCACAGTAAGTCGTTTTGTAATTCATGTCGAGAGACGTGGTTGTAGAACTCCTTCAACCTGATGATGTGAGCTAAGGGCTCGAAATCCGGACTTTGCAAAACAACTTACTGTAAGGAGGAAATATATTTTTTTTTAAACAATTGTCTTTGTGGTAATGATCAATTAAGCATCGGTCAATAACTTTTTGGTGGTCTGTCTTCTTTTGTAGCCTAATACGTTTAGGTTTTCAGACTCTAAGTCTTTTTGGTAATAGTATATTCAGCATTAATCAATCATGTTTTTGATGTTTATCGCTGTGTATTCATAGTCATTTCGATTTTTTGAACTTCTGGCACAAATGTATTTGTGGTAATAATCAACTGAGAATTAGTCAATAATTTTTCTGTTGGTTCTGTCTTTGTTTGCACTATAGGACATTCGGTTTGGATCTTCAGGCATCAACTTGTTTGCGGTAATAGTCAACTGAGAATTAGTCAATTTGTTTGGTCGTTGTGCCTTTGTAGCCTATTAAGTTTAGATTTTCAAGCACCAATGTATTTGTCGTAATAGTCAATTAAGAATTAGTGAATAAATTTTTTGGTGCTTGTGTCATTGATTGTCGGTCGATTTGGTTTATGATCTTCTGGCACCAACAGATTTAAAAAATAAATATGTTTAGGAAATTGAGTCAGGTCGAAAATAATTATAAAGATTTTATTTTAATATTTATTTTCAGCCAGGTACATCATTTTTAAAGAATCGTGTAATTTGTGATGAAAGCATAATTGTGCTCACTTTAACAGAAACTTTATAATCACTTGTTAACTTGGTAACATCTTTGTATCATAAATTCATTGTTTTGTTTTAATGTTACATGAAAAAAGATTATACGAGATCTTTACCAATTATTTTTGAATTATAATTCAATTGACGAAGGTTTATTTTTCGCTTAACTTCGCCATATAGTCTCTAATTTCGGTGAATGTTTTCCCTTTCGTCTCGAAAAGAAACACGTATGTGAAAAGGGTGCAGAGGAAGGAGGCGGCTGTAAAATACCAGAACATGACGTGGGCTCCGTAGGATTTCGCTACGATGTGGAAAATTTTGTTGAGCGTGAACGATACGACGGCGAGTATTATCGCGGAAACTGAAGAAGCGTAGCTTTTGATATTTGTCGGAAAGAGTTCGCCGACGATCGTCGACGGTATGAAACCGGCCCCGGCACCGTACGTGATAGCGAACAAGACGAGGCCCGCGTAAGGTATCCACTGGATGTCCCGAACGTCGAATCCGCTTCTTTCCATCCAGTAGTAGACGCCGATGAACCCGGTAACTAATCCGGTGGTCAAGGAGGAAAACAGCATTAGAGGTCTTCTTCCGAGCCTGTCCACGAGAGGCATGACACCGTAGGTCGTGATGGCGTGTACTACGCTAAAAACTATCATGTATTCGCTTATGGAAAGGCCACCTCCTTCTTTCGGCATGGTCGAGGTGCTGTAAGCGATTATCGGGCTGATTCCAGTGCTACGTTGAAAAAAGGCCAACAGGGAAATAATCATCAACGCTCTTTTATTTGCCGGAGTGGATATCAGGTCTAAAAACCTCCCCTTGTCTCTCATATCCTCCTCGACTTTTCTCGAAACCTCTTGGTATTCCGCTTCCAATCCATTTTCTTTGGCGTTTTCCTTCTTTACCTGTCTGTATTTTGCCAGGGCGTTCAAAGCCTGATCGTGTTTACCTTTCATTGCTAAAAAATGCACGGATTCGGGGAAAAACATGATAGTGGAAAGTAAAAGAATAGGGATTATTCCGTTGGTTATGTTCAAGGCTTGGTATGAAAAGTGGGGTCCGATGGCGTAGTCGACTGTCGTACCGAGGGTAAGAAAAACAATACTGACAGCCGTCAAACCTCCTCTGACTTTCGTATTGGCCACTTCTGTCGCGTAAATCGGCAACACGGCGTACGCTATGCCTTTGGTGAAACCGGCGAAAACCCTCGCCGCGTAAATGGGACAGACGCCGTTGGCGAGCATAACCGCGGCGCTGGCTATGAGCGCGCATACTCCAGCAGACATGAGTGTCGGACGCCTTCCGATCTTGTCCATGAAGTAGCTCGCCGGCACGGGACTGAGGATATTTCCGAGGTCCATCAACGCGACCATTGTCGATATCTCGCCTTCTGTCATTTTCATCGGGATACCGTCCTTTTCTATCATGGGTATGACCGCTGACGGCCATGCGAGCCAAGCTCCCGCCGTCGCTATTGATAAACTCGCTGGGAAAAAACCAAAACACAAACATAAATTTATTGCTAACTCGTCTGTTTTTGCAAGTCAATTAGGAACTAAACTCTTATGCTTATTTACAGAATTGTAAACAGACTACAACTCAAGAGTTATTGATTTGGTTAAACCCAAAATTTCATATATTCGATCAAAACACTTCTAACGCAAACGGTAAAGGCTGTAAACAAAAACCAATATGCACGTTAGGAACAATAGAACTTGAATATGTACTTGAGAGCTAAGTGGTGATAGTCTACTACTAATAATGCTTCTCTTTGTTTTAGTCCATATGGAAGTAAGTGCCTTGTATTAGCGGTATCTTTGTAAAGTTCGACCTTGTTAAGTAATAATAGTTTACTTTTATTATGTTACGATCTCTTCGTAATAATGACCTTTCATACGGGTTTTTGTCACCTTTGTAATAATAATCAATTGGTCAATTTCTAGTAATATAACCTATTCGTCAATTCAAAGTTTTTCTAGTCATTATTTAAGCTGTTGTCTTTGTTATTATTATTACTAACTAACTATTTATAAACTACTTACTAACTATTTAAAAATAAAAGAAGTAATTCTTTGATTTTTGTAGGGCAAGTCAAGGTTACGCCAAAAATTAATGGCTAGGCATTTAATGGTATCAATTTCTCGGCAGTAATAGTCAATCTTATGGTATAGGTCAGTGGTGACAAAGGTTTTTAGTTGAGATAAAGTCAGTGTGACGAGCGGGATTCGAACCAACGACCTTCGGTTTGATACGCCACTACTCTACCACTTGAGCTATCGTCGTGACTTCGATCCACTCGGACACCAGCTCCCTATCTCAACCTGAAAAGTTTTCTAGCACGAAACCTCTAATATTCTAGATTTTTTTATTATTACAAAGAGAGCTTGCCAATAAATAATATGTTCGAATTGACTATGACTACAAAGACACAGGAACCAATAAAGACACAACAGAAACGACTATTACAATTTCTATCAAGAAACCTTTAACTACTCCAGACAGCTTATTCCTACATTGACACCTATTAACCAAGATTACCTTCGAAATGACTATTACCAGAAAGGCAGAACAAAAATAACTATTAAACTCTTTGTCTACAAAACCTCTAACTGCTGTAGAATTTTTTATTCCTGCAAATACAGCTGCCAAACGAGATTATTTTCGTATTGACTATTACTACAAAAACAGACCAGAGGTGACTATTTCTGGTTTTGTCATGGTAACATCTTAATATTTTGACTATTACTACAAAAAACAGAGAAGAAATGACTATTACTGTTTTTGTCATGGAAACCTATAACTACCCTAGAATTTTGTATTCTTACAGGGACAGCTGCCAACTGAGAATTCTTTCGTATTGACTATTACTACACAAACACAACAGAAATGACTATTGCTGTTTTTGTCACGAACACCGCTAACTACTCCAGAATCTTTTATTCCTACAAAGCCTACTACTAACCGAGAATACTTTCGTATTGACTATTACTACACAAACAGAACAGAAATGACTGAAATCGTGACTTCGATACCATCGTGCACTAACTTGTTTATTCCTACAATGTTTATTTTTATTCCTATTAACCAAGAATACCTTCGAAATGACCATTACTAAATGACTTCCCATCTCAACCCCACCTTTTGATTTCCCTCCTTTTCGCCATTTTTCAAATGTCATGTAATCTATTTGTTTCTGGGAGACAAATGAAACGGGCCCGGACCGAGGACACGGTAGCTCAAATGGTAAAGCAGCGGCTTATCTATTCGAAGATCGTGGGTCCGAATGACACTCGTGACACTGACTTTTTTATCTCAACTAAAAAACTTAATTAATTTAAAGTTATCAATTGGTCAAGCGGACCACAAGAAATAGTACATTGGCGACTGTTTTGCAGTCAATTCATGCTGCTTTCAGACAGTTATTAATTACTTTAATTTAACGTTATTTAAAATCACAATTTATCACGAAAGTTGATAGGGAGTCAAGTCGTGATAGACATATACTTAACAGAAATACTTAATTATTTTTGTCGTCATTTTATAAATAGGATATTATGGTGGTTTTCTTTGTAGTAATGGTCAATACAGAAATTCTAAATTTTTTTTTTTGTGTCGATATCCCATATTAACAGTCGATTATTGTTCTTTCTAGTAATATAAGAAATATTTAACACGTTTTTGGTGGCGGTTTCTTTGTGTTAATAATCAATTATGATGGTCTTTGTAGTAATGTAAAATTCATAAATAGTTAAACTTTTTTTGGTGGCGTCACTTTGTATTAATATTAGATAATATTGGTTGTAATTGAAATTTTTTTAAAACTTTTTTGTCGTGATGTCTTTGTATTATTGGTCAACCATGGAGGTCGCCTTTACAGTAAGAGTTTTTTTTTAAATAATTGATTTTTGTCTTGGCGGTTTTTTTTTATTGATAGTCAATAATGGTGGTTGTCGCTGTAGCAATGTAAGAATACTTTTTATTTTTTTTTTATTTTTTTTTTATTTTTTTATTTTTTTTTTTGGTGGCGAAGTATTTTTACATGTATTTTTAACGAGTCAGTTGTGTATGTTGGTTTTATAGCAATAGTCAATTGAGAATTACTCTATATTTTGGTGGCTATGTGTTTTTGTGCATTATCGATTATGGCAGTGTTTGTAATAATCGTAAAATTTTTAAATAAATGCTTTTTGTAGTGGCAATTTCTTTGTATTGATAGTCAATTATGGTGATTATCTTTGTAGTAATAGTCAATTGTGAAATACTTTTTTGGTGGTGTTGTCTCTTTGTACCTATATTTAATTATATAGGTTTTTTTTGTAGCAATAGTCAATCACATAATAGGTAACTTGGTTCAATGTTTTAAATACTTTTTTTTTGTTATAGTGGTGTGATTGCATTAGTAGTCAATTCCGTTGATTGGCTTTGAAATGATAATCAGTTGAGAATTAATGAACTATTTTTTTTGTGGCGATATCGTTCAATTACAGTCATAAGTTGTCTTTGTAGTAATAGTTTTTGTAGTAATTTTTGAAAAAAGTGATTTTTATGGTAGTGATATCTTTTTCAATTTTGACGATTGCCTTTGTAGTTATAGTTTTGAACAAATGGATCTTTATTGTTATTGTATATTTATTCAGAAATCTTGAGATGCGGTCTGGTGTGACATAGATTTCAGAAAAACCTTTTCTTTATCGTGCCGACGTTTCGATCTTTATTGAGATCATCTTCAGGGCTCAAAGTGTTTCTCTTTTGTGTAATCGTGCCATTCTTGCGTGTCGTGTTGAGAATTGAGTTGAGAGTGACACAGAAGACTTTGAGCCCTGTAGATGAATCTCTATAAAGATCCGAAACGTTGGTAGGATAAAGAAAAAGTGTTACGAGTGCCCAACTCATTGTATATGTATTATATACACGATTTTCTTTGTTACGAAGTTAGAAGAGAAAAATAATCAGTTATGAAATTGTCGTAATAAATAGTCAATAGATGTCTAGTTAAGTCTTTGCAGTTCTATTTAATGTAATGGAACGACTGTCCTTGTTGATAACAGCCATTTGAAAAGCATTTTATCATTAGTGACATTGTTGTAATTATGATACCAATAATGATATTTAAAAACGAAAATATTTTTAACTTACTTGTGAATATTCTGTTTATTGGTGTTGGCTAAGCAAAATTTTTTATTAAAAAAAGACAAATTGGTTCGTTCCTAATAGATTTTTGGAGAGTTAAAATAGAAAGGAAATTATGATCCTTTATCTTAATCATATTTTTAAACTCTAATAATCGTTATAATCTTTTTCTTTATCTGGGCGATGTGTAATTAAGCATAATTCAAAGATTAAAATGAAATTATATTGTCAGTGGAATGTCGACCTTAGTGGCATTGAATCGTTTAATCATTGACGACAGCCTTTTTTTGCCGGTTTGCAATTTGTTGTAAATAAGAAATAATATATATTTAAACTAATTCTTTGACAATGTATAAATATTGTTTTGGTGTTGGTGTGATTGTTGTAATAGTCAATTGTGACGGTTGTCTTTGTTATAACAGTCAATTGAGAAATCTTTAACTGTTTTTGTTGTGGCCATCGTAGAGTTACAGTCAATTATGGTAGTTGTTGTAAAAGTCAATTTGTGAGAAATTGAAATGCTTAAATTAAAAAAAAAGTTGAAAATAGGCGTTTTTATTTTTATATTTATGAGTAGAATTATTAATTATCTTTTCCTAAGTACATTGAACTTAAAGGGTAAGTTTAGTGATAACTTAAATCAAAGGAGTGTGTGGAATAAGCAAAAGAATTTATTCGACTTAAAAAAAGTAATTAACCAAGATCAAAGAATGTTTGTTAATTAAACGTATAAAGATTTTTTTAAAATTGATATGATTACCTCTTGTGCCGTTGGGGAAAAAAATTATAAGAATTTAATTTTGCGTTGTTTACTCTGGCCAAGGTTGAATTGAAACATGTTTTGACAATTTAATTAAATCCAGTTTTACCTGAAATGCCGAATCCAAGCTGGTATAAATTCGACTTTAGCGTAGGTTCCATCGTCGTTACGCACTGAGCCCTGTTAACATTTTTCACAAAAATGTCCCTTATCAACGTTTTTCTTTCATTTCCCCACTCTTTGACGGGCTGAGAAGCAGAAGGGATTCCCCCGGCCCAATTCAATTATATATCCAATTTTGATTGAATTAAATTATATAACACTCTCGGCAATGCAAGTCTGCTGACGAATTAACAGATGACTTGATAGCTGAGACTTGAAGATTGAAATGTAATACTAAGCCCTTGGAATAATTTATTTTGAAACTCAGAAGACACTTCCCTGTATTTCAGTGTAAATTTAAGAATTTTTATTAGTTACATATTAAACAATTGGTGTCTTTATAATAACACCGATATTTTAACTGATAATTAATCTCACATGGTCTTCGTACTATATGCCAGAAAGTTGGTTTTGAATGGTATAAATTATTTAAATATAGTTAGAAACTCGCATGTAATACAATTGGTCGCTGGACTATGTTTGTAATAGTCATTTTTTTTGTTGAGTCGTAGGGTCAATGGTTTTGTAGTAACATTTAATTGAGTATCTGATTGATCTTCTTTAGTACGCCTTTGTAGTGTTGTCAATTCAGTCATAATTACTGTCGATATAGTTGGGCGTCAATGTTTTTGTTGTAATAGTCAATTGAGAGTAGTTTGTTTTCAACATCTTTGCAGTCAAGTGGTGGTTTAGGTAGTCACTGGTTATTGTTATTGTTGGTTGATTATCCGCCCTTCTCATTATATAATGTATTTTGGTGTCAATGTTTTCGTGTGAGTAGTCAGTTGAGCGGTTGCTTCTATAGTCCTTGATACTAACAATGGCCTTTATATTATTATTCAATTCAGTGGTTGGTGTTTAAAAGAGTAAGGTGTAGTGATTTGTGACCAAATTTGTGAAATTCAGAAATCATGAGCACTCTCAACACGACAAGCAAGACTGGCACAATTACACAGAAGATAAACACTTTGGGCCCTGAAGATGATATCAATAAAGATCGAAACGTTGGTACGATAAAGAAAACGTTTTTCTGAAACCTACATCCCACCAGATAGCATCTCACGATTTCTGAATAGTTAACAATAGTCTTGGTAGCAATAGTCAATTCAGTGGTGCTTTTGTCGTTGGCGCCAGTGACTTCGTAGAAGTAGTCAGTTCAGTGGTAATTAGTCGTTGGTATTTGCGTTAGTAGTCAATTCAGTAGTGCTTTTGTCGTTGGTGTCAGTGACTTTGTAGAAGTAGTTAGTTCAGCGGTAGTAAGTCGTTGGTATGTATGTTTTTGTGGTAGTAGTCAATTCAGTGGTTGCTTTGATAACATTAGCAGATATTTTTGGTAGTAGTCGTTGTTGTCAATTTTTTTTTGTAGACAATCCAGTAGTTAATCGTTGTTGGCATTGTCTTTGTAGTCAATTCACTGGTAGTTAGTCGTTGGTGTCAATGTCTTTGTGATGATAGTCAATTCAGTGGTGGCTCAGTTATTGTGGTTTATAGAAGTAGTCAATGGAGCGGCAGTTAGTCGTCGGTGTTTAAGATTATCTTTGTCGTAATAGTCAATTATCGTTAATCGTGTCGTCAATGTCTTTGTACCACTAGTAGGCAAACTTTGGTGGTTTACCTGTAGAATTAAGGATTTTTTTCTCGGCTTCAGTTCTGTTCATAACATTATTTATAAATTAATTTTTTACCATGAAATTTGAGATAAAAATGCCAATGTCACGGATGGGATTCGAACCCACGGTCTTCGGAACTGTCCCCCGGAATAGCCAATAATAGGTAATTTTAGTTAGTCGGTAATAATGTTTTGGTTGTAACAATCAGCGAAAGTATTGGTGCGTTTTTGTAATTACGTTCAATTCATAAGCAGTAATGTCGGTTTTATATTATTTTATTTATAATATCTAGTCTCTGAATTATTTTGTAATATTTACATTGTCTCGTGAAATTATTATCATTTTTCTTTTCAATTTGATAATTATATCATCGATGAGGAACGGCTAATAGTCTGGTGACATTTTCTTGTTTAACCTTATTAGAAAGTTGAAAAGGTCGTTCCCCATAGTCTGCACTTGTTGACAAAACGACTTCCTGTGATGTGGGAATTTTACTGTTTGTCGGTTTAAAAACATTCCGAATTCGTCCGTTTGGAATTATTCATTCCACAATTATTATTACTTTTTTCGAAAACACCCAAAGGGATGCAAAAAATATATAATGTTAAAACTGCGCGAGATGGATGAAAGAGTGAAAAATATTACATTAACAATATAAATTTCCGACACTCTTTGAAATCTATTGGCTGCGAAGTAAACAAGAGCCAGGACGATGGACAACACTACACCGGCCCTTGACGTTCGTAGAATAGAGTTATCCAAGAGCCTGCAAGGGAGGAAACGTATGCTGATAGAATACTAATCGAAAAAAAAAAAAGATACATAAGGAATCCAGAGGTTATCGACTGTCGTATTTCGAACGAGATCCTGCAGTCCAAGTAACTAGTGCTGAAGAGCTGGCAGACAGCAGAAGCAACGGTTTCTTTCACAACGTGTCTAGTTGCAGTGCCATAGAGTTAGCAAAGAAGTAATACACTGAAAAATATCAAGATGGTATTCCTCAACCTGTGTCGGCTTTGTGCTGTATGCGCATGCTGGACTGATACCGCCTAGAAGACAGCTAACATAGCTATGATGAGCAATGCCCATCTTTGATGGTTTTTTGATTAAGTTTATGAAACGCGCTTTATTTTTTTTTGTATAGTTTTCGACTAGAATTGATATTTGATTTAATTCCTCTTCTTTAGGCCATTCTTCCTTTGCGAGTTGCGATGACCTGTCTGTACTTTGTTAGGTATTATATTTCCAAGCTCTCTCTACCTTTTATGATATTGCGCGCTATAGGTGTATATGTGGAAAACATGGTAGCGAGGAATGGCAAAGATATGAGGATGTTAGGTTGAGATTGATGTGCGACGTGTGATCCGCGTAGTCATAGAGCATCCCAAACAGATGAACGTCTTACTTAGAGGTCCTTTGTTCTCGGTGTTTGGTGAGATAAATCGGCACAATCGAATTCATTATCTCTTCGAACGTCCCTAGGGACAGTAATCTTAATCAACTTAGACTCGGTAAATATCAGCATGTTTATACTCGCTGCGGTAAAACTGACGCCGATGTGATGTAGGTGTCCTTACTCCCTATGGAATCCATGAAGTTGTCACCCAATGTACTCTAAATCCGGAAAAGCGACCATCCCTGCTGTTTCACCGTTTGTCATGCGCAACCCTTGAGAACCTCTGAATATGGGGATTACTGGTGAAGTCCATCCAAGCTTCTCCAGCCTTGGCAGTGTACCCAGCTGAAAACAAACGTTAAAAATGTCAATTTCAGTTTTCGTGATTATAAAATTTGACATAGGGACATTAAGGTTATAGTAATGATAGATATTGCTAGTGTTGGGAAGGAACCTTGTAATGGATGACAATGGTTATTATGTCCTTGGTTTTATGAAAACGTGCTCCATTTTAAAAGTGAGGTTAAATATCTAATAATTTGGTTCCCCCTGCTACCAACTAAACACTAAAAGTTTTAATTTATTAAAAGCTAAAAAGTTAAGTATTAAGTGACCATCTGATCTAATGTACCTAAAGCAAATCTTGAGGGCTAAACCAAAACATCGGCTGTAAATCCTGTAATAAGATCTAGCTTAATTTCATTAATTTGGTGCACTGACGGCTCAAAATTGGCTGACCAAAACGTTAGGCAGGTTCTAAGTCTGACGAATTTATACCATTTAATATCTAGCAAATTCAATCGTTCCTCAAGTCTGCGAACAGATGGTCAACGCTCCTTACTACATCATTAACGTAACCAACCACGACCTCAATATTCCTTTTATTAACGAGCTGATACGATCCCGGTTAAAAAATCCCACCCCAAGCTTTCGATCCGTCCTAACCACACTGCCCAAACCATATCTTCACAATTCCATCCCGAGAACTGCTCCGGTCATCTAAAACCACTACGACCTCTACACCCCCTTGCCCCTTTATTCTTCACGACTACTTTCGTTGGCTGTCATTGTTGTGACTTGATTTATCTTTGATTAGTATTTTGATACGTACAGGGTACGAATAAATCATTATATATTAAAAAAAGGGGAATCCTAGAGATTCGTCAACCCTTACACCTTCCACATTGCCGTTGTTGGTTTCTTATCTTGGGATTTTATCACTCATAATACTCATAATGCTAGGATTAAAGCAATGAAGTTTTATTATCCTTTATTTAACGTAATTATTTAATCACCTTAGAAAAACATATGACGCTAGGCTTGGAATTTTAATTTAACCTTTTTGCGTTCGTCGTTTTCACAGATAGATTATTTAAATATGCATTATTGATGCCATAAAACGAATATTTATTCTATATCTGTGGTTTAATTATTTAAAACAGTATTCCGACAATATATATTCTGGGAAGGAGATTTTATGTATTTGAAGCTTTTGAATTTGGATGTAGCCAGAAATTGAAATTTATTGATAGTACTTTTTATTATTTATTTTTAAGCTCGTTGAACTGTTTAGAATGGTACAAATAAAAGCAAAATGGAATACTCTAATTTAGTACTTGAAAAAATATCGATATTTAAAAAAACCGTATTTACCTGAAATACCGAATCCCAGTGGTATAAATTGGACTTAATTGTCGGTTCAATACACGTGGTACACTGATGTTTTTCTCCTGTTCCCTTAAATTCCTCTTATCTACGTTTTTATATCCCCACCTTTTCCAAGGGGTTATGGAGTATTAACCGTTAAATACTTTAGACTCCATATTTCCCTCCAAAAATACAAGCTGTAGTAGTAATTACTAGTTAAAATATTGACCGGGGGGAAAAGTTGAACGCATCTGTTTGAATATGCTTATCGGTCCTTTGGTTGACAACTTCCAGTATTGGCTTTGTACTATTGTAGTTTTGACCTAGACGCCTTCCTCTTTCCCTGACATGTTCATTGCTAATCATTTCTATGTAGTAAGAGGCCTACGTTGACGTGCCCATCTAAATTGTTTACCTGGGCAAATCGATGTAATTTCTTCGAAAACGATGCTTTGATGCCAATAGGAGCCTTTAGTCAAAAATGATTGTATTTTATCTTGCCCTCTAACTATTGGTTGTTCATTATTCCACAAGTTTAGTCTTGCATAATTAGTTTACTTTTTAAAATTTGGAACGGAAGATTATTGCGGCGTATTTTTCAGTTGTTCTATTAAAAACAAAAGCTTTATTTTTAAATATGCTAAACTCCTGCTTGTTCATTCAGCCATAAACGCACTCACTACTTTTTAATAAGGTAATAACCGCAAGGTTTAATCTTTGACTCGGAGCTCATCACTGTATGGTAAAGGTACCATGTTCGAATCGAAAAAAAAAAAAAAAAAAAAAAAAAAACTGAATGCCGTAATTGACAATTCAGACAAAGCCTCGCATAAAAAAGGCGTCACTACCATCATTGACTCGCTATTACGACAATGAACCCTTCCAACAAAGACTATTACTACGAAGAAAACCTCTTAAAAGACTAAAATACATTTCAATTGATTACTGCGGCGAGGACGACACAATTATTAAAAATCCTGGGAAATTTTACATCATAATGAAAATTCCGACAAATCAACTTTATCAAAAATTGATGTTACAATAAAAACTATTTTTTTAATGTAAGGTCTTGGTTGAAATGAAAAATGTTAGTGTCACGAGCGGTATTCGAACCCACGACCTTTCGGCTAAATACGCCACTGCTTGAGCTGTCCTGACAAGTAGTTGGAAACAGATGTTTCAGCTTTTGGATTGGGTGTAGAAAAATCAATATATATATATATATATATATATATATATATATATATATATATATA
>CM077109.1:9983113-10014429 GCA_039619505.1 Cimex hemipterus
AATAAGTCAATTATTCGTTAAATCTCAGTTTGTGGTTTTGCCTTTGTGTAATAGTCAATTAGAAGTAATAAGGTTTTGTTTTTTGCTATAAATAAAGATCAGTTCAGAAATTTACATCTTTATTATTAAATTATTAAATCCATTAGGTTTCGTGGTCCGATTTGCTCAATAAATTCTTTTCAATTAATTAATCTTTAAGCAGGGGAATTGGTTGAGATAAAAACACATTTATCGCCGATAATCAAATAGATTATTTATTTATTGAAAAATGGGAAAAAAGGAGGGAAAATATGAATGGTGGGGCTGAAATGGGAGCAGCGGCGTATCTAGCCGAAGGTTATTATTAAGACCCCGCAGAAGTGAGTACTACAAGAACACTGCTGCCAACAAAAGCCTACATCAAAATTGACCATTTTGACAACGATTATGATTTTGGTCGACTAATTGCCAATAAATACTTCGTTTTGTAAATAGTAACAAAGATTAAATTCTACTTGTAAATTCTTGCATTTGAAAGCGCAACATCGACCGAAATTGTTGTATGAACGTTAAATAACACAAACGTTTGTTGAAACCGTGATTAAGTATGTAGTGGGTCGTGAGAAAAAAAAAAATTGGATTTCACCTAGATAGGCTAATGGCCGGGCAAAAAGTGAAAATTGGTCAATCGAGTTAGGGAAATGGCCGGTTATGAGCACAGATCGATAAGGACGTAAGTGGAATGAACATGGTACCCCTGTACCGGGCCGTATGGCCCTAATTCCACCGTTAATAAACCGAGTATATTTTATTCAATTTAGAAGCAAAAAAAAAAAAAAATCGGTAATCCGAGGAAAAAGAATAAAAGGGTCGAATCCGTTAAAACCTCGGGGACTACAATTAGGAAATTATGCTGAATAGTAAGGCTCACATTTTAAAAAAAATTACTGTAGTAAGTTTAAATGATAGTATATTAAAGTACAAGTGGAATTAATCCACCTGATGTAGTTATCGTGGTCCTTAGCGTTATGAACTGTTCCAACAATTTAAAAGGGTTTAAAAAAAGGGCCCGTTTATCAAAATTATCTTTATAACGCTAATCCAGAAGGTAAGTTTTCTTTTTTTTTTTACCACCCATTAATCAAATGAACAATTGAATCACATCACGCGTTTAAAATCCAAGCGTGGCGTTTCCAATTCAGAAAATTCAGGACTATAATCTTTGCTTTTAGTGAAGGGGTTCTTCTTGTAAATCCGTCGGAGAAGAGCTTTGGAATTATGAGCGATTAAAAGCCAAGCTTTCCCATTCGCACCCTCACCTGTCTCTCAAAATTCTCAACACACACACACACACACACACACACTCACACTCACACACAGACACACATATTGATTTGTCTTTTTATTTATTTCATGATAGACAATGAGAAAAAAGTACTCCCTAACTCGCTAATGTTGATGTTTAAGTGTAATCAGGAAAGAAGATAAATTGATCATAATTTTAAGCAAGGGGTTTGGGGTGGTTGATATTCAGGCTCGTTACTGGCGGCGGGGCTAATTTGTCAAAAATTTTCTCGTTTGTAATTGTGCGAAAATAGTTTCGTATAAATTTTGATAAAGCGCTCTCGGATCTACGGAGTTAATATTTTCCAGACGTTTTCCTAATGAGCACGGACCGCCCACGGGTGGAATGCAGTTAGGCGAAGTCGATTCCTTTGTCCATCTGGTTCCCATTCATTGCGAGACGCCATTGTCGTGGGAGGGGGTGTGTGTGTGGGCCGGCTTAAAAGCCGACAATAATTTATACTTGTCATATCGGAGAATTGTGGACGGGTTTGGGGCTGAAAACTTGGCCGAGGGGCCGCAGAGGGCCGCGGCACACCCCTCTCACGGGCTCGTGTCGAGCCGCACAAACTTTCCACTCCGACGGACCTTTTCAATGGTTTCCCCGGGACTTTTTCAAACAGGGCTGAATTGGTTTATTTATCACGGGGACACTTCTCGATCCGGTCCCGCCAAGAATGGGACATACAGAAATTGAATTTCAAAAGTTGTCCTTTATATTAAGCAGTTAAGAAATATCTTGGGGAAACTTTCTTTTGCTGGCTTTGCCCTTAATAGAATTGAAATCAAACTAAATCGCCTATCAAAGCTCAGTTTAAATATATCTTCAGCCAAGTTTTATTTGTTTATTACTGACGGCATACCTTGGTAACAGACTACAGTTGAAAACATAAGACGTTCAATAATCCCTTAAAGAGAAGCGAAACATTGAAAAGGGCAAGAAGCAAATATAGACAAAAAGATAACTTAAATTGTCAAGATGAAGACCTTTGTCTGACTCTGGTGGCCAAGTTACCTACGGTACCAGGACTTAGAGGATCTGAAAAAATTGTCACTGGTCATAATTCTTTCACCTCTCCTAGGAATGTAACCGAGACAAGCCTGTGCAAATGATTTATATGTCAATATTTCAATATTAGCAGTCCTGCTGATATTATTTGGAAGGTAGATTACCAGAAAAGATCTAAATAAAACAGTCGTTCTACTTAACTTTCTTAATCTAGAATAAGGACCTTTTATCTTTTAATAAGAACCTTTTTTTCACCTTTTTTCAAGAATTGAATACCGCACTTACTCCATAACTCATCATTTTTACCATAACCTCTAGACGTCAAGTATTGGCAACTTAGTAATAAAAGGAACTGAAGGAAATTAAATTTTCAATTTGTCGCGTAGGCTTTGTCGTAAAGTATTCTGGGATGATAAATATCTTAGTTGGTCGACTTGTCTTTGTTTTAAAGATCAGTTTAGAAGGAGTTACGATTTTTTTTAGTAATATGATGCAATTGTTTCGAAGTCTCAGTTTGTAGCGGTGTCTTTGTACTAATAGTCAATTCTGAAAAATACACTTACGGGCGAAAAAAATTCCACCCATCTGTAATATAACTTGATTTGTATATATTTTTACATATTAATCAAAGTTTCGCGTTTTTTAACTTTTAATAATTGAGTGTTCTTTGTTTCTTAAAAAAATAAATTGCTAAGGAAAGAGAACAATTAAAGAAATATATAAAAACATGTAAAAAAAGACGC
This sequence comes from Cimex hemipterus, assembly GCA_039619505.1. Taxonomy (NCBI): domain Eukaryota; kingdom Metazoa; phylum Arthropoda; class Insecta; order Hemiptera; family Cimicidae; genus Cimex; species Cimex hemipterus. Next base: position 9,986,189 of record CM077109.1, read on the forward strand.
ACAGAAAAAAATTGTTTTGTGTTTTAGATTTTTAACATTATTTCAATATCGCATATTTTCTTTCTTGCCTTAATCGAAGACACTTCGCTTCGGCATATTTTCTACCAGTCTGTAAAAGTCGCTTTCCTGGAGGTTAGCCCATTTTTCACGAAGAGTCTTTTCAAGATGGTGGATAGTATCAGGAATTGATGGACGACGTGTTTCTATTGAAGTTCGATGGAGTCTGGAGAAAGGGCTGGTCTAAAGTACGTTTGTCACATGCGAACGAAATGTGGACGGGTATTATCGTGCATTAGAATAGGATTGAAGTTACCGAGTACTCATCGTCAACACAAGAGGATCTTTAGCGTCCGCACCTGGCCTATTCGGCCTTATAGGACGTTTTGATTCTCAAGATGAGAGCTGACGCAACTCTGCATACGACGTAGCAGTGTTACCGCTGCAGCATTGGTGTAGAGGAGGCCCAACCCCTAAGGGACAAGAGACCCTCGCTCTCCGCTTGTCCATTCCGAATGGTCGGGCCCGCATTGTGCATCGGGTCGTATGCCGCACGCAAAGAGCTAACAGGCCGAAATACATGGCCTCCCGCGCACTCCATAGATAGAGAAGGCCACTCTACCTCCCTGGATATTGGGGGGGGGGACGCCCCGGCAGTGGCTTGGTTTAAAGTGGAATTATTAACCACACCCTAGCTGAGCACTGCCTACGGTCAAAGGTCTCTTATCGAGCTCCGCCTACACCTTTCATACGCATTCGAGGGACGCCATAGGCCTAGCCTAGGTGGTCCGATTCTTCGCTTCCCCAAGGGTACCAAGCCTGTCATATTCACAACTATTAGAATAGGATTATCGGTTGACAACGCATGATCCAAAATGTAATGCACATAGCGAGTGGTTGTCACAGACCCTCCACGAACAATAGCCAACTTAGTGCGACTCCACTGAAAACGTTGGCTCTGGGAAAAATTACCGGCTTCGCACCTTTCGTTTAATCTTCGCACTCTTTTACGCCCATCTGGGCATCGTTTAGTAAGTCTGCTCTCATGTGTAAAACGTACAGCAGACCAATCGTCCAAAGACCAATGGCTGTGTTCTCGAGCAGTTGCGAACCATGCAACTCCTTTTGTTCTGGTCAATTTCCTCCTACGAGTCGAAAAGCCATCAGTCTATACTAATTTAGTCTTCTTCGACCAGTGCGGAAATTTGAACACGTCGAATTTTTTGGAGCTGATGAATTGCTTGAACGGCAGTGAGGTGCCGGTTTCGAAAAATTGTCAAAGTCAAAAAACGATTGTCCTGTGGTTCTGTTACCCTAGGCCGTCTAGAGGCCTTCTATGGTAGGACCCTCTGGAAAACGTCTTACGGCGTCTAGCAGTGTTTCGTAGGAAACTCTAATGGCTATACACGCACACCTGATGGAACGACCATCATCAATAAGTGCCAACACGAGCAACATCCTCAGCATTAACTGGCACTATTACCAAACTAAAATTTATTGATAAAACATTAAGGCCAAACTTTTCTTTTATCGAGAAAATGAAAAAAAAAGTTCGGTGAAATTTTTTGGACGTTAGTGTATCTTTGTTTGAAAAATTAGGAGGAGTTTTCTTCATTTTAGTAATAGTCAATACTGATGTTATTTGGTGATTGCCATTATACACAATACTAAAATTTTTTGGGCTTATTTTACCGCGTCCTTATCGTAATTCTCAATTTAGAAAACGTGTATGTACGCAAAATTTTTAAAGTTTTATGCGACGACCTGTTTAACTGGGGGGAAGTTTTGCCATTCGAGTTATTTAATTATTTTCCAAAAGAAACATAAGATTTTTGTATTTTTTCAGATTCGCGATTGGCTGACTTTGGACCAAGAAATGCTCAGGCAACAGTCCGTCGTCGTCGGCAGTGTCCAGGACATCATCGCTGTCCTGGATAAGCAGAAGGTAATTAACTATCTTTCACACTTACGTTCACTAACAGAACCAATTTTAAATTTTATTTATTTTAAATATTTCGATCGAATATTTACTTTTTCCTTTATCGAAAGGTCCTTTACGTTCAGAAATAAAAATGTTTACTATCAATATCAACCCAGACCCTATGAAGGCTTCGATTCCGCCCTTCTTCTTTACCTTGAATAAAGAAAAACTTTTACTATGTTTCAACCCGGTTGATCTGAATCGGACCCATAACAATTTTGCCGCATTATTACCAAGAATTAACGTCGGTTTATTACTTAACTAATTCTAAACTTGCTACTTGCTTTTTTAAATCTACAAACCAAATTGATAGCAATTTTTTTATCCTTGATTATAAAGGATTATGTCAATATGATTTAGCCGTTCTTCTTTCTTTCTTGCGTCTGCGAAGCCGTGTAAATATCAGAATGTATTAAAAGTTAATAATTTGAAAGCTTAAGAGTCATAAAGCTGAGTTTGTTCGCCAACTTTATTCCTCCCTATTCATAAATGACTCTTTTTAAAAAGCTTAAATTAAAAAAAAAACCTCAAGTACGAAAAGTTCAAAAGCGAATAAACTTCCCGTAGAAGTGACTGGTAATGATCTAAATGGAAATAAAATGTATTCACTGGGACAATCGTGAACAGATTGTAATTTAACGATTGTGTCTGTATTATCTATAAATGTATATATTACCATAAATTGGCTTCTTTTTTTAATAGTCCGTTCAGAAGTAATCATAGTTTTGTATTAAAATTTTGATCAATTATTACGTGCTACTTTTAATAGTCATTTTTTCAAAGTGAATTTGCCTGTTTTGTCATAAGGTAAATCTATAATTTGTAGGTTTTATTTCCGTTGGAGGATTATTGCTTTTTGTTGTAATAGTCAATTCTGACGCATTGTAATAGTCTAGTACGTATAACGTTTTTCCATCAAATATGCCTTTTTCTTCATAATATTGAATTCAGTAATAATCACATTTTTGTACCAAAAGGCAATTTAGTTATTATTATCTGCTGTAGTAGTCAATTTGGACCAATTCACCACTATAATGGTCAATTATTTTTTCATTGAATACTTCTTTTTCATCGTAATATCGAAGTCAGAGGTAATCACGTTCTTGCAGTAAAAATCCAATCTAAATTTATTATTTGTTATTATACTCGCCTATTGTAACGTAATTACCGCTGTAATAGTCAATTATGATCAAACGGTTTTTTTCATCGAATATGTCTTTTTCATTGTAATATTGAGTACAGTTTTCACGTTCTTGTGATAAAAATCAACTCTCAATAAAACATTTTTTCCCTTGTAATAGTCGAGTTTGACGTATTTACCTTAGTAATATTCGTTTAATTGTGTAGTGGATTTTCGCACAATTATGGCTTTTTGAAGTCGTAATATTGAATTGAGAAATAATCATGTTCATGTGGTAAAAGTCAATTCTGAATTTATTATTTCGCTTGCTGTAATAGTCAATTAGGATCTATTTACCGCTGTAATTGTCAATTTCGATGGAATTAGTTTTTCATTCAATACGTCCTTTTTTCCTCTCAAAATACCTAATTCAGAATTAATCACGTTCTTGTGATAAAAATCGACTCGCAATACAATATTTTTTCGTGTAATAGTCAATTTCGACGTATTTACCTTTGCAATCTTCGGTTAATTGCATACTTGATTTTCTCGCAGTTATTACGTTTTTAAATCGTAATATTTTATTGGGAAATAATCATGTTATTGTCGTATACGTCAATTCTGAAGTTATTGTTTGGTTTGATGTAATAGTCAATTTGGCCTTATTTTTCCGGGTAATAGTCAATTTGGTCGTATTTACCGCTGTAATAGTCAATTATTGTGGAATTAGTTTGTCTTTCAACACGTCTTTTTTTTCCTCTCAAAATACCGAATTACGTTCTCGTGGTAAAAATCAACTCTCAATACAATATTTTCCGAGTAAGAGTCAATTTGGTCTTATTTACCTCTGTAATAGTCAATTTCGATGGAATTAGTTTTTCATTCAGCACGTCTTTTTTTTCTCTCAAAATACCTAATTCAGAATTAATCACGTTCTTGTGATAACAATCGAATCTCAATACAATATTTTTTTTTTGTGTAATAGTCAATTTTGACGTATTTACCTTAGTTATAGTTACCTTAGTTTAATTGAGTAGTTTCTTTTCCCGCAATTATGACTTTTTTAAATCGTAATATTGAATTGGCAAGTAATGTTTTTGTGGTAAAAGTCAATTCTGAATTTATTACAGTAACCCCTTATCACTCGCGGTTTCTACTATTCACATATGAAAAAAAGTTGACGTTTTTGTCGTAAACATCAACTCTCGATGCAATATTTTTTCATTTAATAGTGTCAATTTTGACATATCTACCATACTAGATTACGAATATAGTTGTTTTTCTATCAGTTATGTTTTTTTTTTAATCGTAATATTGATAGACAAATAATCATGTTCCTGCGGTAAAAGTCAATTCTGAATTTATTACAGCCTTATCACTCGCGGTTTTCTCTATTCACGTATGAAAAAATGCGGAAAGTTTTGACATCTGCGGAAGTCTGATTCCTTTATTCGCGGGAAAAACATCAATAGCGTAAACAATTTTATTTTCGTATAATTCTTTAAAAAATGGGTTGGAGGGCTCAAATTGATTCTCAGAAAACTTTTGCCAACCTTCAAAATAATTATTCCCTCTTTCCTCTCAGTCTGTTTTATTCTCTCGTTGAAATTATATCGCAACCTCCTCTTTCAAAACCGAGAAAAACCGTTCTGATCCTTGGTGAAAGTTTAACTTTTTCGGATATATTACATTTTTTACATTTTTTTTATGCAGGCCAAAGCTTTTATTCAAACCATATCGGGGAAATTTTAACATTTCTAAAATAAAAGTCAATGGATTTCGACCCATTTTTTTTAAATCGGAGTTTAAATTTTAAAAGGGATGTCGAGGCCACTTCAAATCCGTATGTAAAAATACTGAAAGAAATTAATTATTCTGTGAGACAGCGAACTATTAAACTTATTTCTTTCCTAGCATATCGAATAATACAAATAATGAAAATAATTTATATGTTCAAACATGTCTTGTATTACGATTATTTCGAATAAAACGTTTTTTAGTCCTAAATTTTATCTCAATTTTTGGCGTCGTGGAGCGTAGGAAAATAGACTCAACATTCACCGCTGTTTTCATTTTTTTCTTTTTCTTCAAAAAAAAAGAACATTGACTTGTGGTAAAAGTCAATGCTGAATTTATTATATGTTTTGCTGTAATAGTCAATTCTGACCTATTTACCGCTGTAATAGTCAATTCTGACCTATTTACCGCTGTAATAGTTAATTAAGATGGAATTGGTTTTTCATTGAGCATGCCTGTTTTTCAAAAATATTGAATTCAGAAGTAATCACGTTCTTGTGATAAAAATCAACTCTCAAGAAAACATTTTTTCCCTTGTAATAGTCAATTTTGATGTATCACCGCTGTAATAATCGATTACGTGTATAGTTTTTTTTCCATCAATTATAACTCATTATATTTCTTGGTCCGATTGACCAAATAACCTCTTTCAAATCTTCAAATCTGTATGTACGATATTGGTTGAGATAAAAAAAGTCAGTTTCACGAGCGGGATTCGAACCCACGACCTTCGGCTAAATACGCCGTTGTTTTACCACTTGAACCTTCGTGACCATGATGAGGGAAAGTTCGAATGGGTTGAGACGGGAAGTTAGTGTCCGATTTTATCTTTAAACACCAGGTGTTTGGTTCGAATCCCGCTCGTGAAACTGACTTTTTTGTCTCAATCAATATTTTACATAAAGATTAATTAATTGAAATCAATTATAACCTTTTCTTTACAGTAATATTGAATAAACAAATAACCATGTTCTGCAGTAAAAGTCAATTCTGAATTTATTATTTTTTTAGTTCATTGTCGAGAAGTTACTTTTCAATGGAAAACATTTGGAATATATTTCTTTATTGGTATTCAATGTCTGTAATAATTGTGTTTTTGTCGTAATAGTCAGTTATGAATTTGTTTTAAATTTGTCGTAATAACGGAAGAGAAGTCAATTGTCGTTCTATTTCTTCTTTGTCGTAATAGTCAATTCGTGGGCTGTTTAAAATTTTCAATTAATCATGTTTTCGTGGCAAATGTCACGTCAGTTCAGAATCGTATCAGTCTATTGTGTTGCATTTACCGCAGTAATAGTCAAATTTGTGTTATTGGGTTGTCCGGAAAATAATGCAGGATTTTGGTATTAAACAAAAAAAAAAGAAACTAGTTACTTTAAAGCAATGTTCTTTAATCAAAATAATTTCCCATACTCTCAATACATTTCTCCCAACGTGTTGGTAACTTATTAATTCCGTCTGAGTAGAATTCAGAATTTTTAGAATTGATAAAGTCAATAAATGCATTTTCCAGTTCCGTTTGATTTTTGAATATTATGTGTTGTAAGTAGTGGTCCAGGTGTCTAAAAAAATGGTAGTCAGTAGGCGAGAGGTCCGGAGAGTAGGGTGGGTGAGGCAAAGTTTCATAGCCAAGCTCCAATAATTTTTGTGACGTTACACGTGACACATGTGGTCGAGCGTTGTCATGCAACAAAATGGGCCCTTTCCGATTGACCAAAGAGGGCTTCATTACTGCCAATTTCTGATGCATGGTATTAATTTGGTTACAGTATGATTCAGCATTGATGGTTTCGCCAGGATTTAAGAAGCTGTAGTGTATTAAACCAAATGAAGCCCACCATACCGTAACCATTACCTTTTTTTTTCACTTTTCCAATCGCCTTGAGGTGGTCAGCGACGGTCGTTTTACTGACTTTGAGTTGCTCTGCAAGTTCTCGAACAGTTGTTTTGGGGTTTTCTTCCACCACTGATCGCAGAACATCATCATTAAGAGAGGAAGGCCTTCCACGACCTTCTTCATCTTCAAGGCTGAAATCTCCCTCTCGAAATTTTTTAAACCACCTTTGCACAGTGCACTCATTAACACAACCCTCGCCCCAGACTTGGTTAATGTTTCTAGCCGTTTGGGCTCCGCTTAGGCCGAGTTTAAGCTCGTAAAAGAAAATCGTACGAAATTCTCGCTTTGACATTATAAGGATGACTGAATTATTTCCAAGTAGCGGAATGCTACAGAGGTAAACAAACAATATCATTTGGAAGAGGATTAATAAGTGTTGACATTCATACAAATGAGTAATCCTGTAAACGTAAACAGAATATTTTATATAGATTTTTTTTAATGAAAACTTAAAATCCTGCATTATTTTCCGGACAACCCAATATTTTACTACGAAATATCATCATTTTATTGAAAACAATTCTGTAGTTTGTATGGCTTTTCTGTACGTATCATTAATTTATTTGCATTTATAGCAATAGTTGACATTAGACCGACAATTAAATTAATTTTTTCATGGAACGAAACAACCAATTGTTTGGATTCCACGTACATACTTCGGGACTTCGAAGCGTGATCATCAATAAAATTTAACTTTTAAAAATTTAATATAAGGTTTATTAAATTGTGAATGTTTACATAGTACATCCCAAAAAACTGGTTCTTTCTTCCCGGTAAAAAAAATCTAAATAAATAAAAACTGATCGCAAATACAAAAGCAAAAAATTAGGGGATAAATCTATGATTGAGCTTGTGTTTGCGTTTTAGAAGTGTTTAATATTAAATACTGTTCACAATGTCACATGTTGTAGAATTCGCGATGTCACATTGAGAAATTATTACACACTGTCTAGTAATTTATTTAATTACATGCTTAGTCTTTGTAAGGTCAATTTTCCATGGATGTCAATCGGTGGTTAAGGCCAGTGCCACACTTCTGTTTTTTAATATCTTTTTACGGCTCTTTCAGTTAGCTGATATCCTAGTCGTAAATGAAATGAACACGGTCCGTCTAATTTCGCCATATTGCGTCTTTTTTTTGGGAGATCGTGAGATGCGGTCCGGTGCGAAGTAGGCTTTAGAAAACATTTTCTTTATCGTGCTAACGTTTCCAGTTTTATTGAAAACATCTTCACGGTTCAAAGCGTTTTTTTATATAAGACGACACACAAGAATAACACAAGTTTTACATGTTAAAAACATAACAAAAACGCAATTAATACGTCCCAAAAAATTACAATTCACTACAGAAAAAAATGACAGTACAAAAGTAAGTTTCAATATTAATAATTAAATATTAAATTAAAACGGTATAATCATAACTTGTTAATTACTAAGCGAATAAATGCAAGGAATAACCCCCCACTCTTAGAGAGCGGGGCTATTTTACCCAACTTACATATTACGTCACAGAACCCCTCCACCTCTGTTTATCATTAAGGTTTTTATAACTTAAGGTATCTTTGTGGATCTCCTCAGAATAAAAAGGCTTAAACAAGAACAGGAAAAAACAAAATTTAAATAAAAGTTATTCCTTCTACTTATATAAAAAATAATAGAAAACTATTCAGAAATCGTGAGATGCAGTCTGGTGTGATGTAGGTTTCAGAAAAACATTTTTTTTCATGCCAACGTTTCAATTTTTGTTGTCAAATCGTCAAGACAAACACTTTTAGCCTTGAAGATCACTTCAATAAACATAGAAACGTTGGAACGACTCTCGAAAGGCCGTTCAGTTATGAAACCTTAATAGCAAAGTCGGACGTCCAAATTTATAAAGTAATATATAATTTTTTAAAAAAGATTGACCTACAAATTTGATACAAAATTAAAATTATATAATAGCACATACCTGTCTGAAACAGTAGGCTATATGATCTAGAAGACGTGGAAAAGCAAAAAAAAAATTAATTAATAAAAAATAAATAAATAAAAAAAAAAAAAAACGTTGGAACGATAAAGAAAATGTTTTTCTAAACCTGCGTCACACCAGACCGCATCTCACGCTCTCCGAATAATCATTGACTAACGGTCAAGAAACACCACAAACAAATATATATATATATTTTTTTTTTAAATGTATTTTTCATAGTGGTTATAAAAATTATGAAAAGTTAATCCTTCTACTTTAAGAGAAACTAATAGGAAACTATTCAGACATGCGGTCTGGTGTGACGTAGGTTTTAGAGAAACATTTTCTTTATCCTCCCAATGTTTCGAGCTTCATTGGGATCATCTTCAGGGCTCAAAGTGCTTGTTGGTTCTGAAGATGACTTCAATAAACATCGAAACGTTGGAACAATAAAGAAAATGTTTTTCTAAACCCGACTAACGGTCACGAAACACCACAAACAAATATATATTTTTAAAAAATGTATTTTTCATAGTGGCTATGAAAATTAGGAAAATTACAATAAAATATTGTCTAAATTAGTCTGTTATAACAAAATAAATTGCAAAAACAATGTATGTTTTGGATGATTTCTAACTTTTAAACTGCTGAATTTTATTTCAATGAAATATCCTGTCAATGTTGAATTAATTCAAGATTAAAAGTGGACTTCTCGCATATAAGCGTAGTCCTTTCTATCCACTGCGCCAGTTAACAGATCTTCATTAATATTCTGTATAAAACTAGGTATATTTTTATTTAGTCCATTTACCCACTATACATATGTACATATTTTGTTATTCTGGCTTTGGTGGTAAAATCGTTTGTAGGGCACATAGGCTGGTTTGTCGACAAATCTAGTTTTCATGTTACCCCCTGAGGATTTTGATCCTGCTCCTTTCCAAAGGGGGAAGGCACTCCCTTTCACTTTCGATTCATTAAGGGGTGGATAAAAGGTCTCCCCGTTTTTGACGAGCGGAAGTTTCGAGAACCATCTAGTGGCCGCTAAGAAGAATCACAGCTTGCCCAATATTTCCGGCAGGGTTCACCTCAACCCCAATAATATTTATACTCGATATCAATGTCCCATTCATACTACACACTGCGTAAATATTTTGTGTACAAACGTTATTCCTCGTACGATAAGGGTTTACTATTTGGTCGTAATAGGTTGTAATGTGCTTCCGTGGCTGTCCCCCGTTGAAAGAAGAAAATCACCCACTGGTTGATTTATATTTCTGGACGACATGCATAAAAATCCACTAAATCACAAAACCACATTCTCTCCGTCTTCTAGCTCACACTCTACCTCGCTATCTTTCCCCCTCCCTCAAACCTATTCTTTCCATTTCTCGCTCATGTTGCCTCCCCTCCTTCTATCTCTCACTCTCTCCCTCACAACCTACGTGGACGTAGTGAACAAGTGACGGGCGATACCGGAAAATATTCGATACCAGTATCGTGTACTGCAAGAAATAATCGATACCAGTCAAGTATCGGCTGAAATTATTCGATACTAACGAGTAATTTTGCGTTTATTCATAACTGATCAACTTACTATTGCGGACTTTGGTTAAATCATCGTTAAAACAATCAAGAATTCTTTTCATTTTTATTTATTATTCAGAAATCGTGAGATGCGGTCTGGTGCGATGTAGATTTCGGAAAGACGTTTCTTTATCGCGCCAACGTTTCGATCTTTATTGAGATCATCTTCAGGGCTCAAAGTGTTTGTCTTCTGTGTAATTGTGCCATTCTTGCGTGTCAAGTTGCCCTATCTCAACACGGTACGCAAGCATGGCACAATTACACAGAAGACTAGCACTTTGAGCCCTGAAGATGATCCCAATGAAGCTCGAAACATTGGGACGATAAAGAAAATGTTTCTCTAAAACCTATGTCACACCAGACCGCATCTCTGAATAGTTTCCTATTAGTTTTTCTTAAAGTAGATGGATTAACTTTTCCTAATTTTTATAACCACTGTGAAAAATACATTTAATATATATATATATATATATATATATTTGTTTGTGGTGTTTCGTGACCGTTAGTCAATGATTATTCGGAGATCGTGAGATGCGGTCTGGTGTGACGTAGGGTTAGAAACGTATTTTCTTTATCGTTCCGACGTTTCGATGTTTATTGCACTCATCTTCAGGGCCAAAAGTGTTCTGTCTGGACGATTTGATAACGACAAATACTTTGAGACCTGAAGATGATTTCAATAAACATTGAAACGTTGGCATGAAAAAAAAATGTTTTTCTGAAACCTACATCACACCAGACCGCATCTCACTATTTCTGAATAGTTTTCTATTATTTTTCCTTAAAGTAGAAGGATTAACTATTATTTAAATTTTGTTTTTTCCTGTTCTTGTTTAAACTTTTTTTTCTGAGGAGATCCACATAGATACTATAAGTTATAAAAACCTTAATGGTAAAAAGAGGTAGAGCGGCTGTGTGACGTAATGTGTAAGTTGGGTAAAATAACCCCCACTTTATAAGAGAGGGGGTTATTCCTAGCATTTATTCACTTAGTAATTAATAAGTTATGTTTAAACCGTTTTAATATAATGTTTAATTATTAATATTCAAACTTACTTTTGTGCTCATTTTTTATGTAGTGAATTGTAATTTTTTTTTGGAGGTATTATATGCGTTTTTGTTATGTGTTTAACATGTAAAATTGCTTAGGGAGAAAAAGTTGTAAAAGTTTATCGTCTGGTATATTTATTCGGTTTACTTTCTCTACCCTCGGTATTATACGAATTTGGGTAAAAGGGGGATGGTGAATTGTATATCTCTGCAACTATTTTGAAAGGGAGTAATAGCCTTCGGCCGGAGGAAAGTGCGGTCGTACGGGTTCCAGTATTCCTACAATATCGCCCACTGGAAGATAAACAAGGAGTGCTGTTATAGTTGTGTTAAAGGGCCAAGTTATATATGCGGTCCCTGGGCTTAAATTGTCTATTATAAAGTTATGAGTGACCCATTTGCGCTAGTAAGCCCTCGGGATTCGGAATAATCTCGACCGATTGTAAATACTGTTTTATTTCATATTCCCCGTTTATAATAAGTTTATGCCACTTTTGGTCCGTAACGCCTGTTCATTAGGGCTAAAAGTTCTTATCTAATTCTCATTATTAAATTGTGTTCAATGATGAAAATTTCATTTGTTCCACTTTGATGCCAAACACTTCGTTGTCCGGTCTATTAAGGGAAATGAAATTTTCATTTGTCCGAAAAAAAAATGGTGAAAACCAAACCAAAATAGACCCGAATACGCTGTTAAAAAGGATTTCACATGGATGGACAACCGTTAGACAGCTATTGTAAAACTGACCACCGGAGTGCTTTTTCAATCGAGTGTTTCACTGACATTCCCCCCTCCCCGCCGAAAAGCAATTGTCCTTCTCAAAGTATTTGTGAACCCGAAGGATTGTTATGATGAGGTCGTGTCGCTTTGTGGGTTTAACGAGGCAATCGTTACTCCCGGCGGGTTTTCATTTTCCTCGCCCGTTTTACTGCCTTTTCCTCCTATTTCTCCCCGTTTAATTTATTGTCTTGCAACTTGTTGACGGTTTAAAATGGAAGAACGTGTCAAGGGTTCTACAAAAACACGGTCGACGGTTTCCTAATTAATATTCATTTGCATGAGCATTCACCAACATCGAAAAGAAAGTGTAATTGTTATAAGTTGTTAATTATAAATTAATTGTTAATTTTACTTAATAACTCCGTAAATGATAATAATCCTGAAGATGATTTTGTTTTTGCATAAATAATATACTAAATGGTAAGGTAAAGAGAAAAGCTTGGTTACTTTTGTTTAGCCGTAATTAATAATTCATGGATGGTTATATATTTCTTGTTCATACTTGAGTTTGTAATGGTATACTAGCAGTAATAGTTGGAAACATTGTTTTTCTAGTTACTATGGAATTTCTTTGCCTTTGTTTATATTGTAGTAATGAATTTACGGAGGTTTCTTTGTTGCAGTAGTCAATTATAGTCACTAGTTTGTAGTCGTATGTTAATAGATTTTGTCTTCATTGTTATTATTGTATCCATAGTAATAAATAGTTACAAGAGAGTTTTTAGTTATTATGTTTATGATGATGGATTTTTCAGTCAAATGAAATCTTTTCAATCAAATGAAACCTTTTTTTCAATCAAATGAAACCTTTTTTCAATAAAATGAAACCTTTTTTCAATCAAATGAAACATTTTTTCAATAAAATGAAACCTTTTTTCAGTCAGACGAAACTTTTTTAATCAAAGGGAACTTTTTTTTAATCAAATGAGAAAATTTTTTAAACAAAACCTTTTTTAAATCACGTGAAATCTTTTTTTACAAATCAAATGAAATTTTTTTTCATACGAATGAGACCTTTTTCCAAGCAAATGAGACCTTTTTTTCAATCAAATGAGACATTGTTCAAGAAAATGAAAATTTTTTTAAACAAAACCTTTTTTAAATCACGTGAAACCTTTTTTTTTTACAAATCAAATGAAATTTTTTTTCATACGAATGAGACCTTTTTCCAAGCAAATGAGACCTTTTTTCAAGCAAATGAGACCTATTTTCAAGCAAATGAGACCTTTTTTTCAATCAAATGAGACCTTTTTTCAAGCAAATGAGACCTTTTTTTCAATCAAATGAGACCTTTTTTTCATATGAATGAGACCTTTTTTCAAGCAAATGAGACCTTTTTTCAAGCAAATGAGACCTTTTTCAAGCAAATGAAACTTTTTTCAATCAAATAAAACTTTTTTCAACTAAATGAAACTTTTTTCAATCACATGATAATTTTTATTGTCATTGAATATTAATTTTACAATAATTGTAGAACGTTTCTAGTGAAGATCCGTATTCATCAAACTTTTCTACATCCACCCAGTCGAAGTTTAATTAAATAGGATAGAAAAGTGATTTTGCGCGAGTAACAACTTTCTGTGATAGAAATTATGAATAATGCAGTGGGCGCGGAGTTCAATCCTCGTTAAAAAAGATGGTTCCTACTCTCAGTAAGTTGTTTCGCCACAATCCGGATTTCGAGCCCTTTAGCTCATCGTCAGGGCGTTGTAGCGTTGGCGGGCGTATCAGACGATTCACTTTTTCGATGAACGACCTTATTCACTATTGTATTATTATTGTATGTAACATTCACTCGATATACAAATTATTGTTAGTACTATAATGGCATTTATTTATTCCTCTACATAATTATTATAATGAGGTTTTAAGTTTCATTTGCTTGAAAAATGATTTATTTTGATTGAAAAAAGTTTCATTTGACTGTAAAATGTGATAATAATAATATATATTGTGTTCTGGTCGTTTTGGTCAAATCGGTTTCGTAATTTGGTTCGGCTGATGAAAAATTCTTTACAGAAAATTAGATTTAACTTTATATAGGTAGTGTTAAATAAATCCACATTAATTACAATACATCATTCATTAATAATTACTGGGTGGTTATATATTTCTTGTAATGGTTGTAATATCATAGTAACAATAATTGGAAAATTGTTTTTCTTGTTACTACGTAATTTTTTTCCATTTGTTTATATTGTAGTCCTGAATTTATGGTGGCATCTTTGTTGCAATATTCAATTCTGATACACGTAGTGAAATTTGATAATTTATACTTTGTGAAAGAGTTATTTTATCGTTATTGTGATCGCTAATCTTTACGTCTATAATCGTATTAAGTAATTATGGTTTTAAGTTAAGATAAAAAAAAGTCAGCGCCGGGCGGATCGAAGTCAGGATAGCTCAAGTGGTCGAGTAGCGGCGTATCAAACCGAAGGTGGTGGGTTCGAATCTCGCTCGTGACACTGACTTTTTTATCTCACTAAAAACCTTAATTAATTGAATGTCCTTAATTGATCAAGCGGACCACGAGAATAGTGAATTTAGTAGTAAGTGTTAGCTTATTGGGTTTTTATATTGACTGTTATTTCCATAGTAACAAATAGTTACTAGACAGTTGTATTTATGATATTTATGATAATGAAGTTAATTTGGTTTGGCTAATGGAAATGTGTTTACAGAAAAATTAAATTTTACTTTTGTTGTCTTTATGGTATTAATTGAATCAATACTTGTCAGATCTGTCAATACAATTCATGGTTCAGCCGACGTTTTTGATGGAGGCGTATTTGTCGTAATAGTCAATTTCGTCAATATCTTTTGTTTGTTGTGGTAGGTTAGTAGTTGCAGTATGGCAGTGAGTTGGACCCAAGTGGTTGAGCAGCGGCGTATCAAGCCGAAGATCGTGGGCTCGAATCTCGCTCGTGACACTGACTTTTTTTTATCTCAACTTAAAACCTTAATTAATTTACTATTAACATACGACTATAAACATAAAGATTACAATAATGATCAAATAACCCTTCAATTTAAAATCACTATAATAAGTCTAAAATATCGAAAAAACTATTGACACCAATATGCCACTATGCATATCAGAATTGACTATTGCAACAAAGATACCACCAGGAATTCTAATCCTAAAATATAAACAATAATTTTGAGTAGCCTGATAAAAAATTCGGAGTTATCTTAGTGTAGTAATAGACAAATGAGGATAATCTTGTTTTTTTACTATAATAATAGTCATTTCTGAGCTTAAGTTGAGATAAAAAAGTCAGTATCACCAGCGGGATTCGAACCCACGACCTTCGGCTAAATACGACGCTGCTCTACCACGGCAAAGGTCGTGGGTTCGAATCCCGCTCGTGACAATGGCTTTTTTTATCTCAACCGATACCGAAAATGTCATTTGGCTAATGGGACCACAGCTATCGTGAATTCGATCCAATAGGATTTGATAATGATCATTTTTATGGTAACTTCCGATGAAGTAAGATTTATTTCTTTTGATATTGAAGTACAATCTACTTTGTCTTTTATTTTTGTGTTTTATCGTGATAGCCAATTTTAGATAGATTTTAGGATAACCTGATAAAAAATTCGGAGGTTATCGTAGTGTAATGATAAATAAATCAGGATAATCTTTTTTACTGTAATAATAGTCATTTCTGAGGTTATTGTGATGCCTGTGTTGTAATAGTCAATTAAGAGGATGTTATTTTGTGTCATTTGGTTGTATCTTTGTTTTTTTTTCTGTAATAATAGTCATTTTTGAGGTTGTTGTGATGTCTAAGTTGTAATAATCAATTAAGAGGATGTTATTTTGTGTCATTTGGTCGTATCATTTTTTTTTTACTGTAATAATAGTCATTTCTGAGGTTGTTGTGATGGCTATGTTGTAATAGTCAATTAAGAGGATGTTATTTTGTGTCATTTGGTTGTATCTTTTTTTTTACTGTAATAATAGTCATTTCTGAGGTTGTTGTGATGTCTATGTTGTAATAGTCAATTAAGAGGATGTTATGTTGTGTCGTTTGGTTATATATTTGTCGTAATAGTTAAATTCTTTGAATCAATTCGTAGATTTATTTATGATTTTCGCGTTGAACTGTCTTTATCTTTGCTCTGAGCTATGGTCGTGATGGAAATAATTTCCGTTTCGACTTTTCCCCTGCTTTTGATTTTGACACAGACGTCCCATCTCGGCCATGTTTCATTGTTAATATCGGATAAAAACATCACTCATTTGGACAGTTATATTAAAGTTTGATAGAATTTTTTAAAAATTAGTCTTGGGACGAATAAATCGTGTACTTGTCCGTTTTGATGTTTCGGAAGGGTAGTTTTTCCAATTGTTCCGTTTCAACCGAAATACTTTAGCCCGTGTTTCGCCGGTTAGGGAAATCTCAGGGGGCAATGTAGATAACAGAAGGTTTGTTCATGCTGGTTTATTATACGTCTGCGCGAGGGCAAGGAAACTCCAAAGCCATGGAGGAGCGAACGATGCCGGCAGTAAACATGTGCGATTCAACTGCTACACTGCAACTGAAATTCAGCGTAAGTCTTGTTGTAAATGACGAATTTTTACAAACATTCCTTTTGTTTTAAACTTCTCAAAGAGTTCATCCGTTTTTCCTGGGCTCCTTGAAGTTTAAACAGCCGGAGCGATAAGCTTTTCAAAGAAGTTGAGGTTTTGTTGGAAAGATTCCGTGATTTAAGAGATTTATCCCGTTGTGCTTTACCTGTAGAGCCTTTGGGTGGAAAATTGAGAAAAAACCCCTCCTTTGTTGATTAATTACACCGCAACCTGGAAGCGCGCGTATTGATTTTTTTCAAAATTTAAACAAAAATTAATTTTGCAAGAGACTGCTAAGAGAAATACTTATCGATTAACTTCCAGCCGGCTGTCACAATATCGATTATTCCCGCACCCTTCTGCTTGGCTCGTCCGCGCTCACCCGGCTTCAACATATTACCTCTTCTCCAATCGCTTGACGAACTGTAAAATTATTCAAAACCCACGGGTTGGATACTGAGGTGTAGGATTAAATGATAATTACGGAACGTCGCCTATCTTCGATTTGTACAAACATTTCTCCAGTAACAATAACGTTTTGTGTCCAAGTTTGACTAGATTCGTTGACCTTTTGTTACCAGACCTTCCCCGAATTCATCCAATCCAGATGGTAAATGGATTTCCCCTCGTTTCATTTGCAACAAGCTCAAGTGAAATGGCGGGCCGATTGACCAAACTCGCAAAACAATCGACATAACCGTGCCACACAATACATACTAGGTTTCGCGATCGGAAAAGACAAATTAAAAAAAAAATATATATATATATATATTTGTTTGTGGTGATTAGTGACCATTAATCGGTATTTATTCAGAAATCGTGAGCTGCGGTATGGTGTGACGTAGGTTTTAGAAGAACATTTTCTTTATCGTCCCACGTTTCAATCTTCATTGGGATCATCTTCAGGGCTCAAAATTGTTCTGCGCAATTGTGACATTCTTGTGTGTCCTGTCGGGTGAATTGGGCATTCTCAACTCGATACGCAAGAATGGCTCCATTACACAGAAGGCAAACACTTTGAGCCCTGAAGATGATCCCAATAAAGTTCGAAACGTTGAACGTCAGAAACCTACATTATACTAGACCGCATATCACGATTTCTGAATAATTTACAGTTTGTTGCACCCCCATAGCTGACTATCCAACGTTCAAAGTCAGTAACCACTTTATAACTGAAGCGACAAAAATGTCAACACTAACTGGACATAAATAAATCTAATTCTTAGCTATTACCAAAACGCCAATATACCAACTTAGAAAAAATGTAAATTTGTAATTGCCCAGTTTCTAACAATAGTTCTCAGGAATGACTAAACAACCACCACCAAGGAAACCAACCTCAAACTAGACAACAATTACCTTCAACAAACATACGAATCAAGTAGTATCGTATAGTAGACCAAAGGCATAATACGACTCCTGAAACGCTGTAAGTGCAAAGCCGACGTCAACAACAAAATCAGATCAGTCAATATCAACATTTCAACCAAAAACCTAACATCAAACGATTAATTAATTAAAAGAGATAATTTGGTCAATAGTCCACTAAATATAATGGAACAAAATCAGAATTGACTTGGCTACAAAGACACTGCCACGAACTAAACAATTTAACTCAAAATGCATTAACACGACACAGACACATACATCAACCCGAAAATAGAGTATTACGACGAAGAAACTTCCGCCAACAAAACTAGTTACTTCTAAATAGACAAATTCACCAACAAAACAACTATCTCAAAATATAAAATAACGATGATATGCATTGTTGTAAGATAAAGTACGATTCAACCGACTATTACTACAAAGATTGGCTCTAATAAAAGAACCACTACAATATACACTTTTACGACAAAAACACATTTTCTCAACAAAATAATCACCTAGAAAATTGACTGCAATGACAAAAAAACCATCGCCTACGAAACAACTAGATACAACCAAATAGACTATTACGACTGAGACATGTTCACCAACAAAATGATTACTTAAAAATGTAAAATAACGCATATAAATTATTATTTCAAAAACAATTTTATCATGAATACAATAAATATGAGCCCAAAGAAGAATTGAAAGACGTAATACGACTCCACCAAAAAATCCTTTTGGAAAGATTCCGACATGTCCGCAATCAGAATTGATATTTAGTAGAAAAACAGAAACATCATCAACAAAATAATTGACTTAAAATAGACTATTACGACAAAGAAACCCCACCAACAAAATGACTACCCACAAAATAGATTAATGCTTCAAAGTCACTTTCACAAAGAATACAATAAAGATGAGACTAAAGAAGAATTATGAGCCACAGTACGGCTCCACTAAAGAATATTTCTGCAAAGACCCCGACATAAGAATTGATATTAAAAACATATATGCAATAATTAACACAAAATAGACTATTACGACAAAGAAACCCCACCAATAAAATAACCACCCACAAAATAAATCAATAATTCAAAGTAACTAAAACAAAGATGAGACTAAAGAAGAATTGTAAGACAATATGATTCCACCAAAGAATACTTTTGGAAAGATTCTGATATCACCGAAATCAGAATTGATATTTAGTAGAAAAACATCATCAATAAAACAATTATCTCAAAATAGGCTATTATGACAAAGAAATCCCACCAAAAAAATAACCTCCCACAAAATAGATTAATACTTCAAAGTCACTTTCACCAACTGTTACTACAAAGACACTGAACCAACAAAACCAAAATCGATTACAGACAAGACACCTACACAGCTACATGGCTGAGATTAACTAAGGACAGATAACCACTATTAACACACCTTGAGCACATAAATAAATGTGATTTATCGTAGAAGTCAATATTGATTAGGAAGAAAAATTCGTCCCAAAATTGTGAATTGAATTACTCCCGAGGACATGGACCTAACTACTTAATGACTGCCTGACTAATAAGATTACGAAATACAAATAGATAATGATAATCCTCGTTGTAATTTTTACTCCAAAGCACAGAAACAAGTAATAATCAACCACAAAGATCAACCAACCTAACTATACACTCTTAAAATGATTATTCCCAGACAAACACGAAATGATTCTAGAATTGACTGTTAAGCGGCCCATAGACAGTCAATATTATTGCACAATATTTTGGGTTGTGCAATTTAATTGATCGTATGTAGACGATATTGAAAGTTTGTACAATACATTGCATAATTGACGAGAAGTTGGAAATATATTGTACAACATGGAAAATATTGCACCGTCTATTGGCATTATTGCGCAATATCCGTCAGTTTGTGAAGTATCAACAAGAAAATATTGCACAAACTTCAATATCGCCATCAAACTATTCAAGTTCATTGCGCAAACAAAATTTTGTAGAATGTTATTGAATGGCAATGTTACTAGCAACCGTCAAATTATTGTGCAATCTATATTGTACAATAACATTGACCGTCTATGGGCCGCTTTACGACAAATTCACAATTATATTAGAAATTTTAAATAGTACAAAATCTACAAACTGAGAATTGTTTTTTATATAAAGAAAGTAAAGTGTTACCAATCTTAACAGCATAAAATTGAATGTACAAAACCGAAAATTTTATTCTCACCTTGAACCACATTGTCCAGTTTTCTATAAAACACAGCCTTTCAATACTACTATTTCTAAATGAAATTTGCGGATCGAACCTGTCTGTTATTTGAAGGGCGGGATTCGAGTGTTTCGTGTCAAATGGAAATAAAAGGGGTCGTGTTTATATTAACGGATTAAATAGTCGATTTATTGAAATGATTCGAATGTTCGCTAAATTGACTGAAAACGCGCGTGGTCGCAAAACATGACAGACATGTGTAGACGTAGTGAAAAGGTTTAGGTAAAATTTAAATAGCCTTTTATTCAAAATCAAACGTACATCATGGTCAGATCGATGTTTATCACACAAATGGCATGCTGAATCGTTTAACTTTGCCCATTTCCTTCGTAATTTACAATTCAGCATTAGTTAAAGCTCGCTTGCATGAACGCGGCCGAGCGGTGTTGGTTTAAATGAGGATGACCTGTCGGAACAATTCCATCGGCGTTCTGTCGATGGTGGGAAATTTATTACTTGTCGACTGTTCTTTTTATTTAATTAATTATTTATGGACAAATTTGTTTTACAGAATGTTCTGCGTGAGTTGGAACAGAAGAAGCCGCAGTTGGACGAATTGGTGCACACGGCGGAAAACCTGAAAGCGGATTTCAACAGGCAGCAAGTCCACGGGAAAGGTCAGTCGAGAAAAACACAAATATTCACTAGGGCTGTACTATTTTTAAACAAATTTTTTACGCTTTACACGAAAAGATAACCGTTCGTATCGATGACAAGCGTTATCAGAAGGATACGATAACGTCCTGTCCCATCCCTTATTGATTCCTCACTTCACTCCCCGCGAGATTTCGTACCGTCTTGTCGAAAAAGTCCACCGTAACGTCGTCATTCCTTCCTATTCATAGTTCGTTTTCCGTCTCTGCCGACCGGACTGCATCACGTTGATATCCATTCAAAATCGATTATCCTCGTATAAAATCCGGTCACGTAGAAGAGGCCCTGGCTCTATTTTATAAACGTATAAGGGCCTCTTCTTTTAGATTTATCGCGATTCCTGTGGAAGCTAATGGAGAAAAGAAAAAAAAGTGAAAGTGTCGCGACTTTTCCAAAAAGTTGTCTTTTACACTTACAACGTTGCCATGTTTTTAATGCCGTAGTTAATTTTCTTTTGAAGGTGTTTTTATTGGAAAGCGATGGGTGTTTGGGTAAATATAAATTCAGGACTACATAAGCAGTCGAGGCTTGTCATTAAAGAGATTAAATCTCAGTTTGTTGCGGAAACTTTATCGTAGTAGCTAATTCTAGTGTATGATATCTTTGTTGGTCATTTATCTATTAATTGTACAAATCAATATAAAAATAGTTACTTCTTTGTAGATGTAGTCAACACTGAGGTCAAGTCTCAGTTTGTTGGCGGAGTCTTTGTCGTAGTAGTCAATTCTGATCGAATACTGTTCTTGCTCGTCGGTAGCGTATCTTAATTGTAAAGGTGAAGTTTTTTCCTTGAACTAGCGTACATCTAGCCAAAGCTGAATTCAAATGTGAGTTAGGGAGTTATAGCTTGTCTAATAAAAGTCAGTCCTGAAATCAGTCAAAGTTAATCGCGGATGTACGAGTAGGGTCATTTTAAAAACAATGTATACTGAGGTTTAGTCTCAGTTTATGTCGGAGGTTTTTGGCAAGATAGACATTTTCCTTATAAGGATGCTTTTGTTGGTGCATGATGGTTTTTTTTTAATATAAATTTAGGACTACTTAAGGATTTTAGGCTTGTCAATGAACAAATTAAGTCTCAGTTTGTGGCGGAAACTTTATCGTAAAAGTTCGTAGTTAAAATGAATAAATTTAAAAATAGAAATAGAAAAACTGAAATCTTTGTAGATGCAGTCAATACTGAAGTCAAGTCTTTAGTTTGTGGTGAAGTCTTTGTCGTAATAGTCAATTCTGATGGAATATTATTCTTGTTGGTCGGTAGCGTATCTTTATTGTGAAAGTTAATTCAATAGCGTATTAAGGATTTAGAGCTGGTTTAATAAAAGCCAATCTTTTCTTTTATCGTCATAGCTAATCTTTTTTGGAAGTTGATGGTGTGTTGTTGAATGTGGTGAGTGTTTTGGTAAATTTAAATTCAGAACTATTTAAGGTGTGCCGTCTCAATTAATCGCGTACGAGTTCGGCCTTTTTAAAAATAAAAAAATACTGCGGTTAAGTGTCAGTTTATGGCGGAGGTTTTTGTCATAACCATTATTTCTTATTTTTGTTTGTAAATTTAAATTCAGGAATACTTAAGCATTAAATGCATCATTAACATCTTCATCGTAATCAACAAAAGCATAGTCGTTTAAGACATCCTAAGACTAAAACCATAAAATGAACACACACAACACATTTCCTATCTTTGGCGTCATTCAAGAGGACCTAGAAGGTATAAAAATCCATGTCTATGTCCCACAATGATTTCTGAACGAAAGCCCTATTAAAATAGTTATGAAGAAAATTATGATCGATATCAGAAAACCAGGCGTATGAAAAAGTGCCGTGTTATTTTTTTTAACTTTGTGCGGAAAAGGAAGACTAAAACACAAAACCCTATAACAAAATAAATTTTCATTAACGGCTTCAATAAATTTATGCTATTAAAGTCTTGATTATTTAAATTTACTTCGTATCCGTCTTTAAGTGATTATTTTTAATTAATTTTGACGATGTTATCGGAGACTTAGTTCAAAAATTATTACGAAGGTGATAAAAACCGCCTTAAACGGCAGGACGTGTGGCAATATTGCTATATCACCTTGGGGATTTTCTCATATTTTTTTATAACCCGATATAATTTTAGTATTAAATTATTTTAAACATTTTATATATGATCTCCAGGAAAAGCACCCATATTATAAGCCAAAGCTAATAAAAAGACTAATTAATTTTTAACGCGTATGAATTAATTGAATCAACCCTTTGCGGGTCGGGGAGTTGACATGAGAAAGATTTAATTAATTTAAATTAAATTAACATCAAACATTGCAAATTGGAACCGAGGCTGGATCGTGTTTAATATCATGAAGGAGAGTAAATAATGCAACGAAAATATAGCAACGTTGCAAGCGTAAAGAACGACCTTTTGAAAGCTGCGACACTTTCTCCTTTTTCATTTCTCTATAATATTGACTTTTACGAACACACTTTAACTCCTTAACTACCTCCAAATTTATTTATACTATAAAAACACACCATCTACCAACAAAGATATAACTTAACTATTACAACAAGATTCCGCCACAAACTGAGATTTAAAAACCTCAGTATTGACTGCAACAAAGATGTTAATATTTTTAAATTAATTTGTACCATTAATACATTAATGACCAACAAAGATATCATACACCAAAATTGGCTAGTACGATAAAATTTTAGTTGAGATAAAAAAAAGTCAGTGGCAAGAGCGGGATTCGATGCTCACGATCTTCGGCTGCTCTACCACTTGAGGTATTGTGATCTCGATCCACTAGGAATTTGAATTTTCCCCCTTTTTTGCCATTTTCCAATTGGCCAAGTGGACTACGAAACAGGTGAATTTTGTCAGTTTATATTTTACAAGGTCTTTTAGATTTTGGATGCATTCACTGTCTATTTTTTACGCGATTAATTAATTTTTTCCCCAAAACATTTTTATTCGAAGTAAGGTATAAAAGTGTGTATCTTTTGACTTCCTTTTTGACTAATATACAGTGTTCTGCTGCTTGTCTAACAATAAAATAGATTTCATTATATTAAAAATTTCTGTATTCAATCATACGAATAAATTCAAATAAATTGTTTTGACCAAAAAAAAAAACAAAAAAAACTGACAATCCACTCATTTTACTTCCAAACCAGTCAGGTTTGAATTTTAATAAAAACTAATATTTGATACTGGCACAATAAAAGTTTATCTGTTTTCTTACTCTGCTAGATAAACAATTTGATTAAATTGAAAAATATTTATTATTGTTAGCTTCAGAATTACATGGACTGGAAATGGAAAGGTCGATGATTTATTAATGTTATATTGCTATTTAATTTGTTATTTGAAAGGTAATCAATAAAATGCTTAACTTTTTGTAATTAATATTGCTCAAAACGAGACAATTCTTTTTCACAGGGATTGCATAAATTTATTTATTTTTCTCGAACTTTTTTCAGCGTTAAAACACATATATTCTCTGTTGTCTCGGGATTTTTATTATTTCAAAAAATTCGTAGGATTTGCTAATACTGGGAGGTTTAATGTTCATAAATTTAATTTTAGTGAGTATAAGTAGACAAGACGATATAAATTTGACTTACTAGGTAAGCCTTGGAGGCATCAAGGTCCCAGGTGGTTAGCCGCCCTCTTCCCTTCGATTCGTCATGAGGAGGAAACAACCCTCCCTACGTACCCCCACGTACTAGTGCAATATTTAACCCAATTTATTTTCGTTTTAAAGCGTCTCATTATATTTACTTGATATTTCGTGAGCTTAAGCGATCTAAAAATTCAGCTTCGCAGGTGAAGTTTTGTACGTTGTTCACTTCAAAAGGAACGACGTTTCTTTTCAAATTTTCTTATGAGAAAATTGGAAAATTAATATAAATCGTGAGATTTCTTATTTGTAGAAGCAATCGAGTCAGAATTAGTATTATTCCTTAAGTTTAACTTTGTGAAAGACTCTATGTCGCAATAGTCAATTTTTGTTGTTTTCCAGTGATTTCTGTTGTAATAGTTCTAACATAAAGTTTTTTTTTCCTAAATCGGCTTCTTTCTACCGCAAATAAATTTAGTAGTTACATCATGTATAATAGTCACTTGAGGTTGTTAAGTTTCAATTTGTCACTGAAAATTAAACGAAATTTTTGTTGATTGTTGATGTCATGTATCAGAATTGAATTAATTCAGAATTTGTTTATGCGAAGTCTAAGCACTAGACAAATCTGGTGTATGATATCTTTGTTGGTCATTAATATATTAATTGTACAAATTAATTTAAAAATATTAACATCTTTGTTGCAGTCAATACTGAGGTTTTTAAATCTCAGTTTGTGGCGGAATCTTGTTGTAATAGTTAAATAATGTCTTTGTTGGTAGATGGTGTGTTTTTATAGTATAAATAAATTCGGTGGTAGTTAGGAAGTTAAAGTGTGTTGGCAAAAGACAATATTACAGAGAAAGGAAAAATGAGAAGGTGTCGCGACTTCGAAAAAATTATTCTTTACACTTGCAACGTTGTTATGTTTTTAATGTCATCGTTAATTTCCTTTTATGTGTTTTTGTTGGAATGTGGTGAGTTTTTTGTTACATTTAAATTCAGGACTACTTACTTCAGGCTGTTCATCAAAGGGATTAATTCTCAGTTTGTTGCGGAAACTTTATCGTAGTAGTCAAATCTGGTGTATGATATCTTCGTTGGACATTTATGTATTTATTGTACAAAACAATTTAAAAATTGTTACGTTTTTGTAGATATACTGATCACGTATCAGTTTGTGGCGAAGTCTTTGTCGTAATAGTCAATTCTGATCGAATACTATTCTTGTTGCTCGGTAACGTATCTTTTTTGTAAAACTGAGTTCAAAGTGGTTTAAGGAGTTAAGCTATACAACAAGCTTTTAACTTTAAAAGTCAATTCTGAGATCAGTCTCCGTTAATCGCGGTTGTACGAGTTGGGCCTTTTTAAAAATAGTCAGTATTGCGGTTAACTGCCAGTTTAGAAGTTTTGATCTTATAAGTAGATTTTCTTAAAAGGTTGTTTTTGTTGGTAAATATTAATTCAGGACTACTTAAGCAGGCTTGTCATTAAACAGATTAAGTCTCAGTTCGTGGCGGAAACTTTACCGTAGCAGTTAAATCGGGCGTGTGACATTTTTGTTGGTCATTTATCTATTAATTGTACAAATCAATTTAAAAATAGTTACGTTTTTGTAGTAGTCAATACTGAGGTCACGTCTCAGTTTGTGGTGAAGTCGTTGTCGTAATAGTCAATTCTGATCGAATACTATTCTTGTTTGGCGGTAGCGTATCTTTATTTAAAAATGTGTGGAGATTAGTGACCGTTAATCGATAAATATTCAGAAATCATGACTGCATCTCTCTGAATAATTATTTATTGAAAAAGTGAATTCCAAAGTGGATTACTGAGTTAAAGGTTGTTTAATAAAAGTCAATAACGTCTTTTTATCGTCATCGTTAATTTTCTTTGAAGGATGTTTATGTTGGGAGGTGGTGATATTTTGGTAAACTTAAATTCATAACTACTTAAGCAGTTGTGGAGTTTTAATTAATCGCGGATGTACGATCCTTTTGAAGAATAAGTCAGTACTGCGGTTAAGTGTCAGTTTATGACGAAGGTTTTTGTCATAATAGTTAATGTTCTGATAAGGATGCTTTTGTTGGTATTTATGGTTTTTTTTGTGAAAAATTTAAATTCAGGAATACTCAAGCAGTTGAGGCTTGTCATTAAACTGATCAAGTCTCAGTTTGTGGCGGAAACTTTGTCGTAATAGTCAAATCTGGTGTAACGATGTTTTTGTTGGTCATGTATGTATTTATTGTACAAATCAATTTCAAAATAGTAACATCCTTGTTGTTGTCAATACTGAGGTGTTTAAATCTCAGTTTGTAGCGGAATCTTTTTGCAATAGTTAAATGATATTCTTGTTGGCATATGGCGTGTCTTTGTAGTATAAATAAATGCTGAGGTAGTTAAGGAGTTAAAGTGTGTTAGCAAAAGTCAATATTCAGATAAAATCTCGGTTTGTGGCGGATTATTTATACAAATTGATTTGAAAACAGTTATATCTTTGTGATAGTAGTCTATACTGTTATCAATTTTGGAGGTGTTCCAAGTTATATTCAATTTTTTTAAGAAAAAAATTTATTTTCAGAGAGAATAAAATAACAATTTGGGGTTCTCTTTGGAAATAATAGAGTGACGTCGAAAAAAAGACGTCGGTTTTGAAATCTGCTAAAAAATGTGGTTGCTATTGGACACTTTTGTGTTTGTCTGAAAAAGAGGAAAACCTGTTGGCTGTTAAATAAGACACCCTGTGTAGTGAAGGTTGTTAATTTTTTATAATATATGCCACTCCAGACTAACTTGAATTTAGTGCTTATCGATCCAACTCTGGAAATACATTTATTTGGTTTTCAACGTCTTCTTAGCAACAATACGGAACAACGGTCGTAATTTCTGTTCGTAAACGTTGTATACACGGCCGACGACGGTTGCTAGGGGTGCGGAGCGCATGCTTAGCCGCGGTCGGCATCCGAGCTTTCAGGTTGAAGATAGTTCCCGGTGTCGCGTCGCCCAGTGCGGTCGGTGGTTCGTTTCGCACCAAATGCCGACGGATTTTGCCGTCCTGACGTCGAAATATGGAGAGATGGCAGCCGGAGGGCCAGTGCCGTTCATGGCGCCTGCCGCCCAGACATCCCGGCAGGCAAGAAGTCCTGCAGCAGGTGTCAGGGCCGAGGGCACCACCTCCTCTTCATTACCAACAATACGCTCCACACCAGGGTATTTCGTTTTTAACAAAACCAAAACTAAATTGATTAATCCTACCTCCGGTCAGACAATTTTCAATAAATAAACCGTTCTTATAATTAATTAGTGGAACCGATAGAAAAACATGATCTTTAATTGAAATAATAATTGGTAGAGTATGTTGTTCTCAGCTGTTTTCGACGATCCATTTAAACAGACAAAACAAAAACAAACTTAACTATCACAAAAATATTCCGCCGCAAAATGAGACATGTAAACCTCAGTTACCTATTATTTATTGACTACAAAAAGGTGTTACTATTTTTAAATTGATTTATACAATTAATACATAAATGACCAACAAAGGTAGTTATATCAGATTTGATTACTAGGACAAAGATTCTGCCACAAACTGAA
>CM077109.1:10046754-10061521 GCA_039619505.1 Cimex hemipterus
TAGGCATGACAATCATAAATGATTATTACAACAAAGACGACGAAGAAATACTGATTTTATTGACTCTTACAATAAAACCGTAATTCATTATTACAACAAAGACACAGACATATTTGATAGGGTCACACTAAAAATGTAACAAACAAAAATAACTACTGCAAAACTGATTATCATAACGATAAAATTTCAGTTTTGATTATTATGGCATACAAATATCACGTAATTAATTCAGAAATGACTAAAACGTCAAAGACAACGAACAAATGAGGATTGTATGGACTACCACAACATCAGAATTTGGATTGTTACTACACGACACAAATGCAACTGAAATGGAAGTTACAACAAAAACCCAACGCCTCATTAGACCATAGACATGACAATCAGAAATGATTACTACAACAAAGACGACGAAAAATGCTTATGTTATTGACTATTACAACAAAACCAGAATTGATTGTTACAACAAAGACACAGATATATCTGATAGGGTTACAGTAAAAAATATAACAACCAAAAATAACTACTACGGAACTGATGATCATAACAAAAAAATTTCACTTTTGATTCAGGAACGACTGTAACGACAATGACAACGAACAAATGAGCATTGTATGGACTACCACGACCACAACAGAATTTGGATTGTTACTACACAAACACAAATGCAACTGAAATGGAAATTACAACAAAGATCCAGCGCCAAATGATGGAATAAACATCGTAAAATTGACTATATGAGCAATACAAATTTGGATTTGATCAATATGCCACAGACCTGACAATCATAAATGATTATTACAATAAAGACGATGTAGAAATGCTCATTGTATTGACATTTTACAACAACACCAGAATGGATTGTTACAACAAAGACACAGTTAAATTTGATAGGTTACGCACTATTATAACAAGAAACGTAGCATACCATAGAATTGACTATTACCCAATACATCAGATTTTTCTTTATTATATATAAGGCCAGTGATACATCGTTTTCACAAATTACGGTTATGACAAAGACAAAGAGGACATCATTGTTGTTTAAACTATGGAAAAAATACCTTCTTTTGAGTTGAGTATTACGACGTCATATGAATATGGTCAATTGAGTACCAAAACAGCAAAAATATGAATTCAAGGCAACGATTAACCTAAACGTCACCTCTAAAATTTGGCAATTGTCGTATATAAATTTTTTGAATAATAATTTAGTATATGAGACGTTAAATTACATAATTATGTGTAGAGATTAGTGACCCTCTCAACACGACATGGCACAATTACACAGAAGACAAACACTTTGAGCCCTGAAGATGATCTCAATAAAAGATCGAAACGTTGGCACGATAAAGAAAATGTTTTTCTGATACCTACATCACACCAGATCGCATCTCACGATATCTGTATAATTATATAATTAGGCGTGAAAATGACTTGTTTTTCAACCGATGCAAGTGTGCTTGATTTTCATCCTTCCTTATTGCCTTTTTTCGACTGTAAATTCAAACTTTAAAAATTAATAAATAATGCATACGTGGTTAGAGACTCCGGCTTGTTGCGCAAGGATAAAGTGTATTTATCACAGGTAAATTGACTGAGTGTTATAGCAGGAGGAAATGACCTGAATGAGGTTATGAGACTCAACTCAATTACGTTGAGAATGGGTAAATTTGGGAATTTTGACTCTGAATATGACGCGGGAATTATACCTAACAATAATTTAAATCTGATCGATTTTCTAATCATATCGATGAAATCAAAACGCTTCCTTTTGTTCAGAATTGTAAACAACTTCTAAGATGTGGTTTTAATCAATTCAATGTTGCTCATAATAAAAACAAAACACAAAAATATTTTGTGCGTATCTGTTAGGAAAATAAATGCGGTAGTTTTTTTCTAATTTTTACGATGGTTCGCAACTGCAGAGGTCACATAAACTCTCAGTGTGCTGGTGTTTTTGAAAAAAAAAAGCCCATTTGTAAGTATTTCGGGTTGGAATGCAGGGCCACTGGATTCGAACCCGGGACCTTTAACTTACAGTAGTGAGCTCCGTGGCAAAGAATAAACCTTGCGGACACCGATGCCCCCCTATGGGGTAGTTTTAAGGCTACTTGTTCATCCGAGTCTTCTTATTTTTGACCTTATTTGTTTTTAAAGAGGTCGAATTGATTTCTCCCATATTTGGTTCGAATGTAATAGCTTCATTGGAATGATAATTTGAATCGAAAAGGAAATCGAATTGGCAAACATATTTTCAACATTGTGAAAACCTTAAATTCACTAATTTCTTGGTCTTCTTGACCAAATAATATATTACAATTAATTAAGGTTTTCAGGCAAGATAAAAAAGTCATTGGCACGAGCGGGATTCGAACCCACGATCTTCGGCTATACGCCGCTGCTCTACCACTTGAGCTATCAAGCGGTAGCCGAGTGGTTAGCGTGAGAGACTCTCGGCTAGTAGACCCCGAGGTCGCGGGTTCGATTCCCGCCGTTGCCTCTGGCATTTTTTTTTCACGATACCCTTCCCCCCGAAACACAAATACGCATACAACATATTGTATTGGATAATATGCAAAGTGCTATGCAAAATGCACTTCAAAAAAAATCCCTGGCCCTGAAGATGATCTCAATAAAGACCGAAACGTTGG
Source organism: Cimex hemipterus (assembly GCA_039619505.1). Classification (NCBI taxonomy): domain Eukaryota; kingdom Metazoa; phylum Arthropoda; class Insecta; order Hemiptera; family Cimicidae; genus Cimex; species Cimex hemipterus. Next base: position 10,049,409 of record CM077109.1, read on the forward strand.
CACGATAAAGAAAATGCTTTTCTGAAACCTGCATCACACCAGACCGCATCTCAAGATTTCTCAATAACTATCGACTAACCGTCACTAATCACCACTCGTAATTAATAATATTAGTGTAAATTTTAATGTTTAAAAATTACAAAAGGAGGGAAAATTCAAAAGGTGCGGTTAGATGAGAACTTGATGTCCGAGTGGATCGAGGTCACGATCAGCGGCGTATTTAGCCGAAGATCGTGGGTTCGAATCCCGCTCATGCCATTGACTTTTTTATCTCGACTAAAAACTTAATTAACTTTAATATTGTATAAACATTTTTCTCTGCGTTACATGTTGTTTTTAGCGAAGGATTCTATTTGAGTATATTTGGCTAATATTTATCTCAATTTTATTATTAACCTTTTTAAAAAAATGTAGTTAAAAATGCCTTTTTTTTTAAATAATTAGGGGTATATTTTTTCTGTGACTGATTACAATGTTGACAGTGTTTTACAGGGATTCTAACGAATTGTAACGAAAACCGGATTAGAAAAACTGGCACGGAGGCCTTGCTCTGGATGTTTAACAGTGGGAAAACATGCACGCAAAAAGGGGCTGTGTAAATAAATAATGATCCTTCGCCTCAGGCCCGTTTAATTCTGGAAAGGGATGAAAATGCATTGTAGCTATTTGATTAACGCGGTCGCCTTTCAAAATTGACTATCGATCGGAGAAATGACCTGCTGAAAAACAATTTCACAAATTGCCCTTTCGCCCCTGTTTCACGCCAGCGTCGAACTGTGCAACATCCCTTTTATTATCGGCCCTTTGATCGTCTTGGTACGCCGAATCACGCCGATCTTACTGTCAAGCGTGTTTCCATGTTTGAATAAAAGTCTGGAAGTGTTTGATTTATCGGATGCACGGGATGACAGTACTCGATGGAAGGCTAAGGAAAATTTATAAATTTTATAATTCATACTGATCAAATGCAGACACAGAGTTCACCACAATGACTTAATAATTATTAATTGACTATTACAACAAAGGCAAAACTACTGAACATACTGCTACAACGTCTATTACGGATACGAAAAAAAACAACAACGAATTAACCGCCCAAACGACACTAATTCACAATCAATTAGTATATTCCCACTGAATTTTAAAATCAAAAATTCAATGAATTATCTAAAATTTTAATCAAAAATCAAATACTTCACTTCCGAATTAAATGTTGCTACACATAAATTGCCACCGATAACAATCGAATTTGCGTAATAGTAATAATCAATTTACAGCAAGAAAAAGGATATTTTCTCTATTTACTCTGTTACAGCATAAAATAATAATTTTATAAGAAATGTTAAATTATTGACCATCACTTCAAAGACACCGTCGAACATCCCTCAATTGTTTAGTACTACAAAGGAACAATTTTACAGGTAGATTGACTATTACTACAAAGAAACAGATAACAAAAACGATAATTACTAGAGACCATCACTCACTGAGACTAGCCGCATTTGATTTATCTATTACTATAAAGAAACAACCATTATTTGACTAGAAATCGCTAAATTGAATATTACTTGAAAAAGCATCATAAGTAGCAAAGACTAGCAACATTGAGTTTTTATATTGTTTTTGGTGTTTCTATTGTTTTTTATTGCTTTGTCAGTTACTAAATTGACTGTTACTTCAAAAACAGCACGCCCAACAAAGGGCTGAACATTTGGGTTCTTTTTTTATAAATAATCTTTCACCTCTAAATATGAATATTACGAGAACGAAAAAGACGAAATTGACCAGCCGTTAGTAAATTGACTATTACCCCAAAGACCACCAGCACCACCACCATGAACATTTAGGCGATTTTGGCGTTTTAATTTCAACAAAGAAACAGACACCAATTGACCACCGTCAATTAATCAACTATTACGTGAAAGGCACCAACTTGCACAAAGACAGGACGCTTTTGGTGTTTCTGTTTCGACAAAGAAACAGACACTCAACTTACCAGCTATCACGAAATTAACTAACATTCCAAGGACACCACCACCCATAATGATCGACACTTTTTGTGGTTCTATTTCTACAAAGAAATAGACACCCAGCTAATCAGCTATCTCTAAATTAACCATCATTCCAAAGACACCACTACCCATAATGATCGACACTTTTTGTGATTTTATTTCTAGAAAGAAACAGACACCCAATTGACCACCATCAATTAATCAACTATTACGTGAAAGGCACCAACTTGCACAAAGACCTGATACTTTTGGTGTTTCTATTTCTAGAAAGAAACAGACACCCAATTGACCAGCTATCACTAAATTAACCATCATTCCATGGACACCACCACCAAAAAAGGCCGGACACTTTTTGTGATTCTATTTCTACAAAGAAACAGACACCCAATTGACCAGCTATCACTAAATTTACTATCATTCCAAAGACACCACTACCCATAATGATCGACACTTTTTGTGATTTTATTTCTGCAAAGAAACAGACACCCAGCTAATCAGCTATCTCTCTCTCACTCAGCTAACATACGTCGACGAACCTGACCAGTCATCAACAAATTAACTATTCGACATTCCAAAGATACCACTACCCATAATGATCGGACGCTTTTGGTTTTTCTATTACTGCAAAGAGACGTTTAGCTAATTGACGAACCATCATTAAATTGACTGTTACTAGAATGACTCCACTACTAAGATCGCTCTGAAATGTTTTGAATGCCTATTAGTATTTATAAATAACCAGCCACCAAATTAACTAGACATTTCCAAATTGACTATATTTCAAGTAAACCATCGCCTAATTGACCTTTCTATAAAAAACCAAACTGACATCTAATGAACTCTACATCACTAAATTGACGTTTACAACTACAAATACAACAGCCAACGAAAACCATCTACATTTTGCTTCTACGAATACCTTTAACTTTGGATTTGGTTATTATTACAAAGAGTCCAACTACGACAAGCAGTTAAAAAAGCTCTTCGAAGTCTCTTTTGAAAACTTCCTCAGTTTGAAAGAATTTAATTTAAAAAATGAATTTTGCATTGAATTTTTTCTTCGTTAGATTGCACCAATTTGTGTCTTATTGCTCACTGGTTTCTTCTCAACTGTGTTACCTTTTTGAATCCACAGTTAGCAAATTGAGAGAACATTGGGATGAGACGAACAGCAAGGTCATGCAGAGGAAAACGGAGCTGGACGCCATGCTCACCGACAGCCAACGCTACGAGGCGAAAAGGCAGGAAGTCGACACATGGATCACCAGAATGGAGGCTCGTCTCGCGAGGATGGCCAACGTCGGTCACACAGCAGACGTTTTGGAAGCGCAAATGCGCGAACAAAAGGTAATAAATTGTATTTATTTTTAGAAAAATTTTCATCTCGTTCAAAACTAAAAAAATCGATCTATGTTTTTCAGTCGTTCCACGCAGAATTACACCAGTATAAACACCACATTGATCTTTTCAACCAGCTCACGCAAAAGCTGATCGCAGTTTATCAGCAAGACGACACGACAAAAGTGAAAAAAACAACGGAAACGATCAACCAACGCTACAACGATTTGAACACGAGGTAGGTTAGGTTTATATCGAGAATTGACGGACCAGGATGATCCGGGATGATCAAGCTGTTTAAACATACCAAAATATTTTAAGCTGTTTTTTTATTCAGATCTGACAAAATTTGAGTAGGCAGATTAAAAAAATGGTATTTATTATATTTAATTATTTTTTTTATTTGCAGTATTATCAATCGTGGAAAAGGGTTGCATTCTGCCATCAACTCACTGCACAACTTCGACCGGTCTTTGGAGAATTTCCTCGCCTGGCTCAGCGAAGTGGAATCGGGCCTGGAAGCGCTGGAAGCAGATGCTGACCGAGAAGCTAAACCGCTGAGAGAATTAAAGGTATGTGACTTGATTCACCGATGACCTGGAAGGAATGACAGCTTAACATTATCCTTCTACGATTGATTATGCACCATTGTTTGAACTAGAATACGTAGTTCGTTTTCAATAAGGAAATTAAAAGTCCAAATTAAATCTTATAAAGAAGAATCGGTTTTTACAATCCTGTTTGGAATCTCAGAAATTTCTAGGTGTTTAGCTTGTTTATTTTTTCGTTCTTCAAACATTTGTCTTTATCAATCACGTCGCGTGTAACGTTATAAAACGCAGAGGGCAAACACAGCAATTTGCGATGCGGGCGAGGGAGAAAAAAAGAGGGGAAAAATCACTCGTGACACTTTTGGTTGATTGACCTCATCCCTTATCGACAAAAAAAAAAACAAAAAAAACAAGTGTTTTATAGGGAATTTTGTCCAAAGATTAGCCCGTCCCGCTTTAAAGCCTGGAAATATCACGAAGGCTTTGGACCGTAATTACTTTAATCTACCTTCCAATATTCTTCTATGGAAAGTGAAAAGTATTTTCCGTTATATCTGTGCCTGTTGCGCTTCTTAATATACATAAATATGCCTATTCATTTTATTATTAATAAGTATATAATTATTGATGGAGAAATGCCTAAAAATTACGCTTTCAATCAATTTTCCGTGCTGTTTATTTGAAATTTTACCACGTTCAAACATTCCGAAATTAAACCCTATTACATCAATTTGATTAACCGTTGTTGTAATAGCCAATTCTTAAATGTTTAATCATTCCGAATTTGTGGTAATAATCAACTACAGTAAATTCTTCGTTGTCTTTGTTGTAATAGTCATTTACGAAGAAGTTACGTTTTGACCCAGCACTGAAGGTGGCGGGAAACGGAAACTCGTCAGACAGACCAGAACAGCAAGGTTATTGTTGTTTTCATTCAATTACTCTTTAATTAAGGTTTCGTTTTTGAAACCGATTTTTTTTATCTCGCCCAAAACCGTAATTGAAGATTAAATAATTGCAAAGAATTTATTTGGTCAATCGGGTGATATTTATTGCACTTGTCAATTCTAGCAAGTTTAACTGTATCAATTGTACTAGACTATTTTATTTTTTTGTAATTTTTATTGCTTTTGTCGTAATATACTTTCTAAAGTAGTTTCGTCTTTGTAGTAATAGTCAATTTTGAAGTTGCTGCATTTGTTACAATAGACAAATATGGTTGATTTTTCGTTGTCTTGTCTTTGTCGTAATAGTCGTTTACGAAGTAGTTACGTTTTGACCCATCACTGAAGAAGGCGAGAAGCTGAAACTAGTCTGATAGGCCAAATAGTCATAGCCCATATCACATAAAATTTATGTCTGCTGCCTCATAATCACTTCTGAAATTGTATTTACTGTACTCCTCCATTCTCTCAATTTTTGCAATATTAATTGTACTAGACTATTTTATTTTTTTTTGTAATTTTTATTGCTTTTGTCGTAATATTCTTTCTAAAATAGTTTCGTCTTTGTAGTAATAGTCAATTTTGAAGTTGATGTATTTGTTAAAATAGACAAATATGATTGATTTTTCGTTGTCTTTGTCGTAATAGTCATTAAAGAAGTTTTGTTGTCCCATCACTGAAGATGACGAGAAGCTAAAACTCGTCTGATAGGCCAAGGATAGGTTGATACTAATAATCAATTCTTAAGTTGCTGTATTTGTTGTAATAGTCCATATCACATAAAATTTATGTCTATTACCTCATAATTAATTCTGAAATTGTATTTATTGTTCTTGTCCATTCTAGCAATTTTTACAATATTAATTGTACTAGACTATTATTGTCGTAATATTTTTTCCACAGTTCTAGTTCCGTCTTTGTTGTAATAGTCAATTCTGAAGTTGCTGGAGTTGTTATAATGATCATTCTTGGTCGTTTCTGTAGTAATATCCATTTAAGAATTAGTTGTTTTGATGCATGACTGAAGATGGCGAGAAGCCAAAAATTATCTGGGACACCAAGATGACCAGGATAGGCATATCAAAATTTTAAGGAAGGACCATACCACCAGAAATATCTAGACTTATTGGAAATATATCTAGACCAGTTGACACTGGTAAAACAAAATTTTATATTATGTCGTTTATCGTTCACAATTCTTTATCTCTGTTCGCCCTGGTCTGCCAATAATCCTTGAACTGGACTAGTTAGAAAGTAACATACAGACATCCACTGTATAAACAGATGTGCATGTCCATTGCGGAATGATCAAATCTGAAGGTTATGTAAAAATCCATTCAATACTGGTTTTTCTGATGTGTGTCAAAATTGAAAGTTTTTCTAAACAGGGCTTGTCGTTATGCCTCACTGAAGATGGCAGGAAGCCGAAGTTGAACTCTACCTAACTACTAGTAGTAACATTTAGATCTAAAAGAAAATTCTCTTGATATCTTCTATCTATGAAAAATATATTTTCGCCTATGTTGAAAGTTATGTCGTTTACCTTTAACTGGACTATTATAAAAAAATATTATATATGTACATCTACTGAAGGATTTTAATAGAGCTGCCCAAGCTGAAACCATCTAGCACTGGATTATCCATAAAAATTTAAATCAGTTTGGTCTGTTGACGGTTTATTGAAATAATCCTTTGTATACTTGACTGATTTGTTTAAAAACATTTTTTTTTTGAGTACTTAATTGCTCTTAATGACAATGACCACATATATTAATGACTTGGACGAAATATCCAAACAATTGGCTCAAACATTTGCGTCTTATTTATTTGTACAAAGAAAGTCAAAAGAATGACATTCCCTCCAAGCTGTAGCGAATATTTGCTGGGCTTACTGGCTAAATAGTCAAAAATAATTGAAATAAGAAATTTGAAAATTATCCTTTTTTTCTTTATGTTTTTCTTTAACTTTCACGAATAATTGTATTGTAGTTCCTACAGTGTAAAAACTGTTGGGAAGAGAAAAAAACATCAATGAAAATTTTATGTTTAATAAGACAGATTGAATAATATTCAGAAAGTTAGTAGCCTGATGCGGAAGCAGCACTTACGGGGGGTTGTTTTTGGTTTCTACACCCCCCAGCAGATCGCTCCTAAACCTTGAAACGCATCTCGGCCCTCAGCACCGCACAATCGAGCTCTGTATTATTAAATTTGTCTAGCTTCTCCTTTTCTTCCCAGCCGAGGCGTACAAGTTTTAAAGATTCATTTTCAATTGGGCCACAGTTTTCCCTTTAATTATTTATTTCCATAGGCGACATAACCTGGGAAAAGAGGCCAGTTTTTTTTCAGAAAAATTGTTGTTTTGTTTTCATCTTTTTGCAATAAACATTCCAGAATAACTTATCCATAATGTAAAAATTAGTTTACCTTAGTACCCATATTAAAAACCCCATTTTTCTTCAAGATTTCCATTTTCTCTTAAATTACCATAGAGACAATAAATACTAATTTAAATAATTTCATAGACAAAGGGTGAAAAATGAAGAATTGAAACTGACGTACAAAGTTATTTGAATTCCTTTTTCTTTTCTAATGTATTCATTTTTTACTCGTCCTGTTTGCGCTTTTTACTCCATGGTAATTCTACATTTAATTTGTGTATAAAAAGTGAGAGAGATTCATTTTCGCTTAAACTATCATGGATACAGTAAATACTAATTTAAATAATTTTGTACCCAAAGGGTGTAAAATGAAAAATCGAAAGGGCTGTGCACAGTTCTTAAAATTCCCTTTTCTATTATAATATATACATATTTTACTATTCGTACTTTTTTTTTTTACTACTTTATTACTTTTTAATTTGAGTATAAAAAGTGAGTGATGAGAGAATGTGTGAGGGAGAGAGAGAGAGAGAGAGAGAGAGAGAGAGAGAGAGAGAGAGAGAGAGAGAGAGAGAGAAAGATTAATTTCTAATTGAATTGTCATGGATACAGCAAATATTAATTTAAAGAATTTTATAAACTAAGTATGTAAAATGAAGGATTGAAAGCGTTGTGCACTGTTATTTAAATTCCTTTCTCTTTCATAATATATTCATTTTTTATCATAATGTACTACGTACTTTTTACTGCATGGAAATTCTACATGTAATTTGACTATTTGACTGACACTATGCCTAAGTTATTATGTTTTATGCCCGCTTATTATTATAACTCGCTCGGTGTTTGGTCATTTTGTAATATTTGATTATCCAAGATAGATAAAAGATGTGGAAAATAGAACGGGAAATAGAGAAAATGAGAGAGAGAGATGAGAGATAAAGAGAGAGAGAAGGGGATAGAAAGTGAGAAATAGAAAAATCAGAAATAGAGAAAGTGAGAAAAATAATGAGGGACAGTAAGAGAGAAATCATTCAGATATCGTGTGATGCGGTCTGGTAAGAGAGAAAAGTGAGGAATTGAGAAAATGAGAAAAGATGTAAGAAATAAAGAAACTGAAATAGAGAAAAAAAGAGAGAGGGATGGAGATATAGGTAGATCGATATGGAGAAAAAAAGAGGGAGAGAGAGAGAGACATAGATAGATATAAACAAAAAAGAGAGGAGAGAGAGAGAGAGAGAGAGAGAGAGAGAGAGAGAGAGAGAGAAAAGAGAGAGGGAGAGAAAGAGGCAGAGAGTAAGTGAGTGAGTGAGAGAGAGGGGAGATATATAGAGATAGAATATAAGAGAACAGGATAGAAAGTGGTAAATACAAAAATAGAAATAGAGAAAGTGAGATAAAAATTAAGAAATAAAGAAAATGCTAGAGAAGGGAGAAAGTGCGAGTGAGATAGTGAGAAATAGAAAAAAATATAAGTAGCGAAAGTGGGAAGAATAAGTGGGGAAAGTTAGAGAGAAAAGAAGACAATGAGAGAGAGAAGGGCAAACTGACAGAGAGAAAGTGGAAATAGAAAAAGAAAAGGAAATGAGAGAGAGAGAGAGAAAGTGAGAAATAAACGAAGCGGGAGGGAGGAGGAAAAAGTGCGATGGATGAAGTCAGAAATATACAAATTGAAGGGGAAAAAGAGAGTGAAAAAGTGAGAGAAGAGCAAAGGGGGAGAGAGAAAGTGAAGTGAGAAGGAAAAAGTGTGAGAGAAAAAGGCACAGTGATTGAGAAAAGGGGCAAAGTGATAGAGAGAAAATGAGAAATAGAAAAAGTGATAGAGAGAGATAAAAAAAAGTGAGAGAGAAGAGGAGAAATAAACAAATCGCCAGGGAGAAGGCGAAAAGTGAGAAGGACCTAAGAAAATGAGAGAGTGCGAATGACTACGAGTGCAAGTGATTGAGTGGAGACGCAGTTCTTGATGAAGGATCCCTTAGTGACTATTAAAGATAAATGAAAAATTGCCAACTCAAAATTTAATATCATAACTTACTAAATTAAATTGATTTGTAATTTTAATGTGAAGTGCGGTTGACATGATAAATTAGTGTTAGGAATGGCGGGGGGGGGACTCGATCAAACAAACTTTGGCTTTTTACTCCGAATACTAAAGCAAATTGGACTGTTTCATATGAGAAACTTCTTATATATTTTTTTTTTTTTTTTTTTATTGAGTAGGATAAGTATGAATAATTCATCTCACCATATCCAAGTGAAAGGGATGAAATATATTTCCAATAAAGTACGCTCTTTGTACCGTGCAAAAAAGCTGCCCGAGTTATTTAAAGAAAAAAAAAATTCAATTATGTATATTTTGTGTTTTATGAAAATATTATCGGCTTGTGTTTGGTGTAATTCGATTTTTTTGTCACCGGTTCCATCTAACTATGATCAATGGTTTTCGGCCGCAAAACCTCTTCAGGTGTCAAAAATTAATTATATGATTAATTAAGGAAGGAAGGGGTTTAACTTGCCCCACCCCCTAACACGACCCATAGAAACAACCCTTTCGGCCTATCGTAATTTTAAGAGAGTACAACAGAAAAATGTGTTGTGCGTCATGTCGAGATATTATCTTGAGTTGTATTGAAACAAACCTGGCTTGCGTGCAGGTTGTAATATCAAGATGTTATATTTATTACTCTGGGTATTAGTAGCCGCTAAAACAAATGTCAAAAAGACACGGTCAAGTTACTATCCGTTGCCCAAAAAAATACAACTTGGCACTGCTTTGTTTTCAGTGAAACAAGATAGCGTTGATGTTTTTTTTTTTACAGAAACAAAAGCCAGTCTTTTTTTCTACAAAATTGACTAATTTAAAAATAGTCAATCTGGAAGGGTTTTATTTAAAAAATAATATATATCAATCACATATCAATCATGAAATACAAAACGCGTTTCACGTCGAAAAGTATTCGCCTTGCAATAATTTAAACCCGGGTTGTGCTCAACGTGTATAGCAGATAGGAACGATTGAATGACAGACCATTTATTTTAAGGGAACGGGCCAAAACTGGATCCCGTATTGGAAACGTCGGTTGAATCTTGAGTAGCATCTCGAGGTCCTCTGTATATGACGTTCAGGATTTGAATGTCCCTTACGAAACACCTGTATCAATAGTTAATGAAAAACAAAAACAAAAAAAACTCTCTTTTATTTATATCAAATAATCAAGTCCGACGTTTTTGTATTAGTTCTAATATTCTAAAAATGAATCGTCTTAATTTCGTTCTGTTTGTTTGCATTCTGTGTTTGTTTAATAGTCCATTATATAATTATTATTTTTTCGCTGTGTTTGACGCAATATTAATTTCTTATTGAGTTATATTGTAAAATAATCAATTCTCAAGTTAATGAATTTGTTCTAATAGTTTAATACTTTAACTAATTGTTCGCTTCAATTTCAGTCATAATATGCAATTCTGAATTTGTTACCAACGTCTTAGTCATAATAATCAATTTTGACGTTGCTCTATTTCTTGTAATCCTATTTTATATTGTATATGTACTTTGTTGTATTTGTCATAATATTAATTTTTGTCTTAATAACCGTAATAATCAATCGTGTATTTGCTGTGTTCGTTGTAATAATTTATTCTAATTTACGTACCTTTGTCGCAACAGTTAATTCCGGGTAATTATTAGTTATTTTCTTGATGAAATTTATTTTGAAAGTATTTATGTGTTTGTCGCAGTAATAATTTCTGAAGGTCGTGTATTCGTTTTAGTAGTCAATTTCTGAATTGGTTGTATTTGTCGTAATAATCATTCGTTCAAATGCTGCGTTTTGTCGTAATAGTTTAATCTAATTCTTTTATCTTTGTTGTAAAATGTTTATTCAGAAATCGTGAAATGCAATCTGTTGTGATGTAGGTTTCAGAAAAATATCCACTTTCTCGTGGCAACGTTTCGATCTTTATTGAGATCATCTTCAGGGCTTCGGTGTTATAAATATTGTTTAAACTATACAAATGCATGTAGGATGCGATGTGGTGTGACAAGTTTAAGAAAAAACATTTTCTTTATTGTGGCACGTTTCGATCTTCATTGAGCTCATCTTCAGTGCAACAAAAAGGTTAACTGATTGATAGCCGATGCGAGTTTGTTCTCATTGCTGGCTCTGTGCTCCGGAATACGTTGTCCTTCGCGTCAATACGCAGTTATAATTTGTTCATGGAACCCCATATTCTTCGGTCTTCTCGTGTAGAAATGTATGGTGATTAGTGACCGTTTGTCGACGATTATTCAGAATTCGTGAGGTTGATCTGGTGTGACGTAGGTTTTAGAAAATCATTTACCTTATCGTCCCAACGTTTCGATCTTTATAGAGATCATCTTCAGGTCCTCGCGTTGTCTGGATTTCGACATTGATTGTTGAAATTTGAAACCACACATTTGTCGTAAAAGTTAATCAAGAGGTTGCTGTATTTTTTCAAATAGTCAAATACTACATTTAATTATCCCGTGTCTTTGCAGTTATTGTAATGCGAGAATTTGTTATGCCAGTGTCGTAAGAAAAAATTCCGATGTATTTGTAATTTCTGTAAACGTCAAGCACTATAATAAAATATCCATTACCATTGTTGGAGTGGCATTTTCTGAATTAGTTAGCCATAAGTTAATTATTAGTTAATAGTTTATCTAATAAAATATCATCAATATTGATTTACTACTAATACTAAATTATAGAGTTGTAATATATTTGTTGTCTTTTTCGTAACATTCAATTATGAGGTGTGTCTTGTCGTTATACTAAAACCATAACATGAGTTGTGTCTTTTTCGTAAAATTCAATTATGAGGTGTGTCTTGTCGTTATACTAAAACCATAGCATGAGTTGTGTCTTT
>CM077109.1:10081521-10091886 GCA_039619505.1 Cimex hemipterus
AATTTTCAGCCCTGAAGATGATGTTTTTCTGAAACCTACATCACACCAGACCGCATTTCGCGATTATAAATAATTACTTAAAAATTTATTTTTAGTATTTTGTATGCACTTTATACTGGTGTTACTTGCGTAGTTCCATACCTGACAGGCTTATAAATGCATTGGGCCTACCTATTGTTTTATATATAATGAGTTTATTTTAAAGGCTCATCCCAGATTCTGTACTCTTTAAAGGGATTAGAGTCTTGATAGAACACTTCCATTTATCAACTTTTTTTACAAGTGTTGTGCCTGATATCGAGGTGTAAAACGAAGTATTGAACACTATTGCGCCGAGGAACATTTTTAGTCGGCAATTCTTATAAATTCCGTTTCCCATCGTTGGCTGTATTCCACAGAAGAGCGTTGGATTTGACTTGTTTTATATTTCTATTGTTCGGTTTTTCAGTTTAATTCTTTCTAGATCGAAAATAGATTTAAAATAAAGCCTCTTTTAAGAAAAAAAAAACGCGTAAAATATTCCACGTAAGACCTCTAAACGAATTTCGTCAAGGGTGGTAGCAATAACGAGAAATTAACAGGAACGCCTAAGGCTAGTAAATATGGTTAAACGGTGGGTTAACCACCATTAGGACTCTTAGCCATAGAGAGCAATTAGCGTTAGTGATGAGTGGTGAGCCCTCGAGTAGGTCATCTCTGTTATGCAACACGCCCAACAGACATAAAAAAATAATTTATGTATTACAGTACAATAATGTTTTGTTTGAAAACATTTCAACTACTTTTATATATTTGAACTCCAAAGCACAACATTGTTTACAATGATTGTTGATTTAATTACAACCCTGTTGGGCTCGAGACACTCCGACTCTCAGAGTGGAAGGATTGTTTTTTTCTCGAGGAGATCCCCCTCGGAAACATGGATATTCCATTTACCAACTACATAAACCGCCCGCCGTTCAGGCAACCGCAAAGCCGCTTCGCCCTTTCTCCTGCGAACCATGATCTGTAATTTAATTAGACAAAAATAACCGGCCATCAACGACAACTCCTTTTCCGGTTAACAAATCGGATCTTTAAACGGAGAAATTTTACGCGGCCTCTTTGTTCGAAAGTGGAAACAATTGATTTGACTGAAAATTACACGTCTTTAAATTCACTTTAACACTTTTAAACGGCGCTTTCTTCCTCTCCGCTAATTTAATTCCAGGGTTGATTAAGCAATTTTCAAAGTTGGCCGAGACGTTTAATAGTATCGGGCCGAGAAGGATTTGCATTGGATTGTAATAGTGGTATAAAACATGTCGAAGGAGGGAGAAACATTAGCATTTACAGAGGCCCTCATACCAATATAACCTGGCGGTCCTCAGGCCGCAGTTTATCTAGTCCTTCCTCATTCCTCCTCCTTCTACTGTTTCTATTTCCGTTCTCCTCATAATCGATCGATGACCCTCCTGTGTACTAACCATTTTCGAAGTGATTTAATTAAACTGATAATCAATGTTCCCACAAGACTTTTTATTTGCTTCGTATGTACTAAACGTAAAGAAATGTCTTCTGTGTAAATAAAACAATATATAAAAAAATTGTTGGCCCTTCAACCGACGATTACGAGAATTTATTAGGCCTTCCATATTCTTCCTTTGCAGCAAACTCTCGAGTTTATGTTTGATTTTGGTGATATAAGAGATTAGGCAGACGCATCTGAGGTAAAGAGGAATATCAACATTAATTAACAACTTTTCCTTAGAGCATGCCTTGCGCTCGGTCTTATTCCCTATCTACTGGACTACCCGATGAGTTGACCCGAGGGTCAGTACGTCATGGAGTTGACTCCTTCAAACTAAATGCCCAGGAGATCGTCCATTTCCAACTGGTTAGGCTCTAACAGCTAGGTCATATCAACCGCAAATTTATTCAAACTATAATCTAGCCTGATCCTAATTAAATTCGATATTTCAGTCGCGCTAATAAATACATTCACACCTTAGTCTTTAGTCAATGTAGTGCTTGATATTTCTCCAACAATACTTATTACAAACACCCGGTGCACATGCTATGATTACGCTTTATTTCCACTACCACCCCTCACCACTCACACGAATAAATACACGCACTCAAACAAAATTCATAATGATAAAACAAATAAAATAATAAAAAGATTGCGACGGCTTCCAAAAAAAGAAGTGACTCAGAAATTCCCCAATGTGGCCGAGAACCATTCTTAAATTAGGCTTAAATTGTGGCTACACGCTCTATGCAAGGAGCCAAGACAACAATATATGGGACCATCGGGCTAGCGTTAAAAAAAGGGGGTATAAAAGACCCTAGCGTTAAAAAAAGGGGCCACTTGCGCGGGCTTTGGCCCAAGTTTCGTGTATGACCTCCAACGGGTAAAGACGATTTCTTGTATTCGGCTCTCGGGGGTCCATCTATAGGCAACCAAGAACCGGACGATCCCGCCCACTGAGGCCGCCATCTTTCTTGTGACGTCTTCTTTTCCGCTCCTTTCGCGTCAGAGGGCCTAATCGCGTTTGTCCGGTGGGACAACAACCTCCATTTCGCCGAGACCCTCCGCCAGTATTTTTCTAGCAAGAACACGACGAAAGGAAGGTCCATACAGCACTCAAAGTCGGTACATAGGAATGCCCCGTGACCCATAGCAGACCGACAACAATCACATGTCAGGTCCATCACCCTGCAGAGAACAGAGGCTTTTATCTATCCTAAAACAAAAATTAATTAACATTATTATTCAGAACAATATTAGGTATAGCGTTGTAATGTGTGGTGACCGTTGATGATTATTCGGGGATCGTGAAGTGCGGCTGCTATGACGTAATTTTACAAAAACATTTTCTTTGTCGTGCCAACATTTCGATCCTTATTGAGATCATCTTCAGCACCAGGGATTTACAAACATTGTTTAAATTTAACAAATACATGTAGGATGTGTAAAAACTGAGATACGGTACATGTAGGATGCAAAAAATATTTTTTCTATTCGACGAAAGTATTTCTTCTTTTTTTGCATAGTATGATTTCATTTTTTTCCAAATCCTACATGCATTTGTGAAATTAAAAAAATGTTTGTAATTCTCAGGCTCTGAAGATGATCTCAGTCAAGGTCGAAACGTTGGCACGATAAAGAAAACATTTTTCAAAAACCTACGTCACACCAGACAGACCGCGTCTCACGATCTCCGTATAATTACGTATTTTTAGACGTTTTGTTCCTTAATCAATTTTGATAAATTGTATCGTATTTAACATTTGTAAATTTAAATTTCATTAAACCAAAAAATTATAGGAAAGGAGAAAAACAAATATAAAAGTACATATATCGATAAATTTAAATTAAAAATAAATTATAACTGGCGCTGGTTATACCATACGGCACAGCCCGTCGGTTTTGCGGGATAGCATCTTTTGAACTCTTAATCATCGGGCAAATTGGACAAATTTGGA
Organism: Cimex hemipterus; assembly: GCA_039619505.1. Classification (NCBI taxonomy): domain Eukaryota; kingdom Metazoa; phylum Arthropoda; class Insecta; order Hemiptera; family Cimicidae; genus Cimex; species Cimex hemipterus. The sequence goes on from CM077109.1 coordinate 10,084,990, forward strand.
TAATTCAATGCAAAAAAAAAATTGTATAATTTCTATAGAGTAGGCGTATACAAATGCAATAATTGATTGTATTGATGCATAACTTTGAAATTTGTAAAATTTACAGTCAGAAACATCTCAGACATTGGAAATGGTCTTCCATTTTTTTTAATAAGTATTTTGCTCTGAAACCCTATAAAAATATAAGCAGACTATTAATTTTTCTAATTATTACTAAAAAGTTATAGGAAATGAGAAAAAGAAATATAAAAGTACAAATTGGAAATAAATTATAACAGGCGCTGGTTATACCATACCGCACAGCCTGTCGGTTTTGCGGGTTTAGCATCTAACCCTTTTGACCTGTTAATCATCGGGAAAATTTAGACAAATTTCGGTTGTTTTTTTAAATTGTATAATTTCTATACAGTAGGCATATACAAATACAACAATTTATTGTAGGTAATAATGTGTGAATTTGAAATTTGTAAAATTTACAGTCAGGAAAATCTCAAACATTGGAAACGGTCTTTCATGTTTTTAATAGGTATTTTGTTCTGAAAAAGTATAAAAATTTAAGAGGAGTTTATTAATTATTCTAAATTATTACTGAAAGGTTATAGATAAGGAGAAAAAGATATATAAAAGTACATATATGAAATATTTTAAATTGGGCATAAATTATAACAAGCGCTGGTTATACCATACCGCTCAGCCTGTCGGTTTTGCGGTTTTAGCGTTTAATTCTTATGAACTGTTAATAATTGGGCAAATTTAGATAATTTTGGATATTTCTATGTAAAAAAAAAGTATAATTTCTATGCAGTAATTGATTGTATTAATGTATAAATTTGTAATTTGTAAAATTTGCCGTCAGGAAAATTTCAAACGTTGGAAATGGTCTTTCATGTTTTTAATAAATATTTTGGTCTACAAAAGTACAAAAATGTAAGAGCAGCTTAATAATTTGATTATTTTATATGGCAGTCGTCTTTCTTCTGATTTAAATTTCGTTATGCAAACCTCCGAGTGACGCTATCTCCTCCCCAAGATAGCATGTAACAGACATCAACATTTCTCCTTGCTAATTACAGTCGTGACAAGCATCACACAAACTTCCCTAAACCCCTGGGCTTTGCACTTCAAGGGGTTGAATTTTGATTATTTTTTTCCTTGGGAGATACGTTTACAAAAAACAAAATAAATAAATCACCTCCGCAAAAACAAAACCCTTCCTAGGGTATGGGAAGCACGCCGAAACAGTTGCCGTGGTATGCTTCCCGTTAAAACAGCAATCCTGATGGCTTCTTCCTCCCCCCGCAGGGGCTTTTTCTATTGTCTATCTAGGGGGGGGCTACGCAAATGGATATTAATCTCGCGATGCTTTTACACATCGTGCAGTGCGCTGACACAGATTCATCTTCCCTCAGCCCGTCGCCATATTTACATAAGATCCCATTTTCCCTTTTAAATCACATTTCTTTTATTTGTACACCAAACGCTTTCTCGTCTCCTCTCTGGGGAATAAATCTTCCTAGATTGACATCGTCGAATTAGAACTTTAATTTCTTTTTTCCCCCTCCAGAGTGAATATTTGTTTCAATAGGATTCATTGCGTTCGTCTTTATTAGGTTTTAGTAATAACTTGTTTTTTTATTCTGAAATCGTGTGATGCGGTCTGGTGTGTGTAGGTCTCAGAAAAATATTTTCTTTCATCGTGCCAATGTTTCGATTTAAAAAAATTTACTAGTTTCGTGGTCCGCTTGACCAATTAATATGTTACAATTAATTAAGGTTTTCAGTTAAGATAAAAATGTCAATGGAACGTGCGGGATTCGAACTCACGATCTTCGGCTTGTTACCCCGCTCCTCTACCACCGAGCTATCGTGACCTCGATCCACTCAGACGCCGCGATCTCAGCAGCGGGGTATCAAGCCGGAGATCATAGGTTCGAATCCCCCTCGTGCCATTTATTTTTTTTATCCCAATTGAAAATCTTAATTAATTGTTTCGATCCTTATTGAGATTATCTTCAGGGCCAAAGTTTTTGTCTTGTGTAATTGTGCCATTCTTGCATGTCGTGCTGTTGTCCTCTCAATATTATGGGATTAGGCAATTTTTTCCTTTGGTATACATTGGAGATGCTTATAAAAAGGTTAAGTTTCTGTGGGAGAGTCATCTAAATAAATTAATAGTAGTGTTCAAATTTAACAATAAGTAATTATTCAGAAATCGTGAGATGCGGTCTGGTGTGATGTAGGTTTGTCTTCAGTGCAATTGTGCCATTCTTGCGTGTCCTGTTGAGAGTGCCCACTGCGCGTGTGTGAGAGTATGAGCAAGAAAGGCACAATTACACAGAAGACAAACACTTTGAGCCCTGAAGATGATCTTAATAAAGATCGAAACGTTGGCACGGTAAAGATGTTTTTTTGAAACGTACATCACACCAGACCGCACCTCACGATTTCTGAAAAATTATCGATTAACGGTTCACTAATCACCACACATCTTTTTTATTTTTCTTTATTTTGGGAGAACTGATACAAATTAGCCGGTCGTTTAAGAGAATCCGCCCTAGTTTCCTCGGCCTGGTAAAACGTATCAATTGATTTAAGACCCGATCTGGCCGTTTCCGAGTGAAGAAAGTGGTGACTATTTGTCTAGAGCCAATCCCTCTCAAACTGTCAGGTGTGGAAGAAACGGTTAAAGAGCGCACGTATTCACCTCACAGAGTCCTACGACACGGTTCTCCCATCACAATTCTTACCAGGAGAAATAACCAGAAACGTTCCCACATGAAATCACGAACTTGTGTATAATATGTCTGACGATTCGATGTGATTTATCGGTTTATAACGAAATAAAACTCGATTTTTGGTCAAAATAGTGTCAAAGAGTAAAATTCTACGTACTCTTTTATCATTACCTTTCATTTGATAACAGTTACATGAAAATTAAAACTTACATCAAAATCGACGTGAAAAATAAAAAAAAAACGTTGGGTAAATTTTAAATTACACTATTTAAATTTGTATTCAAGTATTTTTTTAAATTGATTTTATCAGGGCTTAAACCTGAAAAAATATTCTTACAGAAATTTCTGTCCGAAGGTTATTTACCATCGCAGGGCCCAGGTTGTGTTGGTTAATATAAAATGAAAGTTTTTACCTTTCAGGTTCATTTTTGCGAAATAAATCAAATTTTTTCGAAAGAATCCAGCATTCTTGGGATGATCCGTTTTTAGTCGAGGTCCGGTTTTGTGCCTAGGCTGTCAGCGGAGGAATACGTGGATAATTGCCGGTGCCGATATAATTAAAAGCCTCAAGGGCGAGGAGAAAACCACGTCCGATACCCACCTCGATACACCACGGCGTGAACGTCTCATTCGACACTTCTTCACAAAAGAAAATTACACGAGAGAAACGTCACCCAATTTTATTGAAGAACGATATTCCTCCTGGGAAACAAAATCGAGGTTTTTTTTCCAATTCCCTACCTGACCTTTTTTTTAAATGGTCCAAATTTTTAAAATTTTACTTTTTGTTCATCCCCTTTTGCCATAAACCCAGTACAAAGTTGTCTGTACATGTTTATCGGCTTTCCTCTTTCGCCCTTCTCCCTAGATTCACACGTATGACAATTTTACAAATTATCCTATATTTCGACCTCAACAGTTATGTGTGACCGTCAATCGGTATTTATTTAGAAATTGTGAGATGCGGTCTGGCGTGATGTAGGTTTTCTTTTCGGTGCCACCGTTTCGGCCTTTGTTGAGATCATCTTCAGGGCCTGGGATTTACAAACATTGGTCACACCAGACCACATCTCACGATTTATGAACAAATAAGATTAACTTATGATTTTTCCTTCCCGAAGGTTTGTTTGCAGGTCATCTTAAAAAAAAAACTACCCGTTTTTCTTTCAATCCAAACGTTTCGGATTTAATGACTGAAGTCTACTGTTTTGCCCACTGCATTTACTCACCTGAAGAAGGATTAAAATAAATCCGAAACGTTGTGGATTGTAAGAAAAACTTAACTTAAAAATTTTACTTTTTTCTTTTTAACAAAGATGACCTATTATCCCAAGTTTAGGAAGGTAAAATCATACGTTAATCTTCAAAATGTTAGATTGGTTCTTGGTATAAAACGACTTTTTAATTTAAATTATTATTGTGACACAATAAATTTGTTTTCTACTGGGGGTGTTTTATTGTAATTTCGTTTAAGCCCCTCGTCAGAAATATGACTAATTCTTCACCCCTATTTATTCCTCGGTTGATAAATATTGATGTTGTATCGAAATTTCAAATGAATGCCGGTTCTAAAATTTAAGGTCCCCCCTCGATCCCTGGGGGGGGGGGTGGAGGAGGCGATGGTAGCGAACAAAATTTTTCTCGCGGCTCGCATAAATATTCCACCTTAATGTCTCCCCGAACAAGTCTGGTTTCCGGTAATGAACCTAAAGGGAGTTGTAGCTTAGAGGGAAAAAAGCCGTGAGGGGGAGGGCCGGGCGTGTTGCGAGATTAAAAAAAAGTACAGGGAAAAAAAAACTAGGGGAAATGTAGAAAATTAAAAATCCCATTATTGAGCTTAATGAAGAGCAGGGATAGATTCGGTAGGGTGGCCGGTTTAGATTTTTATGCCCTAATAAATATTCATAACCATCAGGATATCAGGGGGCGATATAATTACAGACCAGTGCTAAACAGTGATAATGCCCATTCCGGGGGGTTTCGCGTGGCCGCATCCATCCAGGAAGGAACTGACAGCCCTCAGCTCTCATCCCTCGCTTCGGCTGCCCTTCATCCCACGATAAGCCTGTCCCGGCCGACACTTCCTCTCACCTCGATCACAGCCTGTGCATATACCCGAGTAGATTTATGGAACGAGGATGTATGACTGTATATATTTCACCTGGGCGACAGATTTTTTTTTTTTTAAACATTTCAGTAACTGGACTAAACGAAGAGTGTAATGGGAGGGTTAAGGTCGTTAGCCAGGTAGTGACTAATGAAACAGTCGATGATGCTAATTTACCAGAATGCTATCGCCAAGAAACCTACCTTCGAATAACATTGTTCAGCGAACTCCGGTTAAATTCTCATACGTTACTGTCAAAACTCAAAACTCAAAACTCAAACACACTACGAATATTCTCAAGAATTTGCATCTAAATCAAAAATATGACAGATTTTAAACATTTACGCATTTTATGTAAAAAAATCGTTGAGTGAACTCACGTTAAATTACGTACGTTATTGTCACAAGCCAAAACGAAGACTCAATTTGCTCCTAAATCGAAAATATGACATATTTTAGACAAGTACGTATTTTAAAAAAATTCTTTGAGTGAACTGAGATTAAATTTCAAACATTACTTTCAAAATTCCAAACACAGAGGGAGTATTAATATTCTCAACAATTTCCTTTTAATTTTTTTTTTACGAGGGTTCGCAACAGCAGAGGTCATATAAACCCTCAGGGTGCCGGTGTGTTTGAAAAAAAAAAGCCGATTTGTAAGTATGTCGGGTTCGAATGCAGGGCCGCTGGATTCGAACCCGGGACCTTTACCTTACAGTGATGAGCGCAAGACGGAACCTTGCGGCCACCGACGCCCCAAAATGTTCTTCTAAATTGAAAATATGACAGATTTTAGACATGAAAGTAGTTTACAAAAAAAAAAAAATTCTTACATTAATGTAAAACTCATACACAGTATCAACATTCTCAAGAATTTGCTTCTAAATCGAAAGTACGACATATTTTGGATATGTAGGTATTTTACACACACACACAAAGGAAAAAAATATGACATACTTTAGACATGATCGTATTTTACCCCCCCCCCCCCAAAAAAAAAAGTTAAGTGAACTCAGGCCAAATTTGATACATTACTGTCAAAATTCAAAACTCAAAGTCAGTATTAATTTTCTCCAGAATTTCCTTCTAAATTTAAAATATGACTGATTTTGGACTACTTTACAAAAAAAAAAAAAAGAAAAAAATCTTTGAGCGAAATAAGATGAAATTTCATAAATTTTTGTCAAAACTCAGTCACAGTATCAATGCTCTCAATAATTTTTGTCTAAATTGAAATGTGACAGATTTTAGACATGTAAGCAGTTTACAGATAAAAAATCTTTGAGGAAACTCAGGTTAAATTTCATACATTATAGTCAAAAATCAAAATTCAGACACAGTATCAACATTCTCAGGAATTTCCGTCTAAATCGAAATTTGGGCTTATTTTGGATATGTAGGTATTTTACAAAAAAAGAAAAGAAAAAAGACCGATTTTTAGATATATCCGTATTTTATAAAAAAAAATTCTTTGAGTGAAATCAGGTTAAATGTCCCATATTTTTGTCACAACAATGGTAGTACCAATATTCTGAAGCATTTGCTTCTAAACTGGGAATAAGACAGATTTTAGACAAATGTCATAGGTTTTTGTCAAAACTGAAACATAGTATCAATATCCTCAACAATTTGCTCCTAAATCGAAAACCTATTTTAGAAATGTACGTATTTTACAAAACAAAACCTTTGAGCGGAATCAGGTTAAACTTTCTCTCTCTCTCTTTCTCTCTTCACCTTTCTCACCCCCTCTTTCTTACTCTCTTTTTCTTCTTTATTTTAACATTTTTCTCTGTGTAAGATTGCTGTATATTTTTCCTTTAATTCTTTCTCACTCGTTCCTCTCCCGTTTTTGTTTCTTTTTCATTCCGTTTTCCTTTTCCCTCTTTCTCTTTCTTCGTCGTTCTGTTACGGACGCGCACTCATTTTCACATTCTCTGCCTGACTTTTTCTGTTATTATCTACCTCTCACTTTATAAGCTGTTAGTCTCTTATTATTGCTTTTGCCCTCTCTCTCTCTCTCTCTCTCTCTCTCTCTCTCTCTCTCTCTCTCTCTCT
>CM077109.1:10096886-10109970 GCA_039619505.1 Cimex hemipterus
CTCTCTCTCTCTCCCTCCCCTTCTCATTTCCCCTCCCACTATCTCCCTATTTATCTAGCCGTCTGTTATTTTCGCTTCTATCCTTATTTTTCTTTTTTTTTTTTTGCTCTTGTTACTTTTATTCTTATTTTTTATTTGATTCTAACTTTTGATAGTTCATTGTTACAATGAAAAGCTTATTTTTTTTTGAAAATTAAAATCAAAATAAAATAACTCTGTTCGTGGCAAAGTAGATAGGGTCATTTTGATAATTTATAATCTGAAGCTGAATGAACCTAACAATGACAATTTAAGTGGACGACTTGCTGTTATGGAACGGATAAAATAAGGCGGCAGGCTTGGAAGAAACAAGATTTAATGAATGTCCCATAAAAGTCGCCGGCTGTCATCGCGGGATCGCTTTCCCCCCGGCTCCATTTTCGCGATGAAAGGAAAATCAAATTGCATAGCTCGTCTGCACTGCTTTTTGCGAATCCAATAAGATTAGCTTGGGGCTCAGCGACTCCTCCATCTTGGTTTGTCGCTAACTGTAACGGATGACAGGTCCCAGAGGCGTTCCCCGTGCAGAGGAACACGTCTAACTATCACCTAATTCCGACACATACAAATGTCGCCCTTCCCTCTTCCTATCTATCATTGGGCTGACCAGACGGGCCCCTTTCTTATTGCCTTTGGATGTTCATTACCGCTTTCCCGGCTATCGAATATCCCGACCTTTTGACTCGTATTGAAAAGGCGTTACTGTTTTTTGATTTATAGAGGGTTATAAAATTTCCTTACCCTCTTTTAATAAGGTGAAAAGGTAGAAGGCTATTTCAGAAATTTATTTCTACCGTTTCTGACCGGGAACGATAGTTTTTTTTTCTTATACTTTGTCTCAATGGAAAGTGTGGATTTTTACCCAAATCCAATTTTTCTTCTATATGTCGTTGGGCCTCCAGATTAATCTCGGAGGAGCGTAGCTGGAAAGGTCCAGTCTCTGGGCCGGGCGCTCTACCGGGTATCGGTTTTACATCCATCAGCTTAATCGAGTCGACACGTCGTCCACTTGACCGGAGATTAAACCTCGTACGGTTTGGAAAATAAATTTTTCCTCGTATGAATTCTATTTATAATTAATCATGTTTTATCTCATGCCCGGTGAACAATTCTGGTTCGAGCTGAAGAGAAACAATCGGGAAATCCCGTCTTGTTGCTAATTTCGATTCTTCTGCTGTAATTCAGTTTTTATAAACCGTTTTTTTTCCATCCACCCAGCAGAAAACCCAAGAGAAAAGAATGAAAACACGCTTTTTTTTTACCCTTTTCCCCCTCTAAATCCCCAAAGACAATTTTACTGAGATTCTGTTTGTACAATATACATTATAACTTATCAAAATCATAGTTGACCGAAAAAAAAGCAACAATCCTTTTATCAGTGAATCATCAAGGGAATTCTATTCCTTTTTTTCCCCTGCCACCCTGCAAAACCCCCTATCCATTGTGCCTTTACTTTTTACTACACAAACTTGAATTACGTTAATATTTAAATCCTGGTTTTTTCGTTTTCGTATTGAATAATACATTTCATAGTTTGGCAACTACAAATCAAACAGGACGAAGGGCCCGATATTGATCTAACTAGCTATTCAACTTTGAAGGATTAAAACATAAATTTTATATTTGTCTGCTATTTGAACGTCCCTGGCCACCCCAATTCATTCATTCTATCTGATTTCCGTTTATTTAATTTTTTTTTTTCCAATTTGAGCGAATGACTTTTCTGTCACTAAATTCAGGTTAGCCTTCGGTACGACAATATTGGTCGTAATAGTCAATTAAAATCAAGTTTACTCGTCGTTTGTGGCAGTTTTTCACATTTTAAAAATCAAGGTGTGAATGCCAGTTCGGGTTTCTCATGTTTCTCTATTATTTCAAAAAATGGAATCAATTCTTTGCAGTTTGTTTTTGTTTATTTATGCATCGCAAGATTAAATTACGCGGATTGTATCGTATTTAGGATTATTGTGAGAGGGGCGATGTTTTACTAAAAGTCTATTGCGAGTTTACTATTTGTCGTAATCGTCAACTAACGAGACTTGATAAGTTTGTAGTAATGTACTAACAATAGATAATGTCAGCTCAAGTTGGTAGAACAGCGGCCGTATTGAGCCGAAGGTCTTGACTTCGAATCCAGCTCGTGACACTTGCTTTTTTTCATTTATACCAAAACCTTACTTAAAAAGATTAATTAATTGAAAGAAGCAGTTTGGTCAATGGACCATTAAATATAACGGGTTTGTAGTAATGTTTTTTAACATGAATCTTTGATAAGTTTGATGTGGAATTTTCGTTATGACGGACAGTTTTCTGTATTTGTAATATTTGTGTCGTCCTCGCCGTAGTAATCAATTGGAATGTATTTAAGACTTTTACGAGGGTTTTTGTTTGTAGTAATAGTTAATATAAATGAGGTTATGTCTTTGTTGTAAGATCGTTGTCGTAATAATAAGTCAATGATGATCGTAACGCCTTTTTTATGCCAGACTTTGTCGGAATAGTCAATTATTGTATTGATGGTGAGATGTCTTTGTATACTAATTCAGGACTCTTGTATCGTTTTTTTGTTGTTTTTTTTTTTGTTATGACAAGAGTAATGTCCAGAATTTTTTTTGTTGTAGTTCTGTAGTCCTCGCCATATTTGATATGCAGTTATTGCTGTTGGGAATAATGTCTTCGTGGTATCAGTCAAGTCCATAGGGATATATTTAAGTCTGTTGGAAGTAGTCATTGTCGTAATATCAGTTATGATACAATAAAGCCATTTTTGAGGTTGACATTGTCGGAATAGTCAATTAAGGCATTGAAGGATTCTTGCGATGGTAGTTTGTTACAACGAGAGTAATGTGCAATATTTTTTTGTTGTTCTTGTGCAGTCTTCGCTACATTTGATATGCAGTTATTGCTGTTAGGAGTAATGTCTTAGTTGTATTAGTCAATAGAGATATATTTAAGTCTGTTGGAAGTAGTCATTGTCCTAATATTAGTTATGATATTACTTTACTGTATTGATGGATTTTTTTGATGATAGTTTGCTAGGATGAGAATAATGCGCCCTAGTTTTTTAAATTATTTTTTTTAATATATATTTTTTTTAATAGTCTTCGCCACATTTGATATGTAGTTATTGTGGTTAGAAGTAATGTCTTTGTTGGGTTAGTGAATAGAGATATATTTAAGTCTGTTGGAAGTAGTCATTGTCGTAATATCACCAATGATATTGCAAAGCCTTTTTTTGTAACAGGTTTTGTCGGAATAGTTAGCCAAGCTTTTCTTATGACGGTAGTTTGTTACGATCAGAATAATGTGCAGTAACTTTTTTTCGGAGTTGTGCTGTTCTCGCCGAATTTCGTAGGTATTTATTGTAGTCATTGTCGTAATATCAAAGTCTTTTTTTGTGGTAGACTTTGTCGGAATAGTCAGTCAATCGTATTGATGGACTCTTATGATGGCAGTTTGTTACAATGAGAGTAATGAGCTCGATGAGTTCGAATCTCCAAAATTACTGCTCTTGAGGTAATTAAAGCTAATGGCTCTTGGTTTCGGCAATGGAATACTTTAGCTTCTCAGTATGGTTGCGAGTTTTCTTTTTGTCTAGAAAACCTCTTGAGTTGGCCCAATTATATGATGAAACTTTTGTCCAGTCTACGTGATCAACATCGTGTGAGTTGTGAGCATCGAACTCAGGTCTCCAACAGGTATCTCCTCTTTAAGGATATCTTTAACCTAAATGTTCAAGCTAGTGGGTCTATAAAACTTCCGAATCTTCGTTGGCTTCTTAAACTCAGATGCGAGCAAGTGTTCCTCAATTCTGTACCATGGAAGGAAGACGACGGAAATTTCTTGTGCGCGCTCTGTAACCTAAGAGTTAGGGAAGATATCTTTCATTTTGTTGCCCAGTGCCCCATACTGTCTGAACTCCGTATCCTGTATCTAGGCTATACATCGCTTTCCAGGTCTCAGCTGCTTGATCTGTTAAATATCGTGGATATGGAGAGGTCGAAAGATCTAGCACACTATGCACGTCATGCCTGGCAGTATAGGTACGATTATAATAACGAGTCATAATCGTTTAACTTTTATCTAAAATCAGCTAGTATTTATAATTTAGTTTTTGTTTTGTTTTTACTCATAGTTTTCTATTATTACCATTATTATATGGTTTATTTTTATTTTCTATTTTTCGCTCGCCTGAAACAAAGAACAGCCAACTCCCGGCAGACGGATATGCATCCATGCTGTAAAATGCTTTAGTAGTGTATATTATGTAATGCATCTCTCTAATGTAAATAAAGCATGTTATCTATCTATCTATCTATCTGGTAATGAGCAGTATTTTTTGTTTGTTTTTGTTCTTGTGTAGTCTTCGCCAGATTTGATATGCAGTTATTGCTGTTAGGAGTAATGCTTTGTTGTGCTAGTCAATAGAAATATATTTAAGTCTGTTGGAAGTAGTCATTAGTATAAATAATATAAGTTGTGATAGGTAATGACTTTTTTTTTGTGGCGAACTTTGTCGGAATAGTCAATGCTATTGATGGATTCCTATGATGGTAGTTTGTTACAATGAGATTAACGTGCAGTTTTACAGTTGTCTTGTTTTCACCACATTTGATATGCTGTTAGGAGTAATGTCTTTGTTTTAATCAATAGAGATATATTCAAGTGTATTGGAAGTGGTCATTGTCGTAATATCGATTATCATATCCTAAAGCTTTTTTTGTAGTAAACTTTGTCGGAATAGTCAATTAAGGTATGGATAGTCTTGTGATGGCAGTTTGTTATGCGCAGTAATTTTTTCATAGTTGTGACGTCCTCGCTATATTCAGTATGTAGTTATTGAGGTTAGTAATAAATTTCTTTGTTGTATTAGTCAATAGAGGACGTATGTTTAAGTCTGTTGGAAGTAGTCATTGTCGTGATATAAGTTATGATAAGTAATGTCTTTTTTTGTGGCAGACTTTGTAGGAATAGTCAAGTCAAGGTTTCGTCTGTGACACGGCGCTCATCACTGTAAGGTCAAGGTCCGGGGTTCGAATCCAGCGGCCCTGCATTCGAACCCGACATACTTACAAATGTTTTTTTTTTCAAAAACACCGGCACCCTGAGGGTGTATAACCTATGTTGTAACCCTCGTAAAAAAAAAAAAAAAAAAAAAAAAAAAAAAGTATTTATGGTATGGATTCTTACGACGATTGTTTGTTATGATGAGAATAATGTACAGTATTTTTTTTCTTTTTTTTTCTGTAGTTGTGTAGTCATTGCCAACTTTTAATATGTAGTTATTTTCTTTGTTGTGTCAGTCAATATTTTTAAGCCTGTCGGAAGTAGTCATTTTTGTAATATCAGTTATGATAGGTAAAACCTTTTTTTGTGAGAGACTTTTTCGAAATAGTGGTAGTTTTTTTTTATGACGTGAGTAATGTGAAGTCGTTTTTTTGTAGTTGTGTCGTCTCCGCCGCAATATGCAATTGAAATATAGCTGAGCTCGATATTGTTTTACTAAAAATCTACGTTTATTAGTTTGTGAGGTCAATTTAATTAGAGTGTATGTTGAAGATAGTATATTTAGCTCAGATACAATTTCACATTATTTAAGCTTTGGACTGTTGACACTTGGTGTCTTCTATTTATTTTAGCTGAACGTTGAACGTAATTCTGTTTTTATTAAATTAACTTCTTGGAAGGCTCGATGGCTTGAATTTTCCGAGAAGAAAATTCTATTTGAACACTGTATATTGAACAATAATGATGGATATCGAATACAATTTTTCCCAGGGATTTATATTTCCCTATATAAGAAATAACTGTGATCCAGGCCGTAAAATGTACAAAAGACACGACTCAGCTGCTGTCCGAAGGGGATCGCTGTAGATCATAACGATTGAAGGCCCATCCAACGTTCTCCTATATCAATCCGCTAAAACTGTGTCCCTTTCGAAGAATATAAATCCCCTATTATAAAAAAAAAAAAGAATAATTATCTTGTTACAGACAAACAAAAGATTTTATTTTCATTGTTTTTAATTTAAGACGAATTGTGTAGAGTGTCATAACAGTTTTGGACTAACTCTGGAAAATTCTCACTCAGTTTTCCGGTCGATAAAACGACTCGGGAAACCACTTGTCGTTGGCCTCGAGAAACAGCCGGGAGCGTTATTATATAGAAAAACTGTGGTAGACGGCGCCGTATTGTTATGGGTTTGGAGTCGGATGGTGTGATACATATTTAACGGGTGGAGGGCCCAGGTGAACGTCACGTATACCTTACAAGCCCTAGAGAACTTCCCTCTTCAGGATTTGACAGTCCTTCACCAATTCAAACAACTCTTTATTTATAAATGGCAGAAACCTGGACATAAATTTTCAATTATGGAATGGACAGCGGGCGGTAGGAATCGGCCTGCGGTCGAGTTTTGACTTTACGATTTAAACATCCTCAGAAAACAATTGCAAAGTACAATTTCAAAATCCAGAACGAAATTTCGTAATGTTTCAACAATAAAAGCTTAAAATTTTACAGTTACTACTTGTCGTCGGTACTTTCATGGCGTAAATAGTACGAAGGAAAAAGGATCATTTGGATCTCGGAAAGCATAAATATCACAACTTTCCATGCCCCTTCTAAAGACTTATGCCCGACTGTCTAAACTCTCGTAAAATCCTTAGGAAATGCAAAAAAGTTCGAAGATCCAGAATGTAAGAGTATAGCTGAATGGCTTCAACAACATTACAGACCAATCCGGATGGCTCAAATATTTCAAGAAGGATAAAATTAGAAAATTGCTAAAAAAAAGTTTCTTAGTGGTCTCTGCGGCACACATTGAAGTTCCATTCCACAATACCCAACCCCAGTGAGATTAGTCAATACTCAGTCAATAGTAGTCGATTGAAATGTGGTTGTTTTTGTAGACGGTATTCTTTGTTGTGAAAGTCAATTATGTATGAGTCTTCTGGCGGTCTTTGTCGTAATAGTCAATTGTGGAGTATAGTCGTATAATGAAGTTTTTTTGCATATTTGTATTGATGCCCGTAATCAATTGCGAGTTAGGACATTTTAAAGCGGTGTCTTCCTATTGGTTAATATTAGTTAATAAAAATACGCTTCTGCCCTTGTCGATAGAAATACGTTTTGTAATGCTCAGTTTTGAATGTTTTTCCCCTGTGAAAACCTTCTTCGTATTCGTCAGTTATGATCTTTTTTTTGTGACTGTGTTTGTCGTAATAGTCAAATGAAAAGTATGGAAACATTAATGGTGTCGTTGTGCTGTCAATACTGGAAATTGATTTTCTCTCGTCAGAAATCATTTGAGATTTAAGTTAAGACAGTTAAGAGCGGTGTGTTCGTATGTATTCAATAGATCAATAGTCAATTATGCCATTGTCATAGTACCCAATTAGATAAGAACTTCTTGGTTGGAGTATTTATCGTAGTATTTAATTATTATTCAGAAATCGTCAGGTGCGGTCTGGTGTGATTTACGTTTCAGAAAAACATTTTCTTTGTCGTCTCAACGTTTCGAACTTTATTGAGATCATCTTCAGGGCCTGGGATTTACAAACAAATTGTGTCATTGTGACTAGAAATACATTCCTAGAATATTAAAAATATATATTTTTCATTGTATAAATCCATTTTTTACTCGTGTATCGGGTAAAAACAATGTTTGTAAATCCCAGGCTCCGAAGATGATCTCAATAAAGATCGGAACGTTGCACGTAAAAAAATGTTTTTCTCTCGCATTAAATAAGGCCGTAATAAATTACTTGAAGGATAAAGTTAAAGATTTTTTTTCAATTAATTAATCTTTAATTGACGTATTGGTTGAGATTAAAAAGGTAGGGTCACAGGCGGAATTCGAACCCATGACCTTCTTCGGCTAAATCAAAATACGCCGCTGCTCTACTATTGTCCTATCGTGGTTCGATCCACAGCTCAACCCCACCTTTTCAATTTTCAAAATTCAATTAAAGAAAAAAAGGAGGGAAAATTCAAAAGGCGAGGTCGAGATGAGAACTTTGTGTCCGAGTTGATCGCAATCACGTTAGGTCAAGTGGTAGAGCAGCGGCGAATTGAGCGGAAGGTCGTGGGTTCGAATCCCGCTCGTGACACTGACTTTTTATCTCAACCAAAACCTTAATTAAAGATTGATTAATTGGAACAAATTTATTTTGTCAAACGGGCCACGACACCTAATATTTAAATGTTAAAGATGCTGTTGGAAAATCTTTGCAAATGGAAGACTTTTAACTAGAAGACTTTAACTTTTTTTTTAAATTCCAAAAATTTTTATAAATACTAAGGGAAGTCTAGGATGTTGGCTCCAAACTCCATTCAAATCCTTAGGACCTATATAACAATAATCATAATGATTCAGATATTTTAAAAAAGATTTTAAAAAAATTTTTTTTTTCGAAACCATTTGAAATTTTACTTTCAACTGCTAAATATTACAGTGTGTTGTTCCTAAACTGTAGTATTTATTACAAGGGAGAATAGTTTGATTTTTCCTGTGATTTCCGAGCACATTCTGATTTTTTCAGCTTCGGAAAGTCATTCTTACAGGCTCTTCGAGTTGACATTTGGATTCGATTTTGAAAGGTATTTCCTACTTTCCCTCCCTCCGGAGGTCTCGTCAATCGGTGGCAAAATGACAAACATCTCTATAAAACCCCAAATCCTTCCTTCTTCTCCTCCTCCTCCCGGTAAGCCTCTGCCGGAAATCCGGCAAAGTCCAAAAAATATTTCTTGACTTACCAAATGCCCAGTGCCTCCTTGGAAAATGACAGTCGTCCCCTTTATTTAAAAGGTTTACCGCGGACTCGGCTCGGAATAAAGCTCACAGAGACAAACCAGGCTCATATTTCAAAAAAGGTAAATGCTGGTAATTTAAATACCCCTTCTTCTCCTTGGAGCTGCCTCCTCAACTACTTAACCATACAGACCAAGAACTTAATAGTTCTTTTTTAAAGTTACTTCTTACTAACTAAACTCAACTACTGAATCTTATTTTAAATTGTACACCACTCCAAAGATTACTAACGTTTTTGTCGATTGTGTCTTTGCTGTAATAGTCAATTCTGACAACTATCTTTGTAGTAATAATCGTCAAAAATTGAGTTGTTTTTGAAGTAATCAATGATCTGGAATTGTTGGTGATCATCAAGAAAAAACATTTTATAATTATCTTTACAACTTTATTTGATTTTTACTCACCACCTCTTGCGACAGATTCATGTTTTCGAATTTTTTCTCGATTGAATTGCAAATTATTTAAAGGTTGTTCGGCTGATTGAAACAGCCCTTCTGTGAGTCGTAGGCTAAAAGGTGTAATGAAGAAGAGTTTAACCCGGTACTAGGGCAGCTTTTCACAAGATAAGGATTTTCTCATTATATCAACCGGGCTGAGGTCGGCTCCTACCTTAAAGGGCCGAAAGGAGGGCCTGTTGTAAGGGACATGTCGTCTTTAGAATTAATTACAAGTGTTGCGAAGTTGACAACAATTCCCATTACAAGTTGCTATAGAGCCGGGCCTCACCTTACACGTCGTCTTCACCTAATACCGGGCCTTTCGTTGTCTCTCGACTGATATAAATCCAATCCATGCTGAAGGAGCTGAAGTAGAAGCGGTTTGCGAACGGATAAACAGAACGGGAGGATGGAAAATCCAACAACGAAAAGTACACAGGATCAACCAAACAAAAGATATATGGGAATTAGTAAGTTGCATTTCTATGGTTACTGTTATCACATGTTCCTTTTTTAGGTAAATATTCTATTTAAATTAGCAACGTCCCAGTATAATCTCTTTATTTTTCGCCCTTTTTGAACATTCCTCGGAGAAAACATTAATAAATTTATAGCCGAATTGGTTAAGGAAGATCTCACAGTAGCCTAAAAAATAAAATTTGATAGTTTTATCTTGGCAAAGTTGAAACTGATTCGGTTTTCAAGGTAATATTAAAATCGCCTGTAAAAATTTAGATATATCAATCTGTAGGCATATTTAAAGTGGTTTTGCTCTGATGATGACCTTAAACTAGGTCGAAATCGGCTTTCTTCTTCGAGGCCTTGATCTGTTAGTTCCTTAGTAATGACGTAACTCTTATAAAATTGAATATTACGTCAAATATAGCAAATTCAGAATTGATGTTTTTACTCCAGAAATACTTATTACGAGAAAGTAAATTAAGACGGTTAAAACAAATAGAAATACTTAAAAATTTGGTGTTATGAAAAAAACGACTACCTTAGTTATTGACCTCTTCAGCAATATTTATTACGACAAGGTCAACTATGACATAACTTATAGAATTGGCCAATACAAAAAACAGGTACTTCAAAATGCTGTATTACAAAAAAAACTTATCTCAGCATTGACTTTTACGACAAAGACATATCAACATATTACAACAGAGCCAACTAAGACATGATTCCTAGAGAATTGCCCAGTACAATAAATACAGAGACTTAAAATTGAATTATTACAAAAAACTTAACCACGTCAGAATTTATTGTTTCGACAAGGACAGAATTTCTTATTACAACAAGCTCAGCAAAACCATAAATTCTTTAGAACTGACTATTACAACAAATGTACCAAATGCTATACCTTACTAATTTAAAATCGACTGTTACGAGAAACGGATTGCTACTCCTGAAATAGTTATTACGACGAAGTAAGTTAAGACATCCTGTAGAATTGACCGTCAGAAAAATAGATCTACTTAAAACTATGGTTTAAGAAAAAAAAAAAAGATTACCTCAGCAATGTTTATTACGACAAAGTCAACAATAGACATAACTTATATAGAATTGGCCAGTATAAAATAACAGCTACTGAAAAATGTATTACGAAAAAACCCATAGTTACCTCAGCATTGACTATTACGACAAAGACATAACACCTTTAGTAATGGTTATTACAACAGAGCCAACTAATACATAAATACATCAGAATTTACTGTTTGGACAAAGCTAGCAAAACCATAAATTCTGATCTATTAATTGACTATGCAGCAAATTCAAAATTGATTATTACTGCCAAGACCTTATTACTTTATAATCGATTGTTAGGTACTCCTGAAATCGTTCTTTCGACGAAGTAAGTTAAGAAATCCTATAGGATTCACCTTCAAAAAAAGTTACTTACAAATTCGGTATTACGAAACAAATTATTACCCCAGCATTAACCACTTCAACAATGTTTATTAAGTCAGTCAACTAAGACATAACACTTATAGAATTGGCCATTATAAATAGGAAACAAAAAGCCTTGCTACCTCACCATTGACTATTACGACAAAGACATAACATCTTCTTATTTTACTTATGATTATTACGAAAAAGCCAACTAAGACATGTTTCCTACAGAATTGGCCATTACAATGAATACAATTACTTAAAAATGTAACATTACGAAAAACGTACTACTTCAGAATTTATACTGTTTCGAGAAAGACACAACTTCTTATTACAGCAAAACCACAAATTCTTTAGTATTGGCTGTTACATCAAATACAGCAAATTCAGAATTGGTAATGACGTCAATTATCGCATAAATAATTCAGAAATCCTCAACAAAGACACAACACCTCAAGAATTGACCATTCAAAGTACATTACTTCGATATTTATTAATAGGAACAAAGCATAATTTTTTCAGAAGTGAGTGTTACGACAAAGAATTGATTATTACAATAATAATTCACATTTACTATTACGGCAAAGATACAACTATTTCAGAATTGACTATTGCAACAACAACAAATTCACTTCTCAAATTGTCGTAATTATCTTTGTTTTTATTTTAATGGTCATCTGTCTCTTTTTTAACTTTATTTGTTATGACTGAATCGAGGTTTTTTCGTAAAGCGAAGAACTTAGTGGATCATTGCTTATTCCGGTCAGTACCTCATGTTAGAAGAAGAGAGACAAAGCCCAATAGGCGGAAAAAAGGTTGTAATTGATTCCAGTGATTGTTCTATACAGTAAGCAATGTAACAAAAATCACTAAAATAAAATTTACTAGAAAACATTTACAAATATTATTGTCATTCTATCTTTAACAGAAATGAGTTGAGTTTAAAGAGGAAAATTTCCAGTTTTTGCATCTGGCAGTCAGTCCCTCGATGGGAAATAGATGCGGAAGAATATTGACTAAGCAGGTAGGAACCTATGCCAGAAGGGTAGAAACGACGTACTGCGGACGCCCTGATTGATACCGGCCAATAAAAAACCCACCGCCAATTCCAAACGATCCACAACTTCCAGTCGGACCTCTTTCTAATTGATGGCCGCTGCATCCGTCCAAATTGGTCCGAGGGCTTAATTAAATCTCAATCACAAGACAAGACTGGGCAATTTGTGAAACCTTTCCGACAAAGATCGAATTCCTACTGGGAAGTGGGGGTGGAAATTGGGTTTCTTTCGGAAAAAGACATAAGAAAGAAGATTTACATTATATTTGGTTAAACAAAGAAATAAACAAATTATTATTATTGAGATATCGTGAGATGCGGTCTATGGTATGATGTAGGTTTTTGAAAAACATTTTCTTGATCGTGTCAACGTTTCGATCTTCATTGAGATCATCTTCCGGGCTCAAAGTGTTCGTCTTCTGTGTACTTGTGCCATTCTTGTGTGTCGTGTTGAGAGCGCGTAGTACATTATTTATTATTACTAATAATAAGAACAACCAAAGATTCTCCTTTTCCAAATGTTGGTATTATTTATTTTTGCATGTAAATTTTCATTATTTTTTGGCTGTTTATCATAGTTATAATTAATCCCTTCTTGTAAATTATTTTTTCAGGACGTGTATTTCTTGTAATAGTCAATTGACAGTATTTCTTCCTTGATAAGTTTGTCTCTGTTTCTTTGTTGCAACAGTCAATCCATACTGATATCTTTCTTTGTTGGTAGGCTTGCCTTTGTTGTAATAGTCAATTCGTACTGACAGTATTTCTTTGTCGATTGGTTTGTCTTTGTTGAATAGTCAATCCATACTGAAAGTATTTCTTTGTCAAAAGGTTTGTCTTTGTTG
>CM077109.1:10118728-10132164 GCA_039619505.1 Cimex hemipterus
CTGGATTTTTTTGTTGTTTGTGTCCTTCTAGTCATAGTCATTTCTGAATTATTTGGATTTTTGAGATTGTGTATGTCTTTGTAATCATAGTCATTTCTAATTTATTTAGATTTCTGTTGTTGTTTGTGTCTTTGCAATCAATGTCATATCTAATTAATTACTATTTCGTTGTTGTATGTGTCTTTTTAGGCATAATCATTTCTGATTTATTTGGAATATTGTGTCTTTGCAGTCATAGTCATTTCTGAGTTATTTGGATTTTTGTGATTGTTATGTCTTTGTAATCATAGTCATTTGTGTTATTTGATCTTTGCTCAATTATGTGTCTTTATATTGTCAATTATGAATTAATGGAGCTTTGTCAGTGTCTGTGTTGTCATAATGAATTGTGGGTAATTTAGAAATTTTTTGGTGTCTTCGCATTTTTAGTCACCATTCAATTCTGAGTTGTTTAGAATTGTAATCTTCACAGGGAGATGGGTTATTGGGCAATTGACGATGTTTTTTTGTAGTTACAGTCATTTTCTCGTTTTTGTCGAATAACCAGTTCAGATCTGTAAAACTGTTTAGTTTCATTCAATTGTGTCGAAACATTTAAAATAATCGTCAATTTGAATAGAGTTAAATATTGATAATATCATGGTGTTTGTGAACCTATTCAGTCCAGTTGTTTTTGTTTGTCGATTGAAAAATCTTTGTAGTTACCAACAATTCTTAATTATTTGGTTTTTGTTGGTGGCTGTGTCTTTGTCGTAATGGTCAATTCAGATGCATTTGGCTCATTGTTTCTGTTATTGTCTTCTTAGTTATAGCCAATTGAAGGTAATATTAGTTTATGAAGTCTAATTATATTGTTACATTACTATGTATTTCTTGTAAATACCATAATCTTTCATTGTAAATGAGAAAAGATGTTTGTCGTTCAATTTTTATTTCAATAGGTAGTTTTGTCTTTTTTTTTTAAAGCGTTAAATTTTATTTTATAGTCCATAGGAGGTAGTAAAGATTTTGGTTATTCTCTACTAGTTGGTTCAGGGCTAGCCGTAATAGTCTGTAATGTTGTAATGTTAATTTTTTTTGTTATGACTAAATCTTTATGCTATGTTTTTCAAACCGCAGTTCTGTTTCATCAGAGTGCCGATCGGCCAGAGCTGCCCCCCCCCGGCTTATGCTTTCCCCAGACGTCCCGGCGGTTTTCTCCTTCTCCAAAACCACTTTGCACCCCAAGACCAAGAGTTGATAAATCGTCCAAGTTTGATGGTCCCGTGGTGTCCAGGAAATTGAAGACAGGATATGTGGCGGCTGGCCTTCCCTTTGAAACAAAAGGGTGGCCCCGTCCCTCCTTTTGTCCCGTGCTCAGTCCGACTGTAAAATGAGTGGATTAATTGCAAAGTACATTTTCCTTTGTCTCCGCTCCGGCTTGTTTGAAATCAGAAACTCACACCTGCCCACTTTGAATTCCGTACTATCTCAACCGCTTGGGATTATTATAGACAAATTGTACGACACAAAAACAGTAAATAGAACGCCCTGCTGAAAGATTTCTCTAATTTTAAAAATTGTCAACCACCTTATTAAATATTTATTGGATTTTTGTCGATTTCTTCTGTATATTTCATCCACGCGCCATTAAAGAAATACATATTTAAAAGAGATCACCTAGGTTTGATGAAGCATACACAATATATGCGACGATGTGGCTGAAGCTTCGTGAATTCCTCCAGGGTGCTCGAACGACCACGCGTTCAACAATATTATTAAATAATAATTCTGGCCCCGTTCCGCATTTACTTACACTCCAAGAAAATGGTTTTCACGTTGTTTACTTAAAGTCCGATCCGTCTTTACAATGCCGGTTTACGATCCCATCACGGGATATGATTAATTCATTCTTAATAGATACTTGCCAGTCAACGTGGATCTGGCGCTGGCCGGAGTTGATGTCATATTATTAATTCATCATCAGAATTGGGGCCCTCTCGGAAAGGACGGGCGGCATTAAATTTGAAAGAGGACAGTGAGGTTTGTTCCGAAGCCTAAATAATCCTTCAAGCCGTCTTAGATATTTACTCGATCCGGTCATGATTTCTTCCGAGTAATTTCTTTTATTATGGCCGACATATAAAACCTGCGTAGTACATTATGAAAAACTCCGCAACACGAAATTCAATGATTAGATAGAATATTTCCATACTCTATTGGATTGAACGTATCTTCTTTGTCTTGGTAATTAATATCTAGTTAATAGTTCCGTAGTTTTACCTTATATCTAGTTATGATTTTAATAATAGACAATTAGAGGGAATTCTGTAATTTGTTAACGGCAATGTATCATAATAGTCAATGATTTTTTAGGCACTTTTTGTTAGCTGTGATTG
Organism: Cimex hemipterus; assembly: GCA_039619505.1. Taxonomy (NCBI): domain Eukaryota; kingdom Metazoa; phylum Arthropoda; class Insecta; order Hemiptera; family Cimicidae; genus Cimex; species Cimex hemipterus. Next base: position 10,121,107 of record CM077109.1, read on the forward strand.
TAGTAACAGTCAATTTTGGTTTAGCTAATTACTTTACGATTTTAGTGTATCGTAATAGTCAACGGTAAGTACTGTCTTTTTATTGGCTTTTGTCGTGATATTCATCTTTGATATAGTTAGGTATTTCTCGAGTGCATTGTGTCGTAATAGTCAATGGTTAGTAACGGTTGCCGTTTATTTGTAGTAATAGTCAATCAAGTAAAAATTGACTCGTTTCTTTACAGCACTGGTAGTCAGTCAATGATTCATAAACTCTTTGTTGCTGGCTATGACTGAGGTGACAGACAATTTTGATTTAGTTAGCAAGTCGTTTGTTGTCAATACAATATAAATTTTTTTTCAATAATAGTCAATTTTGAAAATTGGATTGACTTTTTGTACTTTTAGTAGTTTTTGTCGAATTGGACTAGTCAAAAAATTGTTAACTATTCTTTTTTGCATCATCAGAGCCAATTACCTACTTGGTAATGGAAACATTTACATGAGGTTGGAAGTTATCCAGGAATACATAAAATATTTCAAAAACGTTTAAATTCGAACATTACTTATTTCTCGTGGGTGCGTTTTAAATTTGTAGTCCAAATCTTTGTCGGAGACTTAATATTTGTGTTAAGTCAATTAGGAATTGAGGTAAGGAGCAGTAATGCCGCGTTTTTCTTGGTTGCTGTTTGTTAGTAGTAATAGTCAATACTGACGTTTTTTCTTTGTTTTTGTCAGGTTCTTTGTCGTAATAGTCAATTATTGGCGTCTGTCACGTCGTTTTCTTATTAGATTCGTTGTTTATTTTGTAGTCAATTTTAAGTCTAATTGTAAAATTAGTCAGTTAGTGAATTAAATGCAATTATTTTCATTCATTTATACAGATGTCAAGAGTTCTGTTGCAGTAATTTTGTAATTATTTAGAAATCGTGAGATGCGATCTGGTTTTGGTTTCAGAAAAATATTTTATTTACCGTGCCAACGTTTCGATCTTTAACGAGATCATCTTCAGCGCTCAAAGTGTTTGCCTTCTGTGCAGTTGTACCATTCTTGCCTGTCGGATTGAGCGTGCTCGAATAAAGCCAAGAATGACATAGCTACACGGAAAACAAACACTTTGAGCCCTGAAGATGTTCTCAATAAAAATCGAAACGTTGGCAGGATGAGGAAAATGTTTGTCTGAAACCTACATCACACCAGGCGGCACACATAATTTTTTATTTGCACAGCCTTCAAAGATAATCATAGTCCAATAATTAACTAAGGGGTGTACTGGAATTAATTGTAAAATAAAGAGAGGAAAATCGATCATCGTCCGAGGCCTCAGGACCCGTGAAATGGAATCGCTGATCGGACGTTCTGCGGGAGAAAGCTCACGGTTTCTCGTCAAACGAGTAGAGAAGAGGTGGAAAAAAGTTGGCAAAATAGAAATAAAGGCAGGCTAACCTTCAGCATATCCCATCGTGATCGATTCAAATCAAACCAATCAAAATTGATCTTCCCGATTACTGGACTAGTCGTCAACTTTTCCAATTACTTTCATAACTTTAAAAAAAAATCTATTCACGGAGTGTGGAGTGGAGTCCAAGAGGTTGTCGATAACTAAATCTTGCTCTGCATGAATTTTAAAAAAAATTGTAAGCGTACCTTGTTGGATATTTTCTTTGTTCTGTTTATTTATTTGATTAGGTTTAGTTAAATAGCGATCATTCGTTACAAACTTTTTTCTCCGTCGGTTTTCTTCTTGATGTAATTTGACAGTATAAAGTTTTAATATATGAATGTAAATATTTCTTAAGTCTTTAGATATTTATGTAAAAGTGGAAACTAGAAAATGGAGATCCTTTGAATTAGAGTAAATATGTTTAAAAATCTATATTTTTCTTTGACTTTCTTTGGCCTCCCATTATAGGCGTGATCAAATGAAGCCCTTACAAACTCAAATACCTATGAACAAAAATTAAAAAATTAAATTTTAGCCTCCTAGTAACGGTTTTGCGGATATGGGGTCGTCCTTTGTTTTTGTAGTTGTTTCTTTGCTGTAATAGTCAATTATGATATTATTGTCTTTGGAGTTTATCAGGCCTTATTTTGTGTATTGTTTTTTTTGTCGATATATTTGCATGTATTTTGTTTTTGTTTTGTGGCGATAACGGCCAATTCCTAGATGAATGAAAATTCGTAATTAGTGATATGTTCGTTCAAATTTTGGAAAGTTAATAGTAGAATGTTAAACAGTTTGTCCGGTGCTCGCAAGCTCCGAATAAATAATTCCTCGTCCGTGTTTACGGGGTTTGAACCCCTTGACTATCATTTCCCCGGAATTAACTTTAAACCCTTTCTGCGTGTGCACATCGTTTGCGTGCGTGTCGAGTTGAATGGGGTTGAAAAATTCCCTCCTCACATCGTTGAAAATGTCCGGCGGGGAATGCGAAGAAGGACGAGCGATCTGAAAATTAATATCGCCCTAGTGAAGAAAACAGGTCGGAATTTTTTTGAACAATTTAAGAGTATGGGAATTTAACAAGCTGTTAAGTTGGAAAAAGGTCATTTTTTGTCTATACTCAGAAGATATTGTCTCGAGTTTTTGGAAGGGAGGCCGGAATGACAACAGAATAAAAGAAGGGTTGGAAAGTTGAATCCTTGCAGGCGAAAACAATGGGATCTTCATAATTCGTTGGTCTCAAGAACTCGCCTAGTAAAGGGAAGGGAAGATACAAGCTATTAAAAAGCTTTTCCCCCTTTATCTTTCTTTTGTTATCCACTTTTCCCTTGAAATGTGAATGTACGGGATTGATGTGTCTGGGGATAATCGGGATAGTTGCGAGATTCAGGGGTTTGTTCTAGAAAAGACTTAGATTAGGAAAGGACCTCGATCTCGTTTCGGCCAAATGGCAATCCAGTACAATTGTCATTCCAAGTCCTCCGCCCGGCTTCGCTGTTTCACCGGAATAGAGATTTCTGGCAGTTTCGGTTCCGTTTATTCCCTTTTCTATAGTACTGCTTGTTTAACATCCTTCCTTACATGGATTAATCTTACATTTTTTAAAATGAAATGATAATTAATTAACATGTTTATTCCAGTACGAAAAACGGATGAATTATGAACCTCCTACAGGTTGCAAAGATTAATCTTTTATTTATTCCGGTCAATTATGTTAAAATAGATGATGAGCTTATCTGCACTCGACTTGTACGCGCAGATTTTCTATGTTCTTTATAAAATGATTAAAATATGCCATTTAAATTATATAATCAAAAATATAGCTTGGCTGTTTGAAATAAATTTAGTTTGCTTCTTTTTTTTTTCCTTCAGCCTGTCAATCGCTTCAGCAGTAATTTTGTGTTTATAAAGCGTAAAATAATCCCAGAAAGTACGCGACTATTACTGATATTTTTGCAGCAAAGACACCGCGATCAAAAAATTGACTATTACGACAAAGATTCCCCTGCTAGTAAGTTAACGTTGGCGTATTACAGTTAAAATCTGTCATGCATCTAAATTAATTTTTTCGACACAATAGTTTAATATTGACTCTTATGACAAAGACTCCGCCACAAAATGAAATTCGAACCTATTTTCTATAGCATGATAATTTCCTACTATCAAGACTATTTATATAATTTTTACTTCTAAGACATCGTTACCAATGTAGATATCATTACCTCAGATTTGATAATTACAACAAAGACACCGCCATAAATTTAACCTCAGTATTGGATATAGTTTTATAATTTTTTACAACCAGGACACATTGAATACTACAAAATGGTACCTAAACTCACTTTGATTATTATTATAAACTTATAGCCACTCATTTTTGACTACACCGCAAATAATGTAGGTATTACATCGGAATTGATTATTACGACAAAAACGCCGCCACAAACTGAGACTTAATCTCAGTATCGACTATTACTAAAAATTAAATTATAAATTGATTTCCGTAATAAATATTACTTTCGAATGTCCTGTTTCGACAAAGACAACGCTGGGACGTAACTCAGTACTGTATAAGTACTTAAAGTACTTAAATATTTCTACTCTTTTTGCTTACGAATTGAAATTTTATTTTTGAGTGTGTATTAATTAATGACCGTTAATCGAGAATTATTTAGAAATCGTGAGATGCGGTTTGGTGTGACGTAGGTTTTAGAAAAACATTTTCATTACCTGCCAACGTTTCGATCTTTATTGAGAACATCTTCAAGGTTCGATGTGTTTTTTTCCGAGCGGATGTGCTATTCTTGGCTGTCGGGTTGAGCGTGCTCGAACAAAGGCAGGAATGACACACCTACAGGAAAAACAGTCACTTTGAGCTCTGATGATGGTCTTAATAAAGATCGAAATATTGCCACGGCAAAGAAAATGTTTTTTCTAAAACCTACGTCACACCAGAACGTATCTCACAATGTCCAAATAATCTCTAATGAGGTTTTAGAAAAACATTTTCTTTACCTGCCAACGTTTCGATCTTTATTGAGAACATCTTCAGGGTTCGAAGTGTTTGTTTTACTTGGAGGTGTCTCATTCTTGCCTTTGTTCGAGCACACTCAACCTGACAGACAACAATGACACTACATGGACAAACCGCTTTGAACTCTGAAGATGCTCTCAATAAAGATCGAAACGTTGGCAGGTAAAGAAAACGTTTTTCTAAAACCTACGTCACATCAGACCGCATCTCACGATTTCTAAATAATCTCTTGTAAGGTTTAAAAAAAACATTTTCTTTATCGGGTCAACGTTTCTATGTTTATTGAGATCAGCAAACACTCTGAGCTCTGAAGATGATCTCAGTAAAGATCGAAACGTTGGCAGGATAAAGAAAACGTTTTTCTAAAACCTACGTTACGCCAGATCTCGAAAAAATCTTTAATTAGTATTGACTATTACTACAAAGATGTAATACTTCATCATTGATTTTTACAACAAAAGCACCGCAAAGATTAGAACAAGAGAAATTAAACTTATCACCTCAGTTATTGACTATTAATTTATAAAAAGAATAAATATGAACATTATCTTTATTTGCAATCGGCCGGTACAAATTTTTTCGTCTCTTTAAATGAAATTAACTTGGTTCAGCAGGTCAATTGATTTTTATTTATTGTAAATGTAATACAATTAGCCAGTTAATTTACAAAACAGGCATTATGGCGGTTGAGTCAATATTCAACCGAGGTCATGGCTTAAACGAAACGTGTCGGTCATCGTCATAACCGTGACTGTTGAGGGCGCGGTAGCCAATTTGTAACCGATGCCCTGCTGACAATTATTACAGCACCTCGGGGAAATAGAGTCCGTGGCCCGTCGGTCCTCGCTCGCAGTCCTCTCGGCCACCGGCGTCCTGCTTTCCTAATCCCTTTAACCTAATTGCTCGGCTCGAACGAGCGAGACGAGGCGAGTAACGTTGGGGAAAAAACAGACCCAAATAAATCACGGGCTTGTTAATATTAGAGCAGTTGGGACGTCGCCTTCCGAGCTGCCAATTTATACGGGCCTCTTCCTTCCAACCTATATCCTTCCTTCATTCCAGAGCCGCGATCGATAACACTTAAATATAACGTCTAAAAGTAAATAAACACATTTATAAGAAAAACTTGTTAAACGAATCATCGGAAATCCCGTTGGTTTAATTATTTAAGTAAAAAATCCTTTTAGAGAAATTTCCCACCTCCTAATAACTCAAATTCCAATTTCGATCAATAATTATAATTGAATATAAAATGGGTTATTCGTATCGAAAACAATTTCTGATATTAATAATTGAGCAGGGGGAGGCTTTCACCATTCCCCAGAAACCTGAGTGGGAGCCTCCCTCAATCTTAAATTTCTTATTAAAGCAACACACCTGCACACATCAATAAATACGCATGAGTGTATATTGGATAATGTGGATGGCTGTAGTACTGAGAGGCGAGGGAAAGCAAGGAGAAAATGTTGAAGAAAAAAAATTATAAATAACGTTTGATACAAAATTTGAAATTGTAAGTAATAGCTTTTGAAAAATTCGTTTTTAAATTAATTTTAACAAATATAAAATATTAAGGATGAATTTTGCTTATTTAATATTACTTTTTCTTAAACATTCATTCCATTAGGTAGCAATTTCTTGGTAGATTAATCAATCCCAAGTACATCTATCATTGATCTATATAATCTGTAAGTTCTAACTTTAGCAAAAATGTTATTACATTTTTCCCCGGGAAATAATTTTAAATCCGACTTAAAGCACAACAATATAACGTCAGTAACCAATTACAGCTTTGAGAAAACAATTTTCATTTTGGTTTTCCGTCTTTTCTTCATTTTGCGCTTGTTCAAGCGGAATCTTTCTTGAAAACTTCCCCCGTCCGGGAAACTGACAATTGATCGATCACGTCTCCCAATCTTTTACGATAAATCCTATCATCGATAACGTTGTTTAGTTATTTTAATTAGAATTGTAGAGGTGTAAAGATGTTTCTTTATAGTAATTTCAATCCAGAAAGTACAATACAAACTAAGTACTTACAGATTAGAATTCCAGGTATAAGAATGTTTTTATAGTAATCTTAAGCCAGGAAAGTTCAGTAACTTAGTACTTACAGATGAGAATTCCAGGTATGAAAATGTTTTTATAGTAATTTCAAGACAGGAATGTACAGTACAAACTTTGTACTTACAGATTAGAATTCCAGGTATTAAAATGTTTTTATAGTAATTTCAAGCCAGGAAAGTACAGTAAATCTAAGTACTTACAGATTAAAATTCTAGGTATAATGCGGTTTTTTTATAGTAATTTCAAACCAGGAAAGTACAGTAATTTAGTACTTGCATAATATAATTCCAGGTATAAGGATTTTTTAAATAGTAATTTCAAAACAGGAAAGTACAGTACAAACTAAGCACTTACAGATTAGAATTCCAGGTATGAAAATGTTTTTATAGTAATTTCAAGCCCGGAACATACAATAAAAACTACAATAAGTACTTACAGATAAAAATTCTATGTATAATGAGGGGTTTTTATAGTAATATCAAACCAGGAAAGTACAGTATAGATTAAGCACTTATAGATTAGACTTCGAGGTGTAAGAATTTTTTATTGTCATTTCAAACCTGGAAATTAAAGTATAAACTAAGTACCTACAGATTAGAATTTCAGGTATAAGGATATTTTTTATTGCAATTTCAAACCAAGAAAGTACAGTAACTTAGTACTTACAGATTAGAATTCCAGGTATAAGAATGTTTTTGTAGTAATTTCAAGCCAGAAACGTACAGTAAAAACTAAGTACTTACAGACTAAAATTCTAGGTATAATGAGGTTTTTTTTTAATAGTAATTTCAAACCAGGAAAGTACAGTATAGATTAAGTACTTATAGATTGGACTACGAGGTGTAAGAATTTTTTTTGTTGTCATTTCAAGCCTGGAAATTAAAGTAATAAATAAGTACCTACAGATTAGAATTTCAGGTATAAGGATGTTTTTTATTGCAATTTCAAACCAGGAAAGTGCAGTGTAAACTAGGACCTTACAGATAATGCTTCCAATCCAAAATGATTCCAAATTAATTCAATACTTGGCCCACTTTTTACCAGGAAGGGGATGAAACTAGAAAATAAAGTTTTGTCATTTTTTCCTCCGGGTTTCGAACTTTTTCAGATAACGAGGGCAAGGAGCTTTGCAATATAATGCTTTACAACTTAAATTGAACATACGACTACAGTGGCAAGGACGGTAATAGTACACTATTCCACCGCGAGAATTACGAGAAGTTCGGCTGTTCAACCATCTCCGATTCCACCAAATGATGCATATACATTTCTGTGTTTTTCTGAGTTCGGCGTATTGAATACATTTTTCACCTTATATTTAAAAGACGAGTTTGGCGTTACCCGTGGTTTCCTTAAAATTGATAAACAAATAGAAAGTAGACGTTGGAGGCCGTGTTCGTAGTTTCGATCAATTAAGTGTATTTTGGAAGTTTTCCTTGTATTTTTGGTCGATTTAAGGGTGTATCTTAAACCTACCGTGTAGCTTGTAATCTTTTACGCAACAGCCAATAAAGTGAAAATTAATCGGTTGTATGTATCGTTGGATATGTGTCTTTGTAGTAATAATCAATTGGGTGAATTTTTAGACTTCGTTAGTATTTTGGTCAATTGCTATATTATTATTGAATAACTTTCAAAACGGGTATTAGGAAATCAAATAAAAACTGTTTACCATCACTCGATTGTACATTTTATCGAAACATTATTCAACAAATTGACGTGTACACAACAGAACTCGATCGCTATAGGCATTTGTGTCTGTTTTGGCTGTCATGCTTTCGTGACAGGCTTATTTGTGTGGAACTGAAAAAAATTAATTATACATTCTTCGCAAAAAGTTAAAATAAAAAATCAAATTTCTCCCATAACCTTTATAAATAAGTTTAAAAGCCCAACTGTGGAGGTTTTTTTTTTTTTTTTTGTTCAAAAACAATAAAGGCTATGAATTATTTATGTTAATTAAGTATTTCGTGCGACAAAAGGAACGTTATGAAATATCTGGAATGCATAATCTAGTAAGCTCGAGGTAAACGAATTAAATTGGATATGTGCTTTGCCCTTTCTATTCCCTTTATAAGTATACTTTCATAAAAAAAGTCGAAAGGTTAGCGCTGAAAGTAAATAAACGGCTTGAAAACAGTCGATCGAGTTCTCCCCTTCGTCAGGTATGTCAATCCGCATTAAGCTGGAATTTTTAATTTTTTCCTTGCTTAATTTTACACGATAGCCCAGGGGGCGGCCTTCGAGTTTTTATTTGTTCTGTCTGGAAATTTGAAACATTGCGGGAAACCCTTGGAGGGTAAGAGCGAGAGAGATGCGCGTATAGAGTTTTCAACGGTTTTCCTCTAGGGCTCTTCTGAAAATACTGCATTCCACATGGGTTGTTATAACTGAAATATTTTCTATTTTACCTTTCCTTTTCACTATGTCCTTATACGGCAAATATAGTGTCTTATATATCATCTTTTGTCTAGATAATAAGACTCGTTCGATTGTCAATTTGAACATATTCCGATTAAATTCATTTCAACCTGCTTTGTAAACGCACCTATCTCACAACTTAGGTAAAAGTTATTAAAACTACACTAATTTCCTGGTCAGCATGACCAATTAATATATTACAGTTAATTATGGTTTTTAGTTGACATAAAAAATTCAATGGTACGAGCGGGATTCGAACCCACGATCTTCGTCTTGATACGCCGCTGTTCCGCCACTTGACCTATCGTGACCTCGATCCACTCAGACACCAACTTCATATCCTAACTTGCTAGCCTCTCATATATATATATATATATATATATACATATATTAACATTCAGATTTAAATGAACCGCCATGCCCCTCCATACACTCTAACAGTGCAAGGGGTCGGGGCCAAGAAAGGGCTATATTTTTTAAAGTGCTAATTCAATTCCCTTTTTGGCTTCTGTGGGTAAACAGTTATTTTGGTAAAAAAAGAAAAATTGGGTGCGCACACTATTCATGTGAGTTAAATTTTTATTACTTTGACGTCAAACCAAAAATAATAACGAAAATAATAATTGTAATTTAGTTTTTAAAAGGAAATATTTTTTTTAGAAAGAAAAACAGCAGAAATAATATTTATTGAAAAAATTGTGTTCAAAGTTTAATTCCATTTTTATTTGGTGGTCAAAAAATTTAATAATAATGATTTCTTTACGTTTCTTTATAAAACTATAAAACAAGAATTAAATCCATTTTAAAATTAAAATTTGTAGATTTGAGATAAGCTTATTATATGTTAGAAGGATTCTTTAAATTAAAAACAATAATTAATGAAATATGTTGTAAGTTAGGGTGAAATAAATTATAATTAAGAATTCAAATTCAACAAAGATTCGGTGTAGTATTCATTTTGATTTCAATGAAACATAAAAGGTGCTTGATCGATAAAAGAAATTATTTCGGTCAGGTCCGAGCGTTAAAAACGTCTGGGACCTTGTTTTCGATTTTCGAATTCAGGGGTGGGCCCAACAAAAAAGAAGAACGAAGCACTCTACATTACATGTATAAACATTTATATACACATATATACACGCATATATATATATACATTACATGTATAAACATTTATATACACATATATACACGCATATAAGTATATATACATTACATGTATAAACATTTATATACACATATATACACGCATATATGTATATATACATTACATGTATAAACATTTATATACACATATATACACGCATATATGTGTATATACATTACATGTATAAACATTTATATACACACATATATACGCATATATGTATATAGACATTACATGTATAAACATTTATATACACATATATATACACGCATATATGTATATATACATTACATGTATAAACATTTATATACACATATATACACGCATATATGTATATACAGGGTGAATTGCTACTCGTGCTACAAACTTCTCCAGTAGATTCTTCACCCTAAAATGAACAAAAAAGTTCATATTGTCCAGGGTCCGATTCTCAACCATTTCAGAGTAATTTCGCTTTTTATCGATTTTGAAAGATAACACGTCCTGGGGTCGGAAAATCGTGATATCTTTTAATCTAAACATTTCTCTGAAAATCTAATAGCACCGTTAAAATTCCCGTTAATTTTTCAATAATAAGATGACGGTGGCAAAATGTTTGGGCTAATTTTTGGTGTTTTATTTCAGCCAGAACTACAAAAAGAGTGGAAAATTGTGTAAATCGGAAAGTGTATAAAGTAATCCAGAGTTTCTAATTTTAGTCTCAGAAGGCAGCAAATTTGAGGAAAACTACCTGATTTAATAACGCTTCCAACGCACTCGTCATTTTCTTATTTAGTGGTTGTGAGACCAAGATGTTGATGACAAAAAGAGAAAAAATGGTGGTTCAAGGATTGCTAATGTTTGAGAGTTCAACTTTTTAGATTTAAATTGGGCCAGTTAATCTTGCCGGAAAATCTAAGTAGGGACCGATGAGGACATTTCCAATAACTCCCGCCCAAACATTGATTGAAAAACGTCTTTGGGAAT
>CM077109.1:10143040-10165115 GCA_039619505.1 Cimex hemipterus
TCAAATTCCAAAATGCCACTACCAAATAATCAGGAATTACCAAAAAATTGACTATTACTACAAAGATAAAACAACGTAAAAAAACTCATATAATAGCATTTTGTGCAAATTCCGTCATGACACTACTAATAATCTGTAATTACCACAAAATTTGGCTATTACTACAAAAACAATTCCTTTTTTTCTACGTGCTACTTAAAACAATACATTTAATTTTACTAATATGTCATGATTTGAATTTAATTTTAAAATATTCCTAAGATAAATTAATTACAAATTAAGATCATTGAGTTCAAATTTTAATTCAAAAATGTATAGTATTTCATATAAAAAACAAAAAATACAACACCTTATCCGTTGCATACGAGTGATTTTCAAATAGTACAAACACGTACAAGATTACGTACGATTTTTTAAAAATTCCAAAATGGCACGACCAAATAATCTGCAACTACCAGAAAAATTTAGTATTACAACGAAGACAACGCTTAGACCAAATGTCTTATTATTAGATTGGACGTGATTTTCAAATCGCCACCCCAAATATTACGTAATAGTCAATGAACCGTCTATACTACAAAGACAAAGCCACGTAAAAAGCTTATGTAATTCGATTTCACCGAACTTCCAAATAATCTGCAACTACCAAAATATTGAGTATTACTATTTACGAAGACAACCTTTTTTCTAAATGTTCGTTAAAACAATACATTTTAATTTTACTATTATGTCACGATTTGAATTTAATTTTTCAATAGTCCGTTAATAGATTAAATATACTAGCTGTTTAGCTCCTCTAACTTATACTGGAAAGAAACTGCCATGTAAATAATGTGAGAATCTAATGATTTTCCTACGATTGACTACAAAATAATCCATAACTAACAAATTGACTATTACTACAAACTCAAAGCCACGTAGAAATAATTTAATTTCCAATAGCTAAATGTAATCCTTTTAATTCAAAACCCATGACATTAATTATGACAACTGTATTGCTAGTTACTATACTGACTCGGCAACTTACAAAGACCCAAATATTTCTCAATTGAATATTAGTAGAAAGACATTTTTAAAACTAAATCTCAATTGTAACTAAGGGTTAATTTATTCCTGCAAAGATGTCGCCACTAATAAAATCAACAGTTCATTATTTAATTTTTAAAAATTTATAAACCGTAAAACATTGTCGCTCAATAAAACGATTAACTTTGGAATTGACAACACAACGATATTATAAAATAAAGATAAGGATTTACCGATGGATATGCATTTAAAGAAATAGACTATCAATCCAAAGAAATTGAAGCAGGAAAACAACTTTGAATTGACCAGAAGTACAAATAACATTGTATAGATTTTTTTGATTTGTAATGCAACAAAGTGCCAAAAAAGGCTTAAGAAACTGCAATAAATGACAATTGCGGCGTGTGGGCATACTAAACCATTTATTCTCACGGGTTTTGCGCGACTGTATCCCTCGCGCCTTGATTTTGGAACATTGACAGCAAGTAAAAGATCGCTACCCAGTGCAAATAAATATTTGAATAATGTCATTTTTTCGTTTAAATTTTTTTATTTACAACGTGAAACAATTTAAAATTTAATTTTTTTTAACCTCCTTTGTTTACACTTCTGAATTTGAATTTGTAAGTCCAAAAAGAAAGAATGTATAATTGTTTATATATTTATTTTTGAAAAAGGGGTATGAATGTAATATACGGGGTGAGTCATTTTTCGGCGCACCATTGTAAAATCAGCGGGCGTGAGTCTGATTATGGCTCGGCGCATTTTATTTTGTTAGTCTCGTACAAAAAAATAGGCTAGTCACTTTTAGGCGCACCATTACAAAATGGTTTTGAAGGTTGGAAGGAAAATAAACAAAACCAATATTAGTAAAACATCATTCAAACCCAACGTAAAAATTAAAAAAAAAACATTCTTTACAAATTAATTTGATTAAGGTTTAAGAGTATTTTTTCTGGTAAAGTAAAAAAAATGAATAAATGTAAAAATCTCCTTTTTTCTGATAAAGTAAAACAATTAAATAAATGTAACAACTCCTTTTTCTGGCAAAGTAAAAAAAAAATAAATAAATGAAGTAACAACCGCTTTTTTTCTGATAAAGTAAAAAACAATTAAATAAATGTAAAAATCTCCTTTTTTCTGATAAAGTAAAAAACAAATAAGTGTGAAAAATCTCCTTTTTTTTCTGGTAAAGTAAAACAATTAAATAAACGTAACAAGCTCCTTTTTCTGATAAAGTAAAAAACAAATAAGTGTGAAAAATCTCCTTTTTTTCTGGTAAAGTAAAACAATTAAATAAATGTAACGTTCACCTTTTTTCTGGTAAATTGAAAAAAATTAAAATGTAGCAATCTCCTTTTTTCTGGTAAAGTAAAACAATTGAATAAATGTAACGTTCTCCTTTTTTCTGGTAAAGTAAAACAATTAAATAAACGTAACAACCTCCTTTTTCTGGCAAAGTAAAAAAAAAATAAATGAAGTAACAACCCCTTTTTTTCTGATAAAGTAAAAAACAATTAAATAAATGTAAAAATCTCCTTTTTTCTGGTCAAGTAAAACAATTAAAAAAACGTAACAAGCTCCTTTTTGTGGCAAAGTAAAAAAAAAAAATAAATAAATAAATAAAGTAACAACCCCGTTTTTTCGGATAAAGTAAAAAACAAATAAATGTAAAAATATCCTTTTTTCTGGTAAAGTAAAACAATTAAATAACCGTAACAAGCTCCTTTTTCTGATAAAGTAAAAAACAAATAAGTGTAAAAAATCTCCTTTTTTCTGGTAAAGTAAAACATGTAAATAAATGTAACGTTCACCTTTTTTCTGGTAAATTAAAAAAAGATTATAATGTAGCAATCTCCTTTTTTCTGATAAAGTAAAAAACAATTAAATAAATGTAAAAATCTCCTTTGTTAGCAAACCAAAAATGTTCAGTCATTATAATAATTGTTTTAACAGACCTCCATTTGTTGCAACACCGTAGCCTGTGATGAATTTTTATTTTTAATTTTTCTTTGTGTTTGATTAACGTTTTCAACGTTGATTCTCTTATGGCGCGCCGAAAATTGATTCACCTTTCTTTTATGAACGTATCAATCAAAGGAAAAACGTTTCGAGTCAGACTTAAACGCACCGACGTTGATTTTCCTTCCAATAGTGCGGCAAAAAATGACTCAACCTGTATATCAATTGTAGAGCCCTGAAGAATGCTTAATAAAAACCGAAAACTTGGCAAGATACGACACTTCATTTTGGGCCGTTGATCTTCGAAGTAAATAGCGACATCTGTTTTTTCTTTAGCATTAAAAAACGCTAATTACGTTGTTTTAGGGGTATCGATTTCTCTAATTGGATTGACAGAGTCAAATTGGCGATTGGCCGATTCGAAGTCGACTAAGAGTGAATACCACGTGATTTTGCAGTAGTCAGCAGGTAATAATCGTTGGTGTCAGTGGGCGGGATCGTCGGAGAGGCGCTCTTGCGAGTCAAGAACACGACCGGTAGATGGCCCTCAGAGAATCTGAGCAGGAGACAAGGGATCGTCCTCACCCGATTGAGGATTGGCCATACTCGGTTGACACACGGGCACCTGCTTATTGGCCAAAGCCCGCGCAGGTGCCCCTTATGCTGAGAAAGGTTCCGCAATGTGTCCCACATAATAGAGGCTTGTGACGCCTTGGCGCCATACAGAGACCGTGCAGGCATGCCGCCGGATTTCAGAAGAGTCCTCGAGCACGGTAGCGGGTTTCTGAGTCCCCTGTTCCGCTTTCTAGGGGAAATTGGGGCTTTTTATTGTATGTAGTATGTCTTATGTGTCTTTGTTTTTGGTCTGTGTGTATGTAATTATTGGCGTGAATATAACGTCACCATCGCCCCTCGAACGATGAAAGCGAGTGTGTTCGAAGTCGATGGCGGAATATTAATAAAAGTACCTCATCGACCCCAATCTACCTTAGTTTAAGTGTAGGTCGGTGGGGGAATATCAAGTACTCCACCGACCAAACGGAATGTACTGTATGAATGTTGTGTTTGAACGGGTATAGAATGTGGGGCTGAAACGACCAAGATGTCGGAAGCCCCAGCAAAAAAATAAAAATCGATGGCAGGCCTGCCATTGCATCGATTTTCCACGATATTCGATTATTCTTTCAGCAGGGGGGCGAAAATTCTTTAGATAACCCATAATTAAAACCTGCAATGCAGTTTTTTAACCCCTCCTCCCTTTGTTGAATCCCTGCGACCTCCTTGAATTTATTAGGCGTTCACGACGGGATAAAAACCGACCGGTTGGGGGGGGGGAGGCAAATAAAATAACAAAATTATTCTTTAAATTTGGTAAATAAAGAGAATTTACGTTTTTTTTTATGGTATCTTTAGTCCTTGTAATTTTCACCTTGCGTCGTTATCATTTTGGTCTGTTTTTGAATGAAAGACAGCACAGATATGAAAAAATACGCGATAAACATTCATTGAGATTAAACGGATCAAGACGATCAGGGATCAAACAGGTGGAGAAACATTCAACAAGTCGCTGACCAACAAAATAAATCCACCTACTTGTTGCTGATTTCTTTATTTGCTTTATGCTTTCCCCAGAGTTTTTAATGACTAATTATTATATTTTATTTTCAATGCGCTGTCTCCCGGGATGATTTATAGACAAGCCAACTCGAAGCGGATTCGAAAGATGATCGGAGATGATCAGACCGATCGAACTGGCAATTTATATTCGCCCTGAAAATATAGACAGGTCGAAAAGCCGGCGCGGCCGTAACGCACTTCCATTTTCATGTAGATAGGTTTTTTTTTTTCTCCTAAGATATCGCCGCTTTCTCGAAAAGTCGGGCCTCTTTGAAACGACGCGTAATATCCAGTGTATATCGCGTTTTAAATTTATTATATTTGCCCATTTATCTTTCTACGCTTACAAGGTATAAATGGACGCGTTTGATATTATTTCTCATTAAACCAGGTTTTAATCATTTTTAAATCAAACGTCTTTTTGGTTTATTATTCGACGCTTGAGAAGCGGGCAAGATCGATATTTAAGATAAGGAAGACCTATAAATCGAGTATAAAGAGGTCTTAATTAAACAATCCCCTTGTAATGAACACATCTCTTGAAAGCGTTATTCATAAAAGGCCGACTGGAAATAATGGGTCCTTCCTTAATGCCATTACATTTATTAAGGTAAGACACACCTGTACCCTTTACGTACCGTGATTTACGCTTATGATTTGATTTTATTGGCTTCCAAATTGATCGTGTATCTTTCTAACTTTTGGCTGATTTGCTTGGATATCAATGAAGGATCTCCATTTTGCTGAGAAAAATTAATGGTTTATCGAAAACGTCGTGATGTCGATCGTTAAATTAACAAGACGAAAATGATGTCATTTACACAATTACAAATCTTACAATACTGCATAAAATCCTATTCTTAGGCTTTTTATGCAGCAGAGAAATGTCCTGGTTGTAGCAGTTTTTAAAATACAAAACCAGATATCAATTAACTTTTTTAATATTGTGCGGTGATTTGTGACCGATGATTATCGGAAATACGATGCGAACTGGTGTGATGTAGGTTTCGGGAAAAAAATTCTTTATCGTGCCAACGTTTCGACCTTTATTGAGATCATCTTCAGGGCTGAAAGTGTTTGTCTTCTGTGTAAATTGTGTCATAATTGCGTGTCGTGTCGAGAATGCACTAAATTCACTTTTTCACCACACCCTACATGTATTTGTTAAATTTAAACAACGTTTGTAAATCCCAGGCACAGAAGATGATCTCAATAAAGTTCGAAACGTGCACAGGAAAGAAAATGTTTTTCAGAAACCTACATCACACCAGGCCGCATTATGTTTTAGATTTCTTATTTAGTCTCATCTTGGTTGTATTCTTGATGAAATTGACTTTGAAATATTAATCTATTTTGTGGGTAGTCATTTCGTTGGTGGGATTTCTTTGTCGTGTTAGTCTATTTTGAGGTAATTTTTATATTGATGATGTTTTGGTTTTTCTAGTAAACATCAATTCTGATTTCGGTTGTGTCGGAGTATTTGCAGAAGTATTCTTTGGTGAAGTCGTATTACGTTTTACAATTCTTCTTTAGTCTCATCTTTGTTATCTTCATGATAAAATGTCTTGGAAAAAATAATTTATATTCGTTATTTTATTTTTTGAAGTAATTATTTTGTTAATAGAAATGTTAAATGATGGGGTGAGTGTGGTGTTCAATACTTTCCAAAAGGATAGTTCTTATTCACAGTAAATTGTTCTGCAACGGCCGGATTTCGAGCCTCTTAGCTCATCATCAGGTTGAAGGACTTCTACAGCCACGTCTCTCGACGTGCATTGCCAAAGTGAAACCGCTGATACCTCCGCCAACGCGACGTTCCAATTAACAGCTGATTTTTAATGACGCTCAATTTGAACGTGCGAAACGCGGAAATTATAACACAAAAAATATTAGAATAAAAATAGTAACAATTAAAATAGTTTAATTATTTGGATGTTTGATATTATTTATATGCATATTTAAAATGGGAGGTAGATCAAAATCTGTTATATTATTAATGCATTTATCACCATGTTCAATTTTACATTTTTAAATTTGGGTTGAATTTATGTTTTGTTTCTTTTAGATGGCCGTTAAATTCCGAAAATTTGCTCGATTTAGGCAAGTGTTCTTTTACTCGCTCGTTTTTATTTCTCTTCCGCTTTGTCCTATGCATTTAATATCACAATCATTACAATTGAATTGGTAAACCCCGCTTTTTGCCAAATTGTCTACTCTGTCTTTAGGTCTTGAAAGGATGTTTCTAAGCGAGCCCGTACTTCTAAAAGCTATTCTAAACCCTTCTTGTTTAAAAATTTTGCTAACTTTTTCTGATAATTCCCCAATGTATGGCAAACAACGGAAACCTAATGATTCGTTTATAGTGGGGTAACTGAGTCCTATTGTTTCGTTTAAAGTTAATTTTTTTATTCTTTTAACTAGCAACCTATCAATAAATATTTCTTGATACCCGTTGTTTTTTGCTAAGGTTTTAATAATTATTAATTCTTTTTTATAGTTATCAGGTGTTAGCGGAAGTTTCAACATTCGGTCTATGAGCCAAATGAAACCAGCAGCCTTTTGGGACCATGGGTGGGAAGAATCCGCGGGTATCATAGTGTCTGTAGCTGTGGGTTTTCTATATACATCTATTTTTATGAGGCTGTTTATTATGGACAGTTTTAGGTCTAAAAAGTTCAGACAACCATCTTTGCCAATTTCCAATGTAAAATTCATATTATGGTGTAGGGAATTGATTAGTTGTAGAAATTCTTGGATAGCTTCTAATGTTCCCGACCATATGCATAAGATATCGTCTACATAGCGTTTCCAGAAATGAACATATTTAATTAATTTGTTCTTTGATTTGAAAAGATTTTTTTCGAAATTATCCATGAATATTTCAGCTCAAAGTGGGGATAGTGGAGACCCCATTGGTAACCCTTTCATTTCGTAGAATTTGTTATTGAATTTACAATAATTAGATAATAGGCATATATTTAGGAGGTCTATTATATCATTTTTTACAAGTTCGTTAATAGAATTCTCGGTAAATTTTTTCTTAATGAGTTTAGCACATTCTTCAACGGGGATATTTGTGAATAAATTAGTAACGTCAAATGATCCTAAAACACAGTTGTTGGGTATATTGATGTTATTTAATTCTTTTATCAGTTCTAAAGAATTGTTGATACCGAATGTAGGTTTGAATTTGGCCTGGGTTTTAATTATTTTGTCGATTGCAATTGCAAGTTTATGGCATGGGGAATTATAAAATGATACTACTGGCCTTATTTAGTTAGGTTTGTTTTCTTTATTTTGTTGGTGAACGTGTCTCAGTCGTTGTAGCCTATTTACATGTACGTATTTGTTTCGTAGACGATGGGCATCTTCTGGGCCTGAAATTCACATTGTTCAAATTTAACAAATACATGTAGGATTGGGAAAAAAGTCAATTTATACAATGGCAAAAAAAAAATTTTTTTTTTAATTCAAAGTATTTCTGCTCACTCATGTTTTCTATGTAATCGTTGTTGAGAGTGCCAGGGACTATGAATAAACGTTGACTTTTGATTATCCTTTCAGGGGATAGTTAAAAAAATGAAAAGCTAAATTATTGAAAAAATAGACTATTTTAAAATGTTCAATGTGTGGAATGTGATGAATGTTTTATTGTTATATTAAATATTTTGTGTGATGTGACAATGTATGTATCTTATCAATATTGAATTTGATTAATCATATTATCATTTCTGTAATTAATACTACGTTTATCTCTGTTGATGTAAACCATTTCTAAAAAGTTGCGTTTATTTTTGTTTCGTTCTGTCTTTAATATGTTTGGATTGTCTGGATTGTTTGAAGTCAAAATTGTTTTCGAGTTTCAACTCTCTTATCCAGACCTCTCTTATAAAAAAAAATTTTTATTTTGCATTGTGTCACTTTTTTCCACATCCAACATGCATTTGGTAAATAAAAACAACATTTGTACATTCCAGGCCCTGAAGATGATCTCAACAAAGATCGAAACGTTGGCACGGTAAAGAAAATGTTTTTGTGAAAATTACGTCAATCCAGACCGCATCTCACGATTTCTGAATAACCATAGACTAACGATCACTAATCGCCACACACTGTCTTTATATTAATACAAAATTTAATTTAATTATTATTTTTGTTGTATTTTTTACATGTAGAAAATAGATATATTTTGTAGTATTACAGCACTACATTAAAATGTACTAGCTGTCGTCAGAGTTTGGCCTTGTTAGTTTGGTATCTTTGTTTGTGTAAAGAGATAATTTAACTGCAATTAGGGTCCACAAGATCGATCTCACTATTCCTGTATTCCTAAGGATGCAGTAGGACAATTTATAATTATTCAGATATCGTGAGATGCGGTCTGGTGTGATGTACGTTTCAGAAAAACATTTTCTTTATCGTGCCGACGTTTCGATCTTTTATTGAGATCATCTTCAGGGCCTGGGATTTACAAACATAGTTTACATTTAGAAAATACATATAGAATTTGGAATAGTGACATTGTATAAATTTCTGATACCTACATCACTCCAGACCGCATCTCACGATATCTGAATAATTATCCGTTGACTGTCACTAATCTCTATACACAATTTATAATTATTCAAAAATCGCGAGATGCGTTCCGGGGTGGAGTAGGTTAAAAAACAAACATTTTCTTTATCGTGAGACGTTTCGATTTTTATTGAGATCATCTTCAGGGCTCAAAGAGTTTGTTTTCCGCGTAGATGTGTCATTCCAGTCTGTTATGTCACTGGCTCTGTTAACACGACACAAGAATAACACGTCTACACAGAAAACTAACACTTTGTGCTCTGAAGATGATCACAATAAAGATTGAAACGTTGGAACGACAAAATGTCTTTCTAAAACATACATTTTCTTTATCGTGCCAACATTTCGAACTTTATTGAAATCATCTTCAGGGCCTGGGTTTTGTAAAAATTATTTAAATTTTACGGGATAGGTAAAATAGGGTTATGGGTAGGGTTAGGTTATATATTTACCTAATGTGGAGGACAAGTTCCGGTTTTAATTTTTTAAATGTAGTTATTTTCTTCGTAGTAATCAATTTAGGTTATGTTGTAGCCCTTCTAATTTGGTCTAATGGTCCTACTAACGGATTTTCTCGTTGTCTTTATAGAGTTAATTTTATAGGCACTTAGGTTGAAAAATGTTAGACAAATAGACAGACATGTGTGCTGGGATGGTTCTTGCTAATAAGATATAGAAGCTGAGAAAAAAAAACTAGTAATTTAATTTGGATGATTCCATTAATTTGTCTTTGTACCAATTATTGACTTACATGCCAATCCAATCGTTACGATTGTCTTTGTTGGTGGGATGTCTTTGTAGTAGTGGTCTCTCAAGTTGAATTTCAAACTTTATATATGGCGGTGTCTTTGTATTTTGGTCAATTCAAGTGTGTATCATTTCTTTATGACAGGCAGCTGTTTTATGAGTTTTTTTATCCTGAGGAGACCTCTTCTTACTGGGGTACTACTAGGTCGAAAAATATTAGGTACACATCCCCGGCGTATTTTTCTACCAATAGGAGCCGAAAAAAAATTTAAGTAAAAGAAATATTTTTTTAACATTTTTTTTTTTACTTTGTTGTCCATGTAATTCAAAATTATTAATTGTGAAGAATAAGAAAATAATATTCAGGCTTGTTCTAAATTGTGGCCACTTGTAGGTCAATTTGTGGTAATTATTGACTCAGACAGTACGTCAATCGATATTACTGTCTTTGTTGGTGGCGATGTCTTTGTACGAGTTTGCCATATTCATCTCTTCTTCTTTAATTTAGATGTGGGGTAATTAGTACATTCATAAACTAGAAATACTTCTAATATACGTTTTCTTCAGTTTGATAGCGGTCTGTCCTGTTTGGTCCCACTGTTTCTCCAACGTCAATATCTCAGTTTATTTCTTTTTTTATTGATATTTTACGTTTAGAAAAGTACACTGAACCTGTATTCCCAAGAGTGGCGTAGTAAAATTTACATTTTCTATTTCCTCCTAAAGAATTTGATGGAGGTAGGCAGAAGTTAAGTCTTTAATCGGCCGTGAAATATTTTTAACCAAATATAAAGAAGGATTGGGGCTTGGGCCAAAACGTGCTCTTCTTTCTGTGGATACTTTTTGAAACACGCTTACTTTGTACATTTTGAATTTTTATAAAAAACGATGTTAAGAAAATGGGTAGAACAATCGAAATCTTATTTGTCTAATTATATTGCCCGGAGTTAAACCAGTAGCATAAATTATGTATTGCTTTAAGATGAGGTAGGAAGAGAGATTATAAAAAAAATTGAATTTAGCAAACAGGCCCAACTGGATTTTCGAATCGATTCATACGGTTCAAATTAGTATTACCAAAGAAACCCGATTCATGGACTATGTCTTTATGATTATTGCGTATTTTGAATATATTTGAAACTTTGTCGGCTTTATAGATTCGATAATCAAGAAAACTATTGTTGATTGGAAATAATATTTTTGCCTTGGGTATATTGTGGATTGAAAATTTAGTGGTGAACATTATTGATATCCAAGATAGTTGATTTAATTTTTGATCGTCAATTTTTTTTTTCCATTTAAGGTGAATCCCATTGAGTAAGATTATTGGGAGATCGTTAGATGCGATCTGGTGTGGTGTAGGTTTCAGAACATTTTCTTTATCGTGCCAACGTTTCGATCTTTATTGAGATCATCTTCAGGGCCTGGGATTTATAAACTTTGTTTTAATTTTACGAATGCATGTTGGATGTGAAAAATAAATTTATAGAGATACAAATTTCAGATTTAAAAATAAATAAATAAATAAAATGAATTTATACAATCCTAGAAAAATTTAAATTAAAAATGAATTTATAAAATAAAGATAATTTTAGATATAAAAAATAAATTTATACAATGCTATAAAATTTTAAATTAAAAAATTAATTTATAAAATAGTAGAAAATTGTAGATAAAAATGCATTTATACAATGCTAAACAATTTTAGATAATAAAAGAAATTTATACAATGCTAGAAAATTTTACGTTAAAAAAATTAGTTTATAAAATACTAGAAAATTTTAGATATAAAAAATAAATTTATACAATGCTGGAAAATTTTAAATAAAAAATGAATTCATAAAATACTAGAAAAATTTACATAAAACATTAGTTTATAAAATACTAGAAAGATTTAGATATAAAAATATAAATTTATACAACGCTAGAAAATTTTAAATAAAAAATGAATTCATAAAATTCTAGAAAATTTTACATAAAACATTAGCTTATAAAATACTAGAACATTTTACATAAAAATGGATGTATACAATGCTAGAAAATTTTAAATAAAAAAATGAATTTATAAAATACTAGAAAACTTTACATAAAAATGGATTTATACAATGCTAGAAAATTTTAAATAAAAAAATTGAATTTATAAAATACTAGAAAACTACATAAAAATGGATTTATACTATGCTAGAAAATTTTAGATAGAAAAATATAAATTTATACCATGCTAGAAAATTTTAAATAAAAAATGAATTTATAAAATACTAGAAAATTTTACATAAAAATGTATTTATACAATGCTAGAAAATTTTAAATAAAAAAAATGAATTTATAAAATACTAGAAAACTTTACATAAAAATGGATTTATACTATGCTAGAAAATTTTAGATATAAAAATATAAATTTATACAATGCTAAACAATTTTAGATAAAAAATGAATTTATACAATGTTAGAAAATTTTAGATTCATAGAAATGAATTTATACGATGCTAGAAAATTTTAGATTCATAAAAATGAATTTATACTATGCTAGAAAATTTTAGATTCATAAAAAATGAATTTTTACAATGGTAGAAAAACTTGTTCATTTTGTTAATATTAAATTTTCTAGCATTTTATACTTTTTTAAAATCTAAAATTGAGTAGCATTGTATAAATCCATTTTGTTTTTTAAATCTAAAATTTCTATCATTGGATACTTTTTTAAAATCTAAAATTGTCTAGCATCGTATAAATCCATTTTGTTTTGTAAATCTATAATTTCTTGCATTGTATACATTCATGTTTGCGCAACCTATATGTGTGAAATTCGAACAATGTTTACAAATCTCAGCCCTGAAGATGATCTCAGGAAAGATCGAAACGTTGGCACGGTAAAGAAATATTTTTTCTCAAAACTACATCACACCAATCCGCATGTCACGATCTCCGACTAACCATTGACTAACGGTCACTAAACCATTGAGTAAGTTTAAACTGACCTAATATTTTTCAGTAGGAGGCTCGTAAGGAATCAGGTTTTTCCTTATCTCGACATAGCTGATGAGAGCCGTGTTGATCTTTGTTGATCAGATGGAATTACTATTCTACGAGAGTCCGCCTCGCTGCTTGTCGCTTGCTTATCTCGAGCACATGTGACTACCATTGCTAATTGCAGCTTTGCTCTGTTACCGGCCCGAATACAAAACCCATTGTCAAGCCTTTCGAGACGGCTAGAATCGCCTTGGAAAAAGGCTCCTTTTATCGAATATTCACGCACCACTCGTTTCCTTCATTATCTGATATTCATCACCTTTTTATAATAACTTTTCAGTTTCAAAGACACAAATTGGCGCGTATTTGTATCCAATGATCGCAAGAAACAGCGAATGCATTTCACATCAATTATTGTAAAAAAAAAACAGTTAAACATTACTTTATCTAAAAACATATAAAATTTGGTACGAGTTTACAATATTAATCCTTCTATCTCAGGGAAATTTTCACTGCGTAAAATAGAGTAAAACCCTACAGACCCGATCGAGTGATAAGGTTATCATCAACTCATTGATCGGCTCGCACAACAAGAAAAGTAAAAATTTAAAAGTTCTCACACCACTTATTAAAAAGATCAATGATGCACATTTATTGATATAAAAATTTAATCAGCAGTGTAGGCAATGGATTCAATCACTGACAGGTTATGGTTTCGCAACAACCGCGCAACTGGTGGCAGCCTGAAAAACTAGGTTTATTGTCACGAGTCAATAATTGACTAGTCGTGACATTAAAAAACGATGGCAAAACTAGTGGCAGCCCGACAAATCTTAAGTAACTATTGAGATAATGATGAAAGGTCATGGCATCTCCCTGTTAGACTGGTGGCAATCGAGCAAACTTTCTGGCTGTATAGAGTAAATGATTGACGAGTAGTGGCGTCTTGGTACTAAACTGGTAGTTGTACAACAAACTTTGTGGATTTAGTCAATGTCCGAAAGTTCGTAGGGGCTTACAGCTAAACTGCCGGCAGTACAGCACACTTGTGACTCTAGTGTGCCAATGGTCGACAGGTTTTGACATGTTACTTCTACTGCAAAATGGAAAACCTGTCAATCTTGAAGACATCTTACAAGGACAGCAAAACTGGTGGAAGTCCAACAAATAAACTGATGGTGGCATTACGTCAAACCTTGTTTCCCCATTGATTCAATGATGACTTGTGATATTTTGTAATGACAGCAAAACTGGGGGCAGCAAGACAAATCGTATGTACCTATTGAGATAATGATGACAGGTCATGGCATCTTACTGCTAAACTGGTGGAAGGGCAACAAACTTTGTCGTTCTGGTGAGTCAATGATAGGCGGATCTTGGTATCTTACAGCTAAATTGGAGCGAGGTAACAAACTTTATAGCTCTATTTATTCAATGATGACTAGTTGTGACATCTTAGAATAATCGTACAACTAGTGGCAACCCTACAAATCTTATATACCTATTGAGTTAGTAATTGACCGGTCATGCATCTGTTGAGCATAGCATCTAATAAGTGACAGATCATGGCGTCTTACTGCTAACCTGGTGGCAGTAAAATAAACTTTTTGGCTCTGGTGAATCAATAATAGACGGGTCTTGGCATCTTACTACAATATTGAAGAATATTTAGCAAACTTGGTGGCTTTAGAGAGTCAATGATTGACAGGCAGTGGCATCTTGCACTACACTAGTGGCCCTGACAACCCCAAACTTTATGACTAGTTTACGGAATTGGTTTGCCATGGGGGGGGGCAATCGGACAATATTTTGGCTCTGGTGAGCCAATGTTAGACAGTTCTTGGCATCTCACTGCTACATTGTTGACTGTCTAGCATATTTGGTGACTGTAGAGAGTCAATGATTGGCGGAAGTGGCATCTTGCACTACGCTAGTAACTCTGACCTCCCCAAACGTGATGACTCTGGTTTCTCGAATTGACTTGCCATGACATCTTACACTGACAGCAAACTTGGTGGCAATCGGACAAACATTGTACCTCTGGTGGGTCAGTGATGGAGACGTCTTGGCAACTTACTTATCTAGCAAGCTTTATGGCTGAAGAAAATCTATGATTGACAGGCAGTGGCATCTTGCACTACGTTGGTAACTCTGACCTCCCCAAACGTGATGACTCTGGTTTCTCGAATTGACTTGCCATGACATCTTACACTGACAGCAAACTTGGTGGCAATCCGACAAACATTGTAGCTCTGTGGGTCAGTGATAGAGACGTCTTGGCAACTTACTTATCTAGCAAGATTTATGGCTAAAGAAAATCTATGATTGACAAGCAGTGGCATCTTGCACTACACTAGTGACCCTGACTCTTTATTACTCAGGCTTACTGAAGTGACTTGACGTGAGATCTTACACAGTAAACATCGGACAAACTTTGTGGCTCTGTGGGTCAATGATTGACGGAGGGGCACGTTCACCACACTGGTGACCCTGACCACCCCAAACCTGATGACTCTGGTTTATCGAATTGACTTGCCATGACATCTTACAGTGACAGTGAACTTTGTGCCTGTAGTAAGTCAATGATTGACTGCTGGTGGCATTACCTCAAACCTTGTGTTTCAAGTGATCCAATGAATATTTTGCAATAACAGCAATACTGGTAACAGTCCGACAAACCTTGTCTCTGGTGAGACAATGAATGATTTGTTGTTACTCCTTAAAATCTGTAAAATTGTGGCTTCAGTTAAATCAAAATTGGCCCGTTTCCACCTTACCTTAGCAAACTCCCATTGAAACACAGGCCAACCAGATCTAGTAAATCGATGCCATATAAAGTTAAAAATTGACTAAAATGATATTGTTTACTGGTTGTTTGATCAATTTTACCTGGTTATAAATCGTCCTTCGTTAAAAAAAAAACACCTCACAGTTGTTAATTTGAACAGTCGGATGGATGTGTTATCTTCATTAAAGTAATACCTTTCTTAATTACTTTTTTTAAATAATTTGCGTACTGCTCTCGTGGGGTGTGGTCCGGTTAGTGTCGTCGCTCCGGTATTAATGTACCCGTTTGTGTGCAGGTTGATGACTCACCTCGAGGCTAATGAATTTAGCCAAGGGGGTCAGTGATGATACCCGACCCAAAGATAAACCTCTCGAACAGTCGTTTACACGTTTCTCTTAATTAGGGTCTGGCCGGGTGGAGTAACCGGCCTGCAACGAGCTTTTCCACTTGTCCACTCAACCCCGGGGACTCTAGCTGCACACTCGTACCAATATCTGATGCCACAATTTTGGTTCATATTTTTAATAGTTAATACTTAAAAAATGCCAAGACCTGTCTATCATTGATTCACCAGAGCCAAAAAGTTTATTTTACTGCCACCAGGTTAGCAGTAAGATAATATAAAAAATAAATAAAAGGCTGTACTTTGAGAAATTTCCTGTCTAAAAAGAGCCGATATAAAAACCGGAATTAACACGGATTTGGGTCGGGTCGGAATGTTGTTCGTGTCAGTGTCGTGTCTTGAAAAGTTTTCGAATTGAATTGTTGTCCAAGTCCCAAATCCCTTTTGCGTCGAACGAGTTTCCTTTTATGATTAATGCCTTCACCCGTTGGTCATTAATTCCGCGGACTTTTGCCCAAGTCCGGAAAACTTTACCGAGATCTCTGACCCTACTTGTCGCAATCCGCCACGTATCATTTCATATTTCATAAACGTCTCAGCCGGTCCTTTTACTCCCTGGAGGCCTACGTCCGTCTATAGCAGTGTTTCAAGCCTGCTCGATATATTTTACGACAAAAAAAAAAAAAAAAAAATCAGACAATTTTATACATTTATTTGAAAATAGTCCATAATATATCCAAATTCCTAAACAAAAGGACAAGAAGCTAATAGACTGGACATAATGTACTGATAAATGGAATTCCACGAAGAAAAACCAATCTAGCGTCAAAATATCAATAATTAGCTTCATTAAATTAAATCGAACTTTTTAAAAAATAACACCCAGTGACGCAAAAACATTCTAAATTGTGATACAACGTTGAAGAGAAAATCATTCATGATTTTTTTTTTGTACCAAAATTCCCGGACAATTCATCGCTTCTCTCGATCCAAAATCAAATAAACATAATTCGTTCGAAATAACCAATTCAAAAACTGTGAAGTTAAAAAAAAATTAATAATACTTGAGTACTGAATTGATGACAATTTTTTTAACGAGGGTGTTTGCAACAGCAGACCTTCGGGGGTGCAGGTGTTTTTGAAAAAAATCCCTTTTTTAAGTTGCTCATTTATATGTCCGGTTCCAAGCAGGGCCGCTGGATTCGAACCCGGGACTTTTACCTTACAGTGATAAGCGCCATGTCAAAGACTAAACCTTGCGGCCACCGACGGCCCTAACGTTAAACAACCCAATCCATTTGCAAATTTACTTATAATATTCTACTTAATAATCTTTAAATAAGGTATTATTGGTTGGGGTAAAAAGTCAACGTCACTAGCGGGATTCGAACCCACGACCTTCTGGTTAAAATACTTAAATTAACTGCTTCAGTATCTAATCATTATCAAATCTTTTTAGGAATCCAAATAATTAAGATTTTTAAATCAGATAAAAAAGTCAATGTCACGAGCGGGATTCGAACCCATGACCTTCTGGTTAAAATACCTAAATTAACTGCTTCAAATTTTCACGTTCCGTATGTAATCATTATCAAATCTTTTTAGGAATCCAAATAATTAAGATTTTTAAATCAGATAAAAAAGTCAATATCACGAGCGGGATTCGAACCCACGACCTTCTGGTTAAAATACCTAAATTATCTGCTTCCAATTTTCACGTTCAGTATCTAATCCTTATCAAATTTTTTTAGGAATCCAGTTAATTAAGATTTTTAAATCAGATAAAAAAGTCAATATCACGAGTGGGATTCGAACCCATGACCTTCTGGTTTAAAAAAAAAACCTAATTTAAATGCTATAAATTTTGGCGTTCAGTACCTAAGCATTTTCAAATCTTCTTAAAATTCAATTAATTAAGATTTTTAGATGAGATAAAAAAGTCAATGTCACGAGCGGGATTCGAACCTATATGCCGCTGTTTTCCACTTGAGCTATCATGCCTTCGATCCACTTGGACACCAACGTCCCATTTGGTTTCGTGGTCCGATTGACCAAATAAATACTTTGGAATTAATTAATTTTAAAGGAAGGTTGATTAGCTTTATGTAGTGAGATGGAAAGTCGGTGTCCGAGGGGATCGAAGTCACGATAGCTCAAGTGATAGAGCAGCCGAAGGTCGTGGGTTCGAATCCCATTCGTGACGGTGACTTTTTTTTTATCACAACCAATAGATTTATTTATAATCTTTAGTCAATAAATAAATTTATTTTGAATAAAATTAAATTTTGAAATTAAGTTCAAGGGTTTTTTTAAAACTAGTTTTAAAGTAAATGCAATATATCCTTCCTTCATCTCTTTAGAAAACTTTTTCTCTCCTATACCAACTTTTATAATAGCTTTCTTATACTGTTGTGAGGAAGATGGGAAATAAATTTCCCGTTCGAGCTAATGATGACACGGCCGGGTTTTTGTGTCCGCTGCTCCTCGCGTGTTCCAGATGATGTACGCGGTGGTGAGATATTTTTCAAAACTAGAGATAAACCCTAGCCCATTACTCGTCCTGAATGTAATGTCGAAAAATGAGACTGGTACAACCCGTGACGTTGTCCTGCAACCCCTGGCACGCACTTTACTAAAAAAAAGTACACTGTGAAGTTCAGTGGTATAAAAGAATAATTTACGTCTGTATTTTCTCCTTTTCTAAAGATAATACAGACTGTAGAAATCAATAGTTTCGATATACACTTAGATCCGACCGAAAATAACGCGTAACATTTAATTTACCATGCCCAAACTCTTAAAAAATAAATAAATAAAAACTATCCATTTCTGCATCCAAAATATAGACTATACCCTTGTTCTAAAACTTATTCAAAAAACGTTTACAAACCCACCGATCTCTGTTGGACCAAAGAGAATGGCTAAGGGGATTACCGGCACTGTTAAATCAGATGTTTGACCCTCTTTAATTATTACAAAGAAAAATAATTAATTATGTTATTTTTGACGATTGAGAATAAAAGAGGCGTTTACGCCTTCTCCTTTAATCAAGGGAGTTGTTAAAATTCAGTTGACCCTGTTTCTTTTTTTTTCACCCTCCCCTCTCTGCCTATTGTCTTAGCGGTTGTACAAAATTACAAAATACAAAATTTTGATATTTATAATTATTTTGTTTCATATTATTTGCAGCTTATACCAAAGAATAACTGTAGATACAGACATAATTCCGTCTTAAGTGATAAGAAATATAAAATAAATTCCGCTCCTGACTATATATATAGGGAGAAAGAGAGAGAGAGAGAGAGAGAGAGAGAGAGAGAGAGAAAGCGTTTATTAAAGAAATTATTCTTTTTTACAAAGTTTTGGATGGGATGAAATAGCTATTGTCTTGTGTTGATGTATTGTATTTATGTATATATATATATACATACATAGAGAGAGAGAGAAAGAAAAAATAGAGAAAGCGATTAGTAAAAAAATTATTCTTTTTTACAAAGTTTTGGATGAGATTAAATAGCTATTCTCATGTGTGGTTGTATTTATTTATGTATATGTTTGTATGTATATGTATGTGTATATATATATGTATATATAATATATATATATAAAAACATAGAGAGAGAGAGAGAGAGAGAGAGAGAGAAAGCGTTTATTAAAGAAATTATTCTTTTTTACAAAGTTTTGGATGGGATGAAATAGCTATTGTCATGTGTGGTTGTATTTATTTATGTATATGTTTGTATGTATATGTATGTGTATATATATGTATATATAACATATATATAAAAACATAGAGAGAGAGAGTGAGAGAGAGAGAGAAAAAAAATAGAGGAAGCGATTAGTAAAAAAATTATTCTTTTTTACAAAGTTTTGGATGAGATTAAATAGCTATTCTCATGTGTGGTTGTATTTATTTATGTATATGTTTGTATGTATATGTATGTGTGTATATATATATGTATATATAACATATATATATAAACATAGAGAGAGAGAGAGAGAGAGAAAAAGAATAAATAGAGAAAGCGATTAGTAAAAAAATTATTCTTTTTTACAAAGTTTTGGATGAGATTAAATAGCTATTCTCATGTGTTGTTGTATTTATTTATGTATATGTTTGTATGTACATGTATATGTGTATATGTATGTATATACATATATATAAAAACCTAGAGAGAGAGAGAGAGAGAGAGAGGAAAGCGTGTGTGTGTGTGTGTGTGTGTGTGTGTGTGACTGAGAAAAAGTGAAGAGCAAAATAGTTATAATAAATGTAGTTAAAGTAAGTATTAAATGTAATGAGAATAAATGTTATAAAAATTAAAAATCGTGCGTTATGTTTGTGAATGTTATTTATTGTTATTTATTATTTCTTGCCCTATATTTAAAAAAAAAAAATAACTGCGCTTTCCTGTTTCGATAAATTGCTGATAAAACTATATAATAAACTGCTAAAAAGGAGGGAAAATCTCAAGGGGTTGGGTTGAGATGGGATGTTGATGTCCGACTGGATCGAGGCCACGATAGCTCAAGCGGTAGAGCAGAGGTCGTGGGTTCGAATCCCGCTCGTGCCCTTGAATTTTTTTCATCTCAACTTAAAACCTTAATTAATTGTAATAATAAACTACAATTAAAAAACAAAATATTGAACATAATCATAAAATCTTGAAGCCGATACATAAAATAAATTTAACAAAAAAAAAATGAAAAATATATAATTATATTTAAGAAGTGAATTAGTGAATGAATGTACCAAGGATTATTCATAGAGACCAAAAATAGTTTAGATGTAAAAACAACAATAAAAGTAGCATATAATAAACAAAAGTTTTTGTAAATGTAACATAGACATATTAAAAAATGTATACGTTGCTTGATAGGAGACTATTCTACATATTTTGGAATTCTTATTTATTTTAATTCATTTTTAACAAATTTTCGTTTTTTAAATTCTTTATTTCGTATGGTATATTGTTGTTGATCCTGATTTACCTTTTTAGTAAAAAGATTTAATAAACGTTTTGGAATTATAATGGATTTAAATGACGAGACGGTCATTCAAGCGGAAATACATGCCATCAATGCTTGTACCTTGAAAAATCTTACAAGAAGTAACACTGGCAAAAAAGCAGCGATTAAATCATTAGCTTGTAAAAGAATCACATCGAAATTAGTCATTGAATTCATCCAAAATCTCCAAATCCTGGGGAAAGGCAACTACCTGAAGATACATTGGGTGTCAGGGCATAGGGGAATTTTAAGTAATGGGAAAACAGTCTGGCCAGAGGAGGATCTACAAGACAATACATAGGCCCCCAATCTATTCATGGGATAACAAAACAAATATAGAATCCTCCATCGCAAAGCAAAATGAGCAGTGCTAGACCTAGTAAACTTATGTTGAATCAACCTTACCAAGACTGATAAAAGCATTGCTGCAATTGGAGAAGTCCAACTCGGAGGGGTGGTATGATTCGGTCACTGGCATCTGAGAAAACATCTACACAACGTGGGTATATACAGCGATGATCCCATTTGCATATTATGTAACGAGGAGGAGGAATGATGATGATGATGATATTTCAGGGTGTTGTATACTGCGCCCTTTAAGAGCTAGCTATGTATCCCCCGTTCTCTGCCTAAAGCACATCGATGAGTCCTATTTCATCAAGGAATTTGATTAATAGAACCGGTTTTATTGGTTGAAGTTCTTCTATGGTCACATTGTACATCCCAAAACACTTCCACCTACGGGCTAATGTTGCTCCGCAGTTTGTTAGCAGATGTGTCGGTGCCTCTTCTGCTTCTTTGCATAATCTGCATGTGCCATCCTGGATTATTCCAATTTTCTTTAGATGCCCATTTAGTCTACAGTGTCCAGTTAGGAATCCTGTTAGGATTCGCAGTTTATTCCTGCCTCCTTTGACACATTCTGTAATTTCTTTCTTCCCAAAATTGGTTAGAAGATTCTTGGATTGCCTGTGTCCAATAAGCGAATTCCAATGTTCCCTTATTTTCTTTTTGTCCTTCTGTCTGAGATGTTCGTTGAT
>CM077109.1:10218765-10229459 GCA_039619505.1 Cimex hemipterus
AGATTGCCACAAATAACACAACAATTAATTTTAACAAGTAATCTTTTCTTTAACATTACTTCATTCTCTATTTCGAGAAATTTGAATTTATGGAATGTCAGTTAATGTTTCTTGTCGGCTGGATTGCGGAATTTGTCAAGTACAATTAAGAAGTTAATGTATTTTTATTTTTGGCAACGTGTCCGTCTTATTGTAGTTCTTCATCACACAAAACATTTAGAATACGGAGATTGTGAAAATGAAATTAAAAGGGCGGTCTGTTATTGTTTGAATTTAACTGGTTAGACTAGACCTAAATCTTGCTTCGTCAAAAAAAAAAAGTCTAACTGTTGAGTTGTTCATTCTCTGGCTGTCGCCATGATTAATTGTCCAATCATGCATTTATGAAATCACTCATTCGATATAATTTTATCTCTACTGCGACAAAGACGACTGCCGTTGAAATTATGAACACTGCAAAGGTACAGTCAGTGACAAACAACTCCGAATTGACTTATTGCTAACTACTAAGACTCTACTGTCAATATTATGTACCTGTCATTGACTAACTCCAAAAATATTGTCACCTATTAACAACAAACTATCTTTGAATTTAATCCTATTGCTTGTTTAGCGACTGGGAGTTTGTGGCCCTGAAAAGGGCCGGTGTTGTGTTTGGAGAGAAGCCGGCCGGGACCGTGTGATTGGCGCCGTTGGTGCTGGTCTGTGACCATGAGTAGTCCGTTGGCTAAGGTCTGATCGCAGTGAGTCGGTTGACTCTACAGAGGCCGAAGTACTGGGAAGCAGCAATAGCCGAGAGCAGCGTTAAGCGTTCGCGGCCAAGTGGGCCGTTAAGAAGGCGGGGTGATCAGGCAAATGCTGCGAGTGCTTGTCGTCGTCCACGGAAGTCCCTTCTGTTGTCATCCATTAGTGATGAGTGGACTCGAGTCTTGTTGTGTTGTCAATTAGTGAGTTTGAGACTTCGTCGCATGGACGAGTCTGTTCTAGCGAGGCAGTGCCTCTGCTTATATAGGGACGTGCTCTACACTGATTGGCTGCAGTATGGAGGGCTAGAACTTTAAGTAGCCGAGTAAGTTAAGTGGCGAGAGCGGTAGCTTTAAGAGGCCACTACAGCTTGTAAGATAAACATAACCTTTTCCGTATTGACTACTTCGATGAAGTCCCAATCCACAACAAAACTTGAAATTTTGGATTCTCCAACGGCACCTGCGAATTGGCTATTACAACACAGACGTCGGTGAAATGACTGTTACGCCAGAAATAATCCGTGATTATGCTATTACGACAAAGACACCTGGGATTATAAGCCTTGAATTTATTTTTACCACAAAGACTTGTGAATAGGCTATTACGACAAATGCAATTCTGATTTGACTATTACGACAAAAAACACTTGTAAGTTGACTATTACAGCAAAAGCACATGTGAATTGATTATTGTGACAAAAAACTGTCAATTCACATTTACAACCAACACGCCTGTGTATTGGCTTCTACGACAAAGACAACTGTGAATTGACTGTTACAACAAAAACATTCGTCAATTCAATTTTATAACAAAGACACCTGGAAATTGGCTATTACGACATAGTGACCTGTGAATTGTTTATAATGACAAAAAAAATTGTCAATTCAGTTGTACAACGAAATGCCTGGGTATTTGCTACTACGACAAAGACAACTTTAAATTGACTATTACAACCAAAACACTTGCCAACTCACTTTTACAACAAAGAAACCTGGGAAGTGGCTATTACGACAAAGTGACCTGTCAAATGATTATTATTCCCAAAAAAACTGCCAATTCAGTTTTACAACAACACGCCTGTGTATTGACTACAACGACAAAGACAACTGTGAATTGACTGTTACAACTAAAACACTTGTCAATCCAATTTTACAACAAAGACACCTGGGAATTGGCTATTTCGATATAGTAACCTGTGAATTGATTACTACGGCACAGACTCCAGTGAATATACTGGCTGTACAAGTCAGTCAATGGCAATAAAATTTAATTAACCTCTATGACGGCAAAGAATGCAACGATAGTGTCAACACCCAACAACTACAACTCCACTGGCGACGACTTGAAATAATTTACAATTTCGACAGAGACACAACCGAAAACAATACTTAACTGTTTCTATCATTGCAAAGTCACGGTCACTATGGAACAACAAACAAATGAAGACATCCCATCAACAATGACTATTGATTATCACGACAGGTTTAACTGAATTGACTACTAATAACTACTAATAAAATCAATTTTCACTACAGATGAAATTAAATTTCGACTGAAGACTCCAGCGAAAACAGGTCTTTACCGGCTTTGACTTGACTAATTGTTTGAAAGACACTGTCACGAATATATAACTAACTCAGATTCATGTTTCTACGAAGGTATAATAGTATAATGTTTAACGTAATTTAATTGTTGTTTACAGAGAATGCGGCTGTTCGAGAAATGTCTGGAAGACGCGAGCGGACGCCTGGCCGCGTCTGAAACGGCTTGCGCGTCCTGGCAGCCGACCACGGATCCAGCACAAGCGCCCGCACAACTCGACAACCTCCAGGTAAGAAAAAGAGAGAGTCCCATTGTATTTAAAACAGAGCCCATCCCTAATCGGCCGCCTCTCCGACAGAAATTCGGCGAACGCCTCGGACCTTTGACTCGTTCCATCGAAGACATGAACGACCACGTCGCCGCGTTCAGATCCAGCGGCGTCAACGTCTCGCCCGCTCTGCTCGCCCGCGTCGACGACCTCAACGCGAGGTAAGACGAATTTTTTGAACAAACACAGATCAACTTTGATCTGACCCGGTGATTTCGTTTTAGGTGGCGAGCGATCCAGATGACGGTAGACGACAGGTTTAAGGCGTTGAGAGGTCTTACATCAGGCGGAGCACCACCGAATCACAGCTTTCTGTCTGCGTCTGTTGATCATCCGTGGGAAAGAGCGACGACACCCAGCAAAGTGCCTTACTACATCAAGTAAGAGCTCAGAATGAACTAAGAACATAAGTACTCTTGAACTGACATACCAACCTACGTTCAACTCCTCTTCACGAAACAAACATTTAACAAATAATTATTTATTATGGTTGAACAAATAATTCATCAATCGTATATTTAGATGAGAATAAAATCCACCGCAGAGCCAAAGATTTAGTTATTGACTATAACAACGAAGACACAATGATTTAATTATTCCTGTATTGTCTATTAACTACAAAGACATTGCATTTTCAAATATTAACCGCCACTGAATTGACTATTTACAAAAAAAAAGCCCTGCAGCAACACAATTATTAAGTTATTATCTTTAATTAATTATTAATAAAAAGACATTTCATAAACTACTGCTTAATGTATAGACGCTGTTTCAACAAATATTTACCTACATTCTAATTAATTAATACAGTGGGCCGCCAATGATTTAATTATTTCTGTATTGACATTTAAAAAAGGCCCAGCAGCAATCCAATCATCTAATTATTATATTTTATTAATTGTTTACGCAAAGCTTAATGGATGGACACTGCGACCAACAAATATTTACATAATCTTCAATTGATTAAGTCACCGAGTCACCAACGATTTAATTATTCCTGAATTGACTATTAATTACTAAGACACTACATTAACTACTAAGAGTTGAGGTTAATCAACTGCAGGTTAGTCAGTTTCGATCATTTTTGGATTAGTCTCACTGTGTTGGTCAGTTGGGTGTTTTTTTTTTTTCTTTTTTCTTTTCTGTTTCTTTTCCCTATCGTCAGTAGTTTATTAGTGTTATAAGCAGGGTGTTCTAGTTCAACCCACAAGTATTTTTAAAGTGGGATGTTGAGGTTAGTTAACCCGAAAGTTGGTCTTATGCACACATTATTGGTTTATTTCACTGTTTCGCTCTGACAGAAGGACTTTTGCCATCATCGGATCATCATATAAGCCAAAACAACACAATAATAAAAATACAGTGAACTACATTTGAATCGTATATAACAAAGACTGCATCAGTAAATCGATCAACTACTCAACTACTCTTGTTGTTTTTGTTTGTTGTTTAATGCAAACTAACTTCACAAACAATTTATTATGTATTCATAAATTTTGAAGGTTGGTTGAAATAGGTTAATTAACTTGAAGGTTGGTCTTTTCTTATCATTATTGGACTGGGTGAGTTTTGGCAATCCTTACCAGTTCATCCAGTTTATTGGCAGTCAAACCTACTGCTAAAGATGGCAAAATGCTGAAACACCAAAACATGAAGATATTAAGAGACTAATAAGAACAGAAATGAAAAACTCCTCTTAAATTGGCTGTAACTGCAGGCACTCCGTCAACAAATCAATCAAGGTGCAACTATTCATCAATTTATTTTTAATACGATGAAATTTCACTTACATTTTCTTAATTAAGAACTAAATTGTGAGATATCTTCTTCACCTGTACAGGTTAGCTAACCTGTAAATTGATCATTTCTGATCATTTTTGGACTGCCTTTTTTTGTTGGTTAGGGATGGTTATTGTAGTGGTTGGGATGGTTGTTGGTTAGGTCTTCTTCAGTTTCATCTTTTTTTACCATCATTAATGGTTTACCGGGGTGTGGCAATCAAAATGCTGAACTGCCAAGACAAATAGGCAAACTGCTTATAAATGAACGAGTGAATTGATTATTTTTGCTTGGGAATGGGTATGTTTTGAGGGTTACGAATTTAATGAGTGTATTTGTGTTAATAATAGTATCTGTTGTATTTTTAGTCACCAGTTGGAAACAACACACTGGGACCACCCTAAAATGTCTGAGCTTATGAATTCGCTCTCGGAATTGAACGAAGTCCGCTTCTCCGCTTATAGGACTGCCTTGAAGCTCAGAACTGTTCAAAAAAGGATGTGCTGTAAGTTAAATATTATTTGTTATTATAATTTGTATGAAGAATGTTGTAGATATATATAATTTTTTTTTTTTTTTTTAATTACAGTGGATCTTGTAACTGTTAACCAAGCGATTGATGCATTCGATAGTCACGGTCTTAGGGCACAAAACGATAAAGTTCTAGATGTAACAGACATGATTAGCGTCTTGAATACTATCTATGACCAAATAGCTGCAGAAAATCCATCACGTGTCGACGTACCTTTATGCTTAGATTTGGCTGTCAATTGGCTATTAAATGTTTACGACAGGTAAAGCCCTAAAAAGCCTAGGTTTTAAACTGCTTAAATAACTAATTTTTGTCTGTTTTAGTCAACGAACAGGTCAAGTTAGAGTACTTTCTTTTAAAGTTGGAATTGTATTATTATGTAAGGGACATTTAGAACAAAAATATAGGTGTAAGTATGCTTTATTTTAGGCATAAAAATATAAATTTATTAAATTAACTTTTTTTTAAACAGATTTATTTAGACTTATGGCAGATCCGAGTAGGTTAGTTGATCAGAGGAAATTAGGACTTCTTCTTCACGACTGCATACAGATACCGCGACAACTGGGCGAAGTCGCTTCATTCGGTGGGTCCAACATTGAGCCTTCGGTCAGGAGTTGTTTTGAACAGGCTGGTAACAACACGACGACCATCGAAGCGGTTCAGTTCCTCAGTTGGCTCGAACGGGAACCACAAAGCATGGTCTGGCTTCCTGTTTTGCATAGAGTAGCAGCTAGTGAACAGGCGAAACATCAAGCCAAGTGCAACATTTGCAAGCAGTATCCGATAATTGGTTTTAGGTGCATTTTCAAATAATACGTTTATAATTACAACTTGAATCAGTAAAAAAAAATGATTTTTGCACAATGACCTCTCATAATCTAACCACTTTTTGTTTGCAAGATCATAAATTTTAGTTTTTGTCTTTTAGGTATCGCTGCTTGAAATGTTTCAATTTTGATATGTGTCAAAGTTGCTTCTTTTCTGGTCGCAAAGCGAAGAGTCATAAATTGACCCATCCAATGCAGGAGTATTGTACAGCTGTAAGTTTTTTTTTTTTTTTTTTTTTAAATCTCTTCAGTGAAAGATTTGTGACTACTTGTTTTCAATTTTTGGTAAAGACAACATCAGGAGAAGACGTGCGAGATTTCACAAGAGCTCTTAGGAACAAGTTCAAATCGAAAAGGTACTGGGCTAAACACCCAAGAGTCGGATATTTGCCGGTTCAGACCGTACTGGAAGGGGATCCTCTCGCCGCACCGCCTACTCCGCCCCACCCCGGCCCAGCGAACAATGCACAGCACGATGTTCACTCAACTTTGGAAATGTACGCCTCGAGGCTTGCCGAGGTTGAATTGCGTACAAGGACCAATTCCACACCAGACTCGTAAGTCCCTAACTGAATATTTTTACTTTACATTTTCTGGCTCATTGATTCATACTGATTTTTAAAGTGAGTCTTACAGGGAAGATGAACACCAGTTAATAGCGCAGTATTGTCATTCGTTGAACGGTGGTGAGCCTGGTAGCATACCGCGAAGCCCTGTGCAAGTCATGGCTGCGATCGACGCCGATCAAAGACACGAATTAGAAGCTATGATAAGGTAAACGATAAAATAATAACAAAGTTGAATTTTTATTAACATTATTATATATTCAGGGAGTTAGAAGAGGAAAATGCAGGCCTTCAGGCCGAATGGGAACGACTAAGAGGCAAATCAGGTGGACTAGGCAACGGAAGTACAGCCAACGACATGATAGGAGAAGAGGTCGACATGGTAGCAGAGGCGAAACTTCTCAGGCAGCATAAAGGAAGGCTCGAAGCACGAATGCAAATTCTCGAAGATCACAATCGCCAGTTAGAAGCCCAGTTGCAACGTCTGAGACATCTATTACACGAGGTCTGCTTTTATAATTTTTTTTTTCTCTTCTTGTAAAACAAAAATTTAACGATTGTAAATATTTACAGCCTGGGGGTAAATCAGGGACAGGAACCCTTCAAACACGCTCGGTCACCGCGTCCCAATTAGCACAAGACTCTCCAGCGAAACAAATCGAACAAGCCGGTACGTTTTTAAATTCTAAGCATACCAATAACACAATTATTTTTAAAAAGTGTAAAATATAACTGTAAAAAAAGAAACTTTATAATTTGTAAATAAAAACATTCGCTTGGCTTCTTTTGGGGCGATTTGGTGTCACTTTTTTTTTTATAAGATTCATTTGGGAGACTTACTACTCATCCTTTCCATCGGGATCTGGTATTAATAATTAGTTCATTTTTATCTGGGGTGTTTGGTCTAGGAGTACGCTGGGAGAGGCCGCCTCCTCCAGCGATGTCTGTCTCCCACAACTTATCAAGTCTTCATCATATAGCAGGTACCACGCTTTTCGCTCTTTCACATTAACACTTCTGCCATTTTTTCTTTTTTTTTAACCTTGTTTTTGTTTGATAAATGTAAATTCGCTTTCTTTTTCCTTTTTAACAAAGGCTTTTGGTAACGCTTTTTTTATATGACTGTACTTTTAATGTTTTTTTTTTATTGTCAAATTAATATTATAGTAAAATTTAATTTGTACTTCTTTTTTTTCAATGCAGCCTCAGGACGCATGTAGGTAACACTGCTTATTATACATTTTCCTTAGTTTTTACATTTTATTTCCCAATAAAATATATTTAAAAAAAAAATATGTGTATCTTGATTATTTTAATTAAGTGTGGATTTATAAAATTTGAGATGTATGTGTTTAACAATACTGTATTTCATAAATGTAGAGGTTATTGCACACCTGTTTTCACATTTATATTTTTTCTGAACTTTAAAGGTCCCTGAAGAAGCTTATTACTTAGCAGTCTCGCAACAAGTGGATCACCGTTTCTTTTTCTAAAATTTAAACATTACTTTACATTCACATCCAAAAAAAAAAAAAAATATATATATATATATATATTATATTAACTAGTAATTGCACCTTTGAAGGAAGGCATGGGCCCAACCTAGAGTTTGTCTAGGTCCCAGAGGAAATCCCTCGATCGGTCTGACTATATATTTGCCAGATACCTTTAAATTTTTTAAACAATTTATTATTAGTAAGCAACGAGCTTGAAATGAGATAAGTGAAGGATAAACAAATTATAATAATGACAACTGTTAAAACAAAATATATTACTTATAACAATTATAAATGATATTAATGATATTTAAATAAAATGAAATTAAACCTTTTCTATGAATTTTGGAAATAATTTTTTTTTTTTTAATTTTAACAAAGTAATAATTGTAAACAGCCTAGATTAAGGAAAAGGACTTACCCATGGAGACTGGAACGTTTGATTTGACTTTTTAAAAATTACTATTTCACAGGCAACAAGGATGGCAGCGTCTTCACCAGTGAGCAGATCACCTCTGTCCTTCACAATGTTTACTTTTTTTCACGGCCTATTACTCGGCCCCACCTTTTCTTAGGCTTTATCGCCTCGCTTGTACACCTCGCAGCGCGGCAATTTCAAATTGTGACGGCCCGTAAGATGGGATCGTTTACATATATATATTAGGAGACAACGGTTCTGTAGAGTGATGAACCTGTATTTTGATAATTGTCAGTCATTTCAGAGAGACAGTGGTGATTTTCCTCGCCTTATTGTACAGTTTTCTCCGGGTTATAAGTACGGTGAGGCACTGAAGATGGTAAACTATTTCAGACAGACCAAGAATAGGCACATGAGGATGAAGGAATTAATAATAATTTTCAATTCATTGTTTTCATTTTTTTTTTTTTTTTTTTTTTTTTTATTCTACAATGTAAACTAATATTTATACAAGATACAATAAAGATAAATTTTGCTGTTTCAGGTGACTTGGGAAAAGCTGTTAGTGAACTTGTGTCTGCAATGACAGAGGAAACAACATAAACAATAATTATAATTTAAAAAAAAAAAAAAAAAAAAAAAACATATCTCCTAACCCTTATCATCAATGTAAATATACATATCACAATGTCGACATAAATAATTTAAAAAATTAACGGTTTCTCTGTAACAGCTCATATCATTAAAAAAAAATTATATATATCTTCCCCCTTTCATATCATTTGTTACACATTCCAGGTTGTAGTAATTGTAATGGAAATATGACAAAAAAGAAAAAAAAACCTTTCGCCTAAACGAAACAGCATTCTTCCCTTTAATCATATCATGTAAAAAAAAAAACTATTGATATTATAAGTAGATTAAAATTATACATATATAAATAATGTATCCGTTTTCAAGATTGTTTTTGAAGTTTTAGTTACTGTACCGATTCGAATTTGGAATCAGATTTTTGTGTTATGTTAAAAAAAAAATTATATATGTATTTGTAACATTCTTGTTTATTTGTCGTATCACCTTGTGAATAACAAAAAAATACTAAAGGTTATATCCTTGGGGAAGCTTAATACTTAAGAAAAGGAACTAAAAAAAAAAAAATTTTAAAATAAAAAATGATTGTCATTGTATCTACAAAGAAGTCACAGTCTATTTAGGCGATCTACAAAGACGGCTAAGAAAACACATAGAACCTACTATTTACAATTAAGTATAGACAGTCAAGAAAATGTACAAACCAATTTTACAAATTTGGCTTTGATTTAAAAGAAAAGAAAAATCAAGATTATGGATCGAAGATCTGAACCGTTTTACTTTGCTTTCCTCCTTTTGGGTGAAATTAACCTCAAGAGCGAGACGACCGGTGCTTCGTACAGGACCGATACAACAAAAGCAATCAGGTATGACATTAGGAAATGCCCAGAAAATGTAATGACCTGGAATAAAAAAAAAAAAATCATTTATCTGGTATATAGGTTTTTTTTTTTTTTTTTTTTTTTTTTTTTTTTTTTTTTTTTTTTTTTTAATTGAAGTAAAAACATACCACCATTTCAGGGCTTAAGTGCAGCGGCGTTTCCAATCTCATTGTAAATGTCCTTATAACAATAGGATGTACAAGATAGGCGCAGTAAGTAACTCGACTGAACGGGTATAATATACTCGACGATAATAATTTATTCACATAACCTAAAAAAAAAAATTTTACATTTAAAAGAATGAACTAAAGTGATGTATTTCAAATGGCTTATGAGCCTGATATTTTTTTTTTTTTTTTTTTAATTTTACCTCCATAACCAGTAGAACATGCAACGACGATCCAAGCTAGGGCCAATGCCCATGCAGAGTGTGACAATGATGAGTACGCAGCGGCTGACAGCAGGGTCAGTTCGCTTCCGAACAGGCCGTAAACCAGGAAAAGTAGAAGGCTCGATGAAGCTACCCATCCGATCAAAACTGTCAACTTCGTCATCTTAATTTTGCAATCTGTCTTGAAGAGGATCCACCCGACTGCCATTCCGATCAAATACGGTCCAAGCCTCGTCCACGGTTTGTCGTAAATTTTGTCAAACAGAGCAAACGGATCGTCGTGACTAGGGGATACATTTTTATCAGTATTTATTCGATTCGGTGTAAAATTATCTTTACTTACTTTGGCACGTGGTTGTTAAAATAAGCGATAATAGCAGTTGTAAACCAGGAGCTGGCTAATAAGGTCACCATTAAACCAAGTGCTACACGGAAGTGCCTTTAACAATCAGAAAATTTTGACTTATACAAAATTATCTTTTCTATACCCACTTCCTTCCCCACCACTTCAAAATCAGACATATATAAACATGAAACAGTAAAATCTCACTGGCACTCTCAACACGACATGGCACAATTACACAGAAGACAAA
>CM077109.1:10252544-10267550 GCA_039619505.1 Cimex hemipterus
TCTCTCTCTCTCTCTCTCTCTCTCTCTCTCTCTCTTTCTCTCTAATTTTGTGTGTGTGGGGCGGGGGCTATTATGTGTCTTGTTTGTTAATTAATTTGTGTTCTTTTCTAGTCATTATACGTTTGAGAGTTTTTGATGCTTTTCTTGGTGGATTATGTGTAATGTTTCTTTTTTTCAGTAAATAAATTTATGTGCGTTGGCTTTTTTGTTTATTTGCGAGTTTGCCGGTTAATCCGTGTTGAACTCTGTTTCTTTATGTATGTGTTTTGTGCTGTGTGCACGTTTATTGGCTCTGCCCTACTGCATGTTTGATAGTTGTGTGGACGTTTTTTGTACTCTGTTATCCTTTTCACAACGCT
This sequence comes from Cimex hemipterus, assembly GCA_039619505.1. Classification (NCBI taxonomy): domain Eukaryota; kingdom Metazoa; phylum Arthropoda; class Insecta; order Hemiptera; family Cimicidae; genus Cimex; species Cimex hemipterus. The sequence continues at coordinate 10,252,904 of CM077109.1, forward strand.
TCCGTGTGCGGGTTTATTTTGTTGCTTGTCTGCTTAGAAAATTTGAGAAATTGTCCAAATTATTGATCTCTGACCCTGAGTTAATGACACCTTATTATTGTAATTATTCTAATTATCTTATTGTTCCTTTTTTGTTGTTCTGAATGAAAAAAAGATTAGATAATCCCTCATCGCTTCGGCCACCTTCAATTATTTATCTTACACAACGATTAATATAAAACAAACACTTTCGCATTGAATACATTTAAGCGCGTAATGATGATTCGTTATAATTTTCAATGTTACATACTCAGACGTGTTTCGACTGTCTCAGACGGAGTCAATTATAAATCAATACACTTTCGTTCGTTCATAATCAATCGTAAACGTTAAATAACAAACAATAAAAAATAGAAAAAAAAAGAAGTCATTGTTCATAAACTGGTGCTTTCTCTTTAACCTTCTTTTCCGTTTTCCTTAATCATTCGGTTCTTGTGTAATAAATTACGTAAAGTGATAAAGACATGTTGCAAAGTAGTTTGTTTGTCTAAGACATCCCGGGGTACGCCTGTGCTTGCCTATAAGTAAAATACAGACTGACAAAACAGAATGTTATGAATTCCATTTAAAAAAAAAAAAAAATCAGATTACCTGATCATGATAAATTATATTTTACTTAAAGCTTATCGTATTGTTATTAAAGATTTATACGATTAAATATCTCTTTACGGGTAGGAGTTTTCACTTTTTTCTCTTTTTTAAAAATTAGAAGAAAATTAGGCCACGAATGCTCTATGCTTAACAGGTTGTAGCATAAGTTAAAATAGTTTCAGTTGTATGTGCTTCGGGAGTTAAAAAGGGAAAGAAAGCCTTGAAAAGAATAAAAATGCTTTTACCAATTTGCGGTAAGCAGGAGAGCGTAATCGGATCTTTCATTGTGGTTAATTGTGGTTTTAGAGAGGGAGAGAGAAAAATGCATTTTATACTGTAAAAAAAATGACCTTTTTCTTCAAAATTTCTTGATTTGGGACGATGTATGTTTATATAAATCGGACCGGAAAATTAATTGTATTCCACGCTTTACCTAATTTTAAAAAAAGTAAATTTTAAACAGTACGAAAAAATGAAATCTTGTTTGCTTAAAATGACAATAAAAAATGAGTGAACTTTTATAATACTCCAACCATTGTTTTAGTCAAATTGTCAATGGGTTTAACATTTCATGAAAAACCAAAGACTTCATGTTTTAAAAGCGTGAAAGGTCGAAGTTAATGGACGCCAATAGTTTTTTTTCTCGATCTTTTCGTACGAAGATTTTAACCAACAAAAATTTAACGCGAGAAGTGTTTCCGAACAGCAAAAATATACACATTATTACTGAAGTTTTTCTACATTTTATGCATACAGGGTCAAATGCATACACGCCACAATAATATATATTTCAAGGATCAGTACTCGGACCTACTATATTTCATGTGCACCGTGTCACGTGAATAATCCTTCAGGATGTTAGGATGTTTATACTCCCGGTTAAATTGTACTAAAAATTGTCTATTTTTTAAAAGTCTCATTTTCAGTTGAGATATTTCACTAAGACATTTCACAACTTCATTTCATAAAGTCCATCGTATCTCATTAAATATTAATGCTATTGTATATTCGATTAAACCAGTAGAAAGAGAATTAAACTCCCTATTCAAGTTAAATTCAATTGTTTCTATTTTGTAACTTTAAGCAAAAAAGAAATTACTTAGAAGATACACTTTAGCGAATTTTCAAGTTCTTGTCTAAAGTTTAAATAAGAGTTTACTTATTTGAACTTTAGCCAACAGCTTTGGAAACTCGTCAAAGTTTATCTTCTATGTGCATGTGTTTGCTTAAGGTCACAATAAAAAAAAAATAAAAAACCAAATGGCTCTTATTTTCAATGGCGTTTTGACGGGCGTAGTCTAATTAACAGTAGGATTTACATTTAATGAAGTACGTTGAAGTAACGTGAAAACTTTTTTTCTCGTGTAATTTGATATGTAGGATAACGTCCTTAAGTAATGACGTCGGTTTTGGGGACTGTATGTATTTGGGGTAAATGGTAGGTCCCAGGACATTTTCTTGAAGGAATTGACCATAAGTGATACTCCCGCATCATCCTGAATCCTTTCTATGAGATGGATCACAGTCGTGACAAGAACAGAATATACTTTATTTTTAAGTATTCCTCATATGTAAAAATCCACCTTAAATTTTTAACAATAAAACGTCAATTTTACATTGATTATAACTGCCTTTGAAAAATTGACTGATCATAGTGTCGAAGATTTTCATGAGTAAGTATCGACCTGTTGAAGTTTAATTTTATGTATGATCTATACTGATCAAAGTGTAGAAAAAAACAAAATTCCAACTTTGCCAAACTTCGACCCGAGCATCATCATCATCAGATCCTATATTTTCAAACAATTAAAAAAACTGAAAAACAGTTATTTTTTAGACAAAAACAAATATCACTTTTTAGCACAGGTAACTATTTTTTTTTTAATTTGTAGTACAGTGACATTAATTATTTTATTTTGCAAATTTAGAAGCGCAAAATTTCTTCAGGTAAATACTGTTGTCGAAGTTTACAATTTCAAAAAATGAATATCATAGGATTTTTATTGTTTGTCAATTTAATCAAATTTACAATGGGATTATAAGTTTATGAGACATGGCGGAATTTACGGAATAAAGTTGTGAAAGGTTGAAGTGACACGAAAAATAATGAAAAGTGTCGAATACGATTGAGAATCTTGCTTTGGACAATAGGGATTCATATTTGGTCAAATTTACCATAAATAATCTTCCGAAGTATTGACCTCCGTTCTCGGGACACCCTTCATCCTTACCTTATTACGTATCAAAAATTGTCTTAGCCTAATTTGTTTCTGTAGGTGTCTATTGCATAGTTGATGAGGAAGAGGAGCCGGAACTGGAAAATAAAAGGCACGTAATAGAGCGTGCGAAAAGATAATTTAACAACGGTTCGAAAATTACATTTTTCTTGAATTAGATTAGACGAATAATTTTTTAATATGCATTCCCTTCCTCGTATGATCACGAGATCCATACCATTTGAACGTAACAATGCAAAAGACAAAGAGGTTAGAAAGTAGAATTTATTTTATACAGTAAATAATGGTTTTAAAAAAATTTAAACCAGTTAGGAAGATAGGAAATAAAACTTTTACAAAATTGTAAGGATGATTTTTAGTCAGCAGTTTTATACTTTATCAAACTGTTAATAAACTTCAGTCTAGATTATAAGTGTAATCTCGTGTGGAAAGAATGTTACACAATATTTTCGTATTTTAAAATAATTCGCTTTGTTGATAGGACTTTCGTGCTTCCGGACTTTATCCGGGGTGTTGGCAAAATCCGCTTTCCATTTCAAATGAAAGTAAACGGGCAATCATCCGCCAGGTTCTGTTTTGATTCCTCATTTTTCCAATTGTTCGAGGTTCGAAGAGTGAGAGTGAAGATTGGAACGGACACGGCTTCGCACGTAGAACCCGGCGGAGAAAGTACAAGTATGTGACCTAGAGTCAAACCAGAGCCGGTGAGAGCCCTCCGACTACCGAAATCCTTCCGAAACGATTACCAAGGTTGCCGCATTCAGGAAATAGCGAACTTATGTTTCCCTACGTCAATTTACTCACACGCTTCTATAGCCGATTAATTTTCGACATGTATTTACTATAATTAATGGTAAACTAAAATAATACGTTATTTCTAATGATGGTTTACATATAAAAACTACTGGCGCTACAAAAATATTTACTGATATTAACACGTTAAAGACTGTTAAGACATTTAAATCCCAACGTTCCGTATATCAGCAAAATTTAATATTACTACAAAACAAATTCCAACAGCAATGACGTGTCCGCAATTTAATTTTTTATAAACTGATTCTTTTGCAAAAGCAACTCCATCAAAATAGTTCTATTTAAAAAAATGTCTACCAAAAAAGCTACCGACAACGTGACACACTTGATTTATTACTACTAAAAAAACGTATAGAGATAACAATTGACTATAACTACAAAAAAATTCTAACTGCAATGATGTGTCTGCTGATTTAATTTTCCATAAACCGATTACTTCTCCAAAAGCAATTACAAAAAATAGATCTATTTAAAAAAAAATGACTATACCAAAAAAGGTACAGACAACGTGACACACTTGATTTATTACTACTAAAACAAACGGATGGAGATAACAATTGACTATAATTACAAAAAATTTCTAACTGCTATTTAATTTTTTATAAACAGATTACTTCTGCAAAAGCAACTCCATCAAAATAGATTTATATTTAAAAAATGACTATACCAAAAAAGCAACCCATAACGTGACGCACTTGATTTATTACTAATAAAAATATCAGATGGAGAAAACAATTGACTATTACTACAAAACAAACTTTAACACCAATGATGTGCCTACTGTTTAATTTTCTATAATCTTATTCCTTCTTTAAAAACAACTACATCAAAATAGATCTATACCAAAACAAAAACCTGAGTTATTACCAAAAATAAAATCGCATGTAGATAAACAATTCACTCTTACTACATTTACAGCCATACCAACCAAGAACTGATTAAAGTTTAATTGACCAGAACTGTAAAAGCGACTCTACCAACCGAGATCTGACTACGCTATAATTGACTATTACTACAAAGACAACTACACGAACAAAGAGCTGACTCTATCTTAAATATTACATAGTACGAAGACTCCACCAGCACAGATCTGTCTAATTTTGATTTGAATACTGATAAAAACCACTCTACCAACCAAAATTTGATTAAGCTGTAATTATCAATTACTACAAAGTAACTCCACCAGCCAAGATCATACGACTAAATAGTTTTGTTAAATACTAACTAATTAAACTTTCAACAACTAAAATATCGTGACACATCTGACGAATGATCATATCAAAAATCCGTTGGAGAATAAAAATTGATTATTGTGAAACACAACTCCACCCCGCCTTATTTATGCGGCGGTTGTCAAACCCATGCTGCTCCACGCTTGCTCTGTACGGAGTTTCACATGCAAAACGAATCTGCCGAAAATACGGAGGATGCAGAACAAATTATTAACACTAGTCACACCGTCTCTCAAAAGGACTAGAATGGGCCAACTCCACAACGAATCTGCCATATCTTGGATTTACTACGCGGTGAAAGCACAAACCATAAATCTTCATTGTCAACTCGCCTCAAATAATAACCTCCTCTCCAGATCGATTGGATCTGACGACACCCTGATCCCAAGGAAGCGCCAACGATTAAAAGCAATCCTGCACTAAATAATTTATATGTACATATGTCCACACGCGTCACATTTACTTATCTAGTTAAATATATATTTATTTGTATGTACACATGCCAACACAAGTTACATTTATTTATCTATTTAATTATTTTTTATTTATTCAGAAAGTATAGATACATGTGTGCACTTGTGCGTATGTATGCAATCACCTATTTCTTTTTGTACGTGCGTGCATATTTATTTATTAATTAGTTATTTATTTAGTCCACCTATTTATTTATTTTATTTATTCATTCTACTTCTTTGTTTATTCTAATTATATATAATTTAAGGTTTAGGGGTATCCTTTTATTATAGGTGTTGGTTGAGACAAAATAGTCAGGGTCGCGAGCGGGATTCGAACCCATGACCTTCGGCTTAATACGCCGCTACTCTACCAGCCTGCCGTGACTTCGATCTTCTCGGAGCCAACTCTTCGTATATATAAATGTTAATGCATAATTTATCATGTGTATATAAGTTATTTAAACTTTGTTATCACACCTAAAGAAGTCTTAACTTGTTCATATAATTATTCAGAAATCGTGAGATGCGGTCTGATGTGAGATGTAGATGTCAGAAAAACATTTTCTTTATCGTGCCAACGTTTCGATCTTTTATTGAGATCATCTTCAGGGCGTGAACACGACACGCAAGATTGGCACAATTACACAGAAGACAACACTTTGAGCCCTGAAGATGATCTCAATAAAGATCGAAACGTTGGCATGATAAAGAAAATGTTTTTATGTAATCTACACCACACCAGACCGCATCTCACGATTTCTAAATACCTATTAAGAAGGCAGGAGTATAATCACTTAAATAATAATAATTAGACAAATCCATCTTTATTAGGTATTATTAAATAATTAAAAAATAGGCTGCTGCTTGAAAGAAACAGTCAGCAAACAAGCCGATACTGGCCAAAAATTGACTATTCCTATAAAAATTTATACAATATGGACGATTGATCAATACGTTTAACTTGTCTTACAAACATAACACTGACAAAGATTTTATTATACTTTAATTGACTATTAATGCAAGGGTGAATTAATCTTTAAAGATTTGACTCCTTACTCTGTTAACCCACCTGATGAATTATCACTATAATTAAAACAGATGGAAATAAAAGATCCGATTTCTAGTTCATTGACTATTGCTACGATAATAACTCCACCAACAAAGATCTTAGTTCGTTTTAATTGACTATTAATAAGAAGTCTTTTTATGTAAGGTTTTGATTGAAATGAAAAACGTTAGTGCCACGAGCGCGATTCGAACCCACAACCTTCAGGTAAGCTACCGTGACTAATAGTAGAGTAGTAGTAACCGAAGGTCGTGGGTTCGAATCCCGCTCGTGACACTAACTTTTTCATTTCAATCAAAACTTAAAAGAAACAAATTAATTAATTGAAAGAAGTAATTTCGTCAATAGACCACTAAATATAATGGAATTAATAAGAACATAACACCACCAGCAAATACCGGATTTTGCTTTAATTGACCATAACTACAAAAAATTCTCTACCAGAAAGATCCCATCCACTAAGCATTAAGTGAAAAATTGTGATACGTCTGGCGAACTATCACAACTAAATTGGTTGAAAATAAATAATTGACTACTGATCGACTAACATATGGATACTTTTAAATTGACTATTACATATTACGACAAAGTTCACCGACAAAGATCTGACAATTCTCAATAATAATTTCAACGATTCTTTACCACCTTGATAGATCTTTATGGTCTGTAACATTATTCCGATTTAGTCTCCTACTCCGATTTAGTATGAAGCTTTTTCTAAAAGACAGTCAATGAACGGAATACTGAGCATTGTTACGTTAAAGAAAATAACGTTCGAGATGACTAATTTTTTTATTATTACCTTCGGGTGTTATTTTAATAAACCAGCCTTAAAAATATGTGGATTCGGTTGACAAAATTCGCTTCCTTTTCCGACAGGATTGTACTTTTATGAATTTTACGAGACATCACTGCTCATTGTTTGTTGTGCAATAAAACATCCGTAAGCGTTACGCATAATTGTAGTCTTCATATTATTTCGCAAATCCCGTCCTCGTCAAAAGCCATTTCATAAATATTTAATTACAGACCTTTTTTCGTAAATGAGACTCTTTCGAAAATAGAAAAAATACAAAACAATAAATCTTTCCTTGTTGGTGAAAGACAATCGTGTCGAGCATTTAGCCTTCGATAATTTCGCTTGTTTTTTCAGGTCAGAATTAAGTCATCGTTTTGACTTTTGATATTTACGTGTGATGAATAATTTCTTCCCCCTCGTATGTATTTTCCTATTTGCAAATAATGTCCCGGGGCCTGATATCAACACCGCAAGATAATGACTCCTTGCGGCTAATGTTGCACCGAACTTGCATCTCGTCCATCGGGGTGTAACAATCTTCCAAGTTCGTATTGCGAAAGTACGATTTCAAAACAGGGAAAACAGTAAAAGTCGGTCGGAAAGAACCGAAAGGAGAACTAATTATTAATTTTCTTATTCGTAAATTTACGTACTGTTTCTGTAATTAATAAGCATTGAAGATTGACTAAAATTGATCTTTTTTTTCCCCTATAAAAAAAGGTAGTTTACGACAGGTTCGGGACAATTAGATCTACCAGTGGCGTAACGGATGTGAATTACGAGAAGAAGCGATTTGACCAACACTCAGGAGCAAACTGTTATGCCTTATTTCAATACATCATTAAATTTATTCATCTGTTAAATTATTTTAAGCGAAGAATGCTCCTTTTTTCGTTCTACCCAATAATTATTTGAGAAGCGGGCATAGAACCGTTGGACACGTTAATTTAATGTTTTTCCTAATGAGCGTGTTTTAGAGGACATAATTACAAAAATGTTCACTTTCTCAACATCGAAAATCAAAGCTCGTAGTAGACCAACACGCAGTTTCAATTGATTATTACTACAAAGATATCACCAAAAACTAAGGTGCAAATACTACTGAACTGACTATTACGACAAAGAAAACTAATTAAATTGACTATTACTCAGACAGAACTGATCAATCTTCAGAAACGATGAACCTTCAGAATTCACTATTAACTAAACAGCTAGCAATAATATTGTTAGTTACTACAGGCATAACAACAAGCAAAATATTAATCAAGTACTACAGAAATTTCTACTTCTGAGACCAACAATCTACCCATCCCAAAATTGACTAGTTTGTAGCAAACGATCCTAGAATTTGTTCTACTATAAAGTCTTGCTCCACAAGAAATCATAATTATCAAATAATTGCCTATTGTGTCGAAAATGCCCAGATACGACAAAATATCTTACAATTTAATACAACAAAATCCATTTCACTAATCCAACGATTAATAATAATAAATAGGATTTGACTTCAAACTTTACTACAACTAATATCTTAGTAATAATGATCTAACTACTATTTGATGAACAAATAATTTCGAAAATATCAAAAGTATGAAAAAATACGAAATTTATTGCTACAACGAAAACACCGTCACTGAATAAGCATAAGCTTTCCAAAAATTGACTATTTCTCGAAACATCATACAACGTGGAGTATAGGTTTAACTTTTGTTACAGACACCCAACAACAAAGGTCTTACACTTTAATTGACTATTACTGCAATGGTGTTTTAACCAACAATGTTCAAACAATGCTGTGAATATTGCATTGATGAAGAAGAAATCGACCACGACTATTAAATGTGTTTGGTATCTGGTTTGTGGTTAGGTAGAGAAAGAAATAATCTGTGATTACTTGCCAAGATTTCGGCCTTTATAATTCCATCATCAGCTTCGGAATAAATTTTGGGGATAACACTATCCTTGGTAATCCTTTTAAAAAAGACCTATTTTATTATTGAAATTATGGGTTTAATCTATTTTTACATCAATGATGGGTCAGAAAAACTGAAAAAACTTGTCTTAATTTCATTTCAGGTTCAATTTCAACCTCATGTACTTCGAGACCTCGAGAAGTCGACGACGTCGGGTTTTTTTCAATATTCTGTAATTTTCATATGAGAAATAGGATGCTTTAAGTTTAAACGAACCAAAACACTATAATATTTATTCAGGCCCTTCATTATGGTCCTATAAAGGCCGAAAACTTAGCAAAAGATCACAGTATACTTCTTCTCTACCTGACCGGAAACCAATCCCAAACACATTGAAGGTTACGAACCAGATTCAACTTCATTTTTGTCAGAAAATTACATGAAAAAAGTACATTTAAAATTATATTTAGTAAAATATATTTAAAATAGTAAAAACATCAAAATTGTCCACTTTTACCAAAACGAATACGCTTTTTAATTGAGTATTACTACAACGACAAATTTCGCCAATAAGATTAAAATTGTTTATATATGGTTTATATATATATATATACAGGGTGAATTGCTACTCGTGCTACAAACCTCTCCAGTAGATTCTTCACCCTAAAATGAACAAAAAAGTTCATATTGTCCATGGTCCGATTCTCAACCATTTCAGAGTAATTTCGCTTTTTATCGATTTTGAAAGATATCACGTCATGGGGTCGGAAAATCGTGATATCTTTTAATCTAAACATTTCTCTGAAAATCTAATAGCACCGTTGAAATTCCCGTTAATTTTTCAATAAGAAGATGACGGTGGCAAAATGTTTGGGCTAATTTTTTGTGTTTTATTTCAGCCAGAACTACAAAAAGAGTGGAAAATTGTGTAAATCGGAAAGTGTATAAAGTAATCCAGAGTTTCTAATTTTAGTCTCACAAGGCAGCAAATTTGAGGAAAACTACCTGATTTAATAACGCTTCTAACGCACTCGTCATTTTCTTATTTAGTGGTTGTGAGACCAAGATGTTGATGACAAAGAGAGAAAAAATGGTGGTTCAAGAATTGCTAATGTTTGAGAGTTCAACTTTTTAGATTGGAAAAAACACAGAAACTCACCAATAATTTTTAAAATTCATTTATTTTTATTCATTTTAGTTTTTGTTCAAATTGAAAACCGTTCTCCGAAATACACAAACGTGCCCGTTTTCTCATACTTCCAACTGTCACACCAAAACTGAGAACACGTCTAAGTTTTTCAGCAGCGGTGAAGATCCTTGCTCTCAAATCGTCGACGTTTGTCACTTCAGTGCGATAGACTAGTTCCTTGAGATATCCCCAAACGAAGTAATCCATGGTGTTAAGATCAGGAGATCTTGGTGGCCATGGAACTGTCCTGAACGTGGTAGGGATATAGTTTTTCCTTTTTCAAAATTTCACACACCTTGAACTGGGAGATCCCGAATGCTCTCGCGAGGTCTCGTGTGCTGATATCTGGTTGAGCCATTACCCGATCGATCACCGTTTGTTCCAAACCAACATCAGTTTGCTGATTACCTAATTCGCGTAAATTTGTGGGGAATCTACCTGTTCTACGGAGACATTCGTGGAGCCTAATGAAAACACCGATACTAGGTAATCGTCGGTGAGAATACCTAACTCCATATTCTTGACGCGCTGCTCTCGCGCTACAACCGCAGAAACCATAAACAAGATGCATATCTGCATACTCTTCATACGAAAATGTAGACATTATCACAAATTTTGTTAACTGCACGAGTACACTTTAGACAATGAACAAAATTCAAATCTTTTCATTCGTTGTGAGTAAACACCATTATCTTATTAGGTATTAATCCTAATTCCAATTGTGTAAATAAAAGACTTATTGGGTCTTTCTTCCTTGACCTTCTAGCTGTTTGTAAACTTCTTAAGCATTACATACTAAATGGGCATTAAATTAAATTAAAAAATTTCAATGGAATTATGATTTTGAGAGAAAAACAAAGTGAAAAAACTTTTTGTGGTTTTTACAGTTTTTCTCTTTTTGTCATCGACATCTTGGTCTCAACCTACTCGTGAAGTTTGTAGCACGAGTAGCAAGTCACCCTGTATATAAGTGTGGTGTTTAGTGATCGTTAGGTAATGATTATTTGGAAACCGTGAGATGCGGTCTGGTGGGACGGAGGTTTTAGAAAAACATTTTTTCGTACCAACGTTTCGATCTTTATTGAGATCATCTTCAGAGCTCAAAGTGTTTGTTTTCCGTGTAGATGTGTCGCTCTTATCTTTCGTGTTGAGAGAATCACAACAATGACACATCTCCACGGAAAAAACACTTTGAGCCCTGAAGATGATCTCAATATAGATCGAAACGTTGGCATGATAAAGAAAATGTTTATCTAAAACCTACGTCACACCAGACTGCACCTCAAGATCTCCAAATAATCTAGACATTCATCTATGTATGTTGAATATCATATCAAAATTGTCAGTATGATCCTACTGATCTAAGAAATCTGCAATAGAGAATGAATACCCTATTGGTACAAACACATCATCATACATGATGAGGATGATGATGATCTTTTTCGTATAATCTCATCTACTAATAAATGCCAAATTGCTAGAACCTAGTGTAGCAAGTACAGTACTTTTTCATATTTTAAAGAAATTAATTATTTAATTTCTTCATTTGACAGATTTTATTTCTCAAAGTGTTCACAGTTGTTCGTTCTTCATTAATTCGTGTATATTGGAAAAATGAAATAGGGGGGGGGGTCCTATAAAAGTTATAAAATAGAAGAAAAAGTTCAAAAATTATATAACCAAGGATTTAAATATCACAGCGCGATACATGGTACATCCACATGGAAAACAAACACTTTGAGCTCTGAAGATGATGTCAATCAAGATCGAAACGTTGCACGATAAAGAAAATCCTACGCCACACCAGAACGCATCTCACGATTTCCAAATAATCATATACATATGTATAAAACTACCAAATTGAGAGAGAAACTCACAACAAAGGAGATTCAATAAATTCTGCATACGAATTGTTATAAAAAATTTAATTAAATTTTTGCATTATGAAACTAATAGTTTTAAATTTTAGTTATCGTTTAACGTAGATGATATGAATTTAAGGTGAAATGTGAAAAGTGAGTGACAGCAAATATTTGTTATCTAAATGGAGAGTTCGAAGTATGTCTTTCCGTAGTGACTCGCGAGTTCTGGTGAAAGCGGTCGTGTGCATTGCATCGTACGGCCTTGCATATTGGGTTTATAGATTGTAGATGATCACTATTTCCAAAAAAGGGCTGGCTGGAGAAACAACTCGCGGCCATTCATCGGATAAGAAATATCACAAACTGATGTATGAAAACGTACTTATTGTTTGACGAGGATGATAATGCACAATGAAAGGTTAAAAAAAATTTGTTCACATTATGTGAAATTATTTTTGGATTATCATTAGGTATAATTTAATGAAATTATATCTAACGTGACTATTTGTGTTTTGTTACTTTTTGAGGGAAAAACTCAGGAAGACCGATATTCTTAGTTGGTGATCAATATACCACGGCTGTCTTAACTACAAGTTCAAAGTGTTTGAAAAACAAACGAAAAAAAGCGCAAAGAATTGCGTAATTTGGGACAGTGATGTAAAGGTAAAAGCTGTCTTTTCTTTCTTTCTTTCCTTCGATCGACACCCGTCCGAAAGCCCTTTTCATCTGAGAAGAAGACGAAAATGAATTTAATTCTGGGGCCCGGAAAGAAATTTCATCGCTCTCCTGTGGGAAATTTTCCCGGCGTCATAATGATAAAAAGCCGAGTCACGATGCCGTAACGCGGGCGCATTCCGCGTAGATGGGCCCTTTCGACTTTGCAACCGTGCCACCGGACTTGCAGCAGGCCGCAGAACGGCTGATGAAACAATTGAAAAATAAATTAATAATCATAGGAGTCTTATACTGTCATTACAAAAACCAAAACAATCCAGATCTGTGACGAAAACATTTTCACAACTTCTGAATACAGCGACAGCAGTGGGATCATTACTGATCATCTCTATTATTGCGGATTGAGTCAGAATGACACAATTCTTTCACACCACTTGGTACGTTTCACGAATATTTCTTCAAAATAAACTGGGAGAGAGAATTAATAAATGGAAAATTTTAATTATTGACAAGAAAAGCCATAATTAATATAAACAATTAGAAAGGTATGTATTTTTCTTTCAGAAAAAATTTTATTTTTAAATAATCAAATCCTGAATAATATTTTCTAAATATAAAGGATTTTCATTATTAAATTATTTTCCTACCAGCTAAGACAACCAAAAATTTATCAGCCGATGAGCTTATCCAAATTTTGATCTCATTAATGCTGGATGTGACTGGTTCAATATCGTTCAAAATTTCTTTATTCCGGTTCTGCCTGTGATATTTAAATCCGTGGTTATATAATTATTGAACTTTTCTCGTATTCTATAACTTTTATTCTTCTCCCACTTTGATTTTTTCAATATCCACGAATTAATTTTTTTTTTATTACAATCTGTAATTTTTATTTACACTGTGTAATTTGCGGATCGTGAATTTATGTACAAATATTTACAATGAGGGGAGAAAATAATCAGTATTATACTCCCTCTTCTCTTTATGTATGTTTTTGTGGGTTTACTCAGAAAGGAGGTCGCGGGGCCATTTCCTCTTCAGGCGCCTTATGGGCTTGTAGGGATGGGTTTTGTCAGATAGGGCTTGGACAAGGCTATTTGGATGGTGGAAAAGTTTTTTGTGGAAATAGGTAAATTTTTGGGGAATAAGTTTCTGGATATAAGGAATTTGGAGGTCTTTGTGGAGGGTAGCGTTTGAGACATAATAGGGAGCATTTATTATGGATCTGAGGACTTTTGATTGAAAGGATTGGAGGCGTTGGATATTGGAAGGCTTAGCGGTTCCCCACAGTCTATTCCGTACGTCCAAATCGGTTGTAGAAGTGTTTTGTAGAGTGTAAGTTTGTTTTTTGTCGATAGTTTAGACTGTCGTCCAATAAGTCTGTGCAGTAGGCCATACCGTCTGTTTAGGTTTTGTCGTGTCAGTCGTGTATGTTGATTCCATGTTAGTCGTGAGTCTAGGTGAAACCCAAGGTAGCGAACACAGTCAGATTTTGGGATAGGAACACTGTTGTAGAATATCGTGAGTGGAGGTTTGCTTCGTAGTGTAAATGTGACATGGACGCTCTTGCTTTCGTTTATCTTCATTCTCCATTGTCTACACCAATCTGCTATACATGATATATGTTCCTGCAGATCTTCCGAAGCAACCGCAGGATCGGAATTGGAGGATAGTACAGCTGTATCATCGGCGAAGGATGCAAGTATGGTGGTAGGTTTAGTGGGAATATCTGCAGTATAAAGGATGAAGAGGATTGGTCCGAGCACACTGCCCTGC
>CM077109.1:10267950-10280394 GCA_039619505.1 Cimex hemipterus
AGAGAGAGAGAGAGAGAGAGAGAGAGAGAGAGAGAGAGAGAGAGAGAGAGAATAACACAGAGGACATGGAGATAGATAGATAGATACAGAGAAAAAAGAGACAGAGATAGATAAATAGACATAGATAAAGAGGGAGAGAGGAAAGGGAGAGTAACACAGAGAGTAATAGAGAGAGAAGGAGCAAGGAAATAGAGGGAGAAAGTCAACGAGACAGAGAGAGAAAGAGAGAGAGAGAGAGAGAGAGAGAGAGAGAGAGAGTGTGAGAGAGAGAGTGTGAGAGAGAGAGTGGAATGAGAAACTAAGACATAGAATAATAGAGGAAGAGGGAAAGAGCAGAATAGAGAGAGGAAGATAGATAGATATACAGATAGATACATACATAGAGAGAGTGAGAGTGAGAGAGAGAGGGAGAGAGAGAGAGGGTGAGCGATGGAGAGAGGTAGGGAGGGAAAGAAACAGAAACATGCAAACGCACGCATAACAATAAATTGAATCAAAAAAAGATAGCTCGATTGAGAGAAGCAAACAAAAAAAGAGAGAAAGCAAGAATGGTTGAGGGCGGGAGAAGGAGAGAGAGAGAGAGAGAGAGAGAGAGAGAGAGAGAGAGAGGGAGGGTGAGAAAGAGGCACGTCAGCATAAACAAGTATCAGACTACTTCTACTACTCAACTCTAACTGAAAAACCAACATACAGAATCGCACGTTAACATTTGGGTGTTTTTTATTACGTTCGGGTACTAACAAATACCCTATTACAGAACATTATTATTTGTTCGATTTACTATTACATTTTTGCAGGGGGGATTTATTAGAATGAAATTGCGAGATGTTTTGATATATCGGTGCAACGATACAACATCGGTCATTTCTTCACGACAGTTTCCCAATGGTATTCGTGACACTATTTTCCCTCCATGCCCGCGACCGGTTCTTCAGTTCCTCACCGAGTCACGTGTTGTGGATTTTCACCTCAACGGTGTGTGTGCACGTATGGACGAGTGTACCGAGGCTGACGGTGGTCCCAACTCGTAATAGAAGAAAAGTAAAAGGGCCCCTTTTGTACACGGTACGACTGTGGGACTTTCTAACTACGGTTTAAAAAAAAAAAGGAAAGAAACGAACGGACAAATTTACGAAAGATTTCTCGCGAGTTAATATTTATGTTTTCCTTTTTAAAAATTAACGGCAGCCCGTTAAAAGCGGTACTTTTTAAAGTCTAGCAGAACAAGGGGAGAAGTTCTTTTACTTTTGTGGCCGCTTAAAACCTTTTTAAACATCGAGATTACTAATAATTTCATTTTATAATCAGCTAATTAAATAATTATTTCTTCAGCAATTTGGACTTTACATTAAATAAAACATGAGTGAAACTATGCTTTAAATATGTTGTAATTTACGTTGTCATTTGTTATTCCATAATCAAAATATTATGTTTACCCATGTGGATAACATTCAGATACAAAGTAAATAAGATTAACCCAAATGGGTTAGTAATTTTTCTAATATATATATATGTATATATTACCAAACATTTGGCAAGGTTGTATAATTAGTCAAATTATTTTTATTTTGTACTATACGTAATTTATTAACATTGCTGTTTTTTTTTTTTTTTTTTTTGTAACTATGACTTTATTGTAATAATTAATTCCGACGTAGTTAATTAACTCTTGTTTTGTTGTAATAATCAATAATACTAGGGTTTTATTACTGTCAATGATTTAGTTGTAAGAGTCTTTGCAAGTCTTTTTTTGTTAATCAGCAGGAGTTCTTCAGGGCTGTATAATTGGTGTAAAACGATTTATTATGTGCTATCCGTACTTAATTAATATTTGCTTGAGTTCAAATTTGGTTTTAGAAAAGTTAGAAGATGCGACCTAATGAATAGTCAAAATAATTTCTGTAAGGTAGGAAAAACGAATTTTAAAGTTACAACTTTTACACGACCGTAGTTCTGTAATAATTGCCAATAATATTGTAGTTTTTTTTTACATCAACCACGACTTTGTTGTAACAGTCAATTGCGTTGTAGTTATTTATGTAGCAATGGTCAATATTACTAATGTTTTATTTCTGTCAGTGGTATCGTTGTAATAGCCTTTGTCAGTCTACTTAGATTAATCAGCCTGAGGTCGTCATCGTCGTAATATAGGTCCAACTCTTTTTTTTTTATTTATTATAAATTATTTATTCACATTTACTTGAATTCAGGTTTCATTTTAGAAAATCTAAAAGCAATCAAACGAATAGCCAAAATAATTTTTAAAGTAGAAACAGCTAATTTAAAACTGTAGGTTTGTAATAACTGCCAATAATATTGTATGGTTTTTTAGTACCAATGAGTTTATTGTACGAGTCAATAATACTACAGTCACTAGTATTATGGTTTTATTACTGGCAGTGGTTTTGTTATAATAGCCTTTGTAGGTCTGCTAGATTAATCAGCCCGAGGTCGTCTGCGTCGTAAGGTAGGTCCAAATTTTTTTAAATTATTTATTATAAGTTATTTATTCATATTTGCTTGAATTCAGGTTTCATTGTAAAAAATTTAAAAACAATCGAAAGATGAGCCAAAATAATTTTTAATACTGTAGGTTTGTAATAACCCCTGTAGTAACTGTAACAATATTTTTTGTAATAGTAGGGTTTTTTTTAGCATCGATGACTTTGTTCTATGCCTACAGTCAATATTATTACGGTTTTATTACTGGCAGTGGTTTTGTTGAAATAGTTTTTGCAGGTCTATTATACGATATTAACCAGCAGGAGTTCATTAGGGGCTAATGAAAGTACTTTATCAAAATAGGCGCTGTACTAGTTTACAATTGAAAGGTTTATTAGTTACAGTGTCTTTGTAGTAATCGACTTCAACGTCTGTTCTCGTTCTGATTTAATTTAATGAAACTTGGAAATCCTTCTGATTAATTGATTAAGACAAGTTTTGACTACTTATTTCAAATAAAATAAAATAGGCTACTTGCCGTTGATGTAATACATAAATAATGACGGCTACGTTCATTACATTTGCTACATGATTTTTTGTCTTTGTATAGTATTTAGTAAAAAAAAATTGAATATTAAGCATTACTTCGTCGCTTGTTTATGTTTTTTAAATGGGACGTTTACGACTTGGGTATGGAATATTTATTTTGCCCCGATAGTTTGCCAAACTCTAAGAAATCGTCGTTTAGAGGCCAAAGAGTTGGACAAATATCTAAAAGAACGTGGTTAGGCCCTTAATGGAGGTGGGTCTTGTTGCATCGTGTGTCGTCAGAATTATTTTCGTAACCGGGGCCCCGGGTGGACAATGCCTACTGACAATCGTTGCGCGAAATCGGATTTTTGCCCGGTTACGTAAAGTAAAAATTCATTGCTATTTTTTCACACTCGGAACCTTCGTCCGATGCCTGGCACACTAACAAGAGCGGAAATGGAAAAACCGCCGTATTCGTTTTGCTATGTAATTCACTATTTTAGACTCAAAAAAGTCCCAGACATGTCCTATGAGATTTATTGCCTATAATAAAGTTTTCCTTATTAAAAAAAAAACATTCTAATTTGTAAACCATTATTTATATTTCAGCTCGTTAAAAGATTTGAATTATGGCTAAATTTACCAAATCTTAATCATATCTGAGTATTAGGCAAATCAGCTAAAAATTATTAATGGTGAGAACCCATTTTAACGAATTTTAACTTTTTGGCAATTTCATTAAAGAAATATTATATACAGTCATGATAGAAATTAAAACAATTTATCCTTGATTATCTGGGCCTGCGTACCGCGGATTTACAGGTCAACGCCTAAGTATTTACAAAAGCCCAATACGTGTCAGTGTTTTTATTAGTTTTTGTCTTAACAGTAAATTCAAAAATAAGATAGATATTTCAAATTATAACAATCTATGTACAGCCAATAATTATTTTCTTGAATAAAATTAAAATTGTTTAAAATTACGGGTTTTTTTGAAAAATAAATATATTTAATGGTCCGACTGACCAAATAACTTCTTTCAATTAATTAATCTTTTTGTAAGGTATTGGTTGAAATGAAAAAGCTCGCGTCACGAGCGGGATTCGAAACCACAACTCTCGGCTGCTATATCACTTGGCTCGTGACTTCGATCCACTAGGACACCCACCTCAACCTCCATATCAATTTTTTAACGGCAAAAAGGAACAAAATTCGAAAGCTAGAGATGGGAAGTTGTGGTAGAGTCAAGTGGTAGAGCATCGGCGTATTTAGCCGAAGGTCGTCGGTTCGAATCCCGCTCGTGAACCTAGCTTATGCATTTCAACCAATACCTAACATATAGTTTACTATAATATTTACCACTCTAATAGTCATGTTTAGCTTTATTATTCTCAATGTATTTGCAAAATTATTGTTCCAATATTTATTTACATATATTTTTTCAAATTGAAATTAAAAAAAATGTTTTAAATAGTTTTTGAGAATCATAGTAAATTCAAAAGTGAATATATTTTTGTAAGTAACAGTGTCTACATAGCCAATTTTTTTTAAATTGACCATCTTAGGATCTTTGAAAATGTTTGTTGCATTTTAAGAAGATACGTTAGTTTTTCTAATACAAGTATATTTATAGTAGTAAAATCAATTCGAGTGTAATTTGGTTTTATTTTGGCATGTAGTATTATTGAGTAATAGTCAATATCACTGTTTATTAGTTACTGAAATGCAGGTGTGATTCGTTTTTTTTTTTTTTTTTTGCTGTTATTTAATATTAATTTCGATTTCTGTTATTTAATTGTTAATTTCGAGATAGAAATTGTCGTTTCATATTATAGGTTACATTTTTTTATTACAGTCAATAACATTTTCGAATTTGTTAGTTGGCGATAGCTTTGTAAATATAATAGACGCTTTCAAATTCGACACGTTACCAATAAAATGTTACATTTCAGAAAGCATTTATTTCGTTTAGTTATAGTCAATTCAGATTTTTAATTATTTTTTAAATTTAAAAAAAAATTGTAAGATGCTATTGTCATGTGTACGGTTTTGTTCGTGACAAAGTTTGTAGTAATAGTCAATTGAGTTAGATTATCATTTGCGATCTTTTCTTCCTTATAACATTCACCGCTGTAATAGTCAATTATTTTTAGTAGTGGCTATGAATTTTTTTAAAATATTATTGTTGTTATAGTTATTCAAATATAATTCTAAAATATGTAGTTTTTTGGTATTAATTCAGTAGTAGTTTACATTTTTTAGTATTACAGTCATAATATTATAGGCGTTTGTAGGTGACGGTGGCTTTATATTCAAATAATCTCAATTTAGGTAAATTAACAAGAAATTGGTAGATTTTAGAAAGTAATTAACATGTTGTAGTACTAATTTTCTATACTGCGTTTATAATTTTTGTTGATTTGATTTTAATAAGGAATTGAGTTAGGATTTCACTTGCAATGGTTTCTTTGTTGTAAAATTAACCCCTGTAGTTCACATTGAATTTTTATTAACGCCAATTTTTTTCATATTATTGTTGTAGTGGTATTCATTCTTGTACCTTATATATTTTTATTTGTGGCATTTTAAAATGTAAAATATGACTTCCTATTTATTATATATCGTTATAAAAAAAACTATAGGATAGTTTGTTCTTTTGTCAACCTTCAACAGATACGAGTCGATGCTATTATAGTTAAATTTATAGTTATTTAGAAATCGTGAAATGCGGTCTGGTGTGATGTAGGTTTTAGAAAAACATTTTCTTTATCGTGCCGACGTATTCAGTATTGTCGATGTTATCGCTTTTTATAAGTATTTTGTCGAAAGGACTTACTTTATTTTATTTTACGTTTTGTAATATTTAGTTAATATAATAAAAAAAACCCATCGATATTTTCACAAACCCACATAAAGTTTAATATCTTGAAGTTATAAATTTTATTGTAAAAAAAACTTCACCTTAGGTTTTGGTATTTGCGTCGGGTAATATGAGTTGGAATGACTCTGGGTCCGTCTATACTCGCTATTTTTGATGTCACACCAAAGCGTTCCGTACAATTCGTATAATATAATATATAATTATTCAGAAATCGTAAAATGCGGTTTGGTGTGATGTAGGTTTCAGAAAAACATTTTCTTTATCGTGCCGACGTTTCAATCTTTATTGAGATCTGCTTCAAGGGTCAAAGTGTTTGTCTTCTGGGTACTTGTGCCATTGTTGAGTGTCCTGTTGAGAGTGCCCACTATACGCAAGGATCTCCACAATTACACAGAAGACAAACACTTTGAGCCCTGAAGATGATCTCAATAAAGATCGAAACGTCGGCACGATAAAGAGAATGTTTTTCTGGAACCTACATCACACCAGACCGCATCTCACAGTTTCTATATAATTATCAATTAACGGTCACTGATCACCACACACGTTAAATTTATATTGAGGGCTGTATTTTGGCTGAATTATTCAATTGAGATTGAGTTTTATTTCGTAGATCTTTGGATGTCTGTGCCCTTATTTTATTTCTAGTTAAAGATTACAGTCCAAATTTCTAATTAGGAATATTTTTATTTTGTGTTTCAATTATTCATACGTCTAATGTATTCGTGTTATGTTGGAAGGAAAATTAAAAATAACTTATGGGATTTAGAGGGCATACGGTGGGTCTAGGCGGACCAGGTTCAAAACTAGCAAGGCAATTAAACATATACAGTTTCTGTTGGATATTGGCTAAAAATCAGAGGGAAGAATAATACAAGAATGAACGGACCGAACTTGCATATTCACTCGCACGACTGGCACGTTAAAAACAATTTAAAGGAGCATAATTACAAAATTCAATTAAGACAAATTATACAAATCGACGTTCGAACGAAAAATAGAACCTGAGAAGAGTGAAGCCGCGGTTTAGGAGTAAGCGCGCCGACCTTGAGGACTTTCGCTGAAGAAAGTTCTGTTACATCACGACGCTCCAGCACATAACCCATTCCAGCCGCACTCGGATCGACCTGGAAGCGGGTCATCTTTTCATGATTTTTTCCTCGTTCCCAGGTTTTTTAAAAATTTTATTTATACAATCTTAGTAATGTGAGATAATTTGATGATATTATCTTCCAATCCCTTTGTTTACGCTTAGAAGACATTGTCCTTCTGGGCTCTGTTTGTAATACATCAAACAAGAAAAAAAGAATTTTAAATATGAAAAGATTATAATTAGATTTAAAGTTTGAAAAGTTATAAATGGATCAGAAAATAATATTTTTTAATGAATATAGAAAAATTAATCTGAGTATAACTCTTGTGATTTACGATTTATTAACGAAAATATACAAAACATCCGGAAAAAACAATGTCAAGGATAAGTGAAAGTGAATTTAAAACGATATTAAAAATCAGGTCAGATTTCTCATCTTTCAATACTTTCCAACGATTTGTATCTCTGACCCCTACCCCCCTTTAAAAAGACCAATAGTTTACGATATAATGACCGAATTCTCTGGACTTTAGTCCCCTCCCCCTTTCATGCTTCCTTTCTTTTTGTTTTACGCAATGCAAATTAAAACGCTCCGTTAATCTAGAGAAATGCAAGTGTTCCGGTTCGGTTCGGCGATCTTCCTGGAAAAACTGACCGTCCCCCGATTACGCGTCAAAATCAACGTTGCAATTATCAGACTAATTTTCCGTTTTGGCGTCGGATCGATGATAACCGTTTTCAGAGAAACCCTTATGAAATAGACTCCAGGGAAACGTGAAATTTAATGACGACAGTTACAAAAATGTGCAATAAATGAGCTAATCGTAGTATGAGATTTGTATTTTGTACTACA
Source organism: Cimex hemipterus (assembly GCA_039619505.1). Lineage (NCBI taxonomy): Eukaryota > Metazoa > Arthropoda > Insecta > Hemiptera > Cimicidae > Cimex > Cimex hemipterus. The sequence continues at coordinate 10,275,751 of CM077109.1, forward strand.
GAGTTTCCATATTTAATCTGTAAATTTCAGCTTATTAGCTCTCGTTTGATTTTTTCACGCGTTACAAAAATGATATGATCTTTAATTAAGGTTTTCGCTGAGATAAAAAAAGTCAAATGTCACGAACAGGATTCGAACTCACGACCTTCCGGTAAATATGCCGCAGCTCTACCGCTTGAGCTATCGTGATTTCGATCCACTATGACACTAACTTCCCATCTCAAGCCCACCTTTTGAATTTTCCCTTCTATTGCCATTTTTCTTTTTTTTTATCTCAACCAAAACCTAAAGATTAAATTAATTGAAAAGAATTTATTTGGTTATGCGGACCACGAAGCCTAATAAATCTAATAATCCTGCCAATTTAATTATTATTGATACATTAAAATAAATATATATTACGTGTGGTTTCAATGTTATTTGTGATTTTGTACAAATATTTTGGTACTAATAATCAATTACATTTGTATTGTTGATGGTGTTTTATAGCGACAGCCAATTTTTGTTAACGAATTTTTTTTTCATCCCAACTAAAAACCTTAATTAATTGTAATGTATCAATTGGTCAAGCGGACCACTAAATTAGTGAAGTTAATGATAGTGTTTTACGTAAATATATTTGTTTTATTATGGAAAATGTCTTGTAGTTCAATGGTAGTAATGGCCAATGGAGAATAGTGTTTAGTTGGTGGCAGTGTTTTGGTAGTAATAGTCAATTTTTTCTTTAATTTTATTCTCTATGTTTAGTTATTGGAATAATTGACAAGATTAAGTTATTTTTTCTTGAAAATCTCTTGGTATCTATTAATGCAGATAACATTTTTGTGGTTAAACTTTATTTTTTTATAATAGTTAATTTTATGTTGATGACAGCGGTTTTGTAATAATAGATAATACTGCTTTTGTTTTAAATCGTAATAACCTTCATGATCACCAATGCAGATTACATTTTTTTGTCGCAATGTTTTTTAAGTAATAATCAATTTTAGTTGTTTATAATAGTTTATTGCAAATGTCTTTGTAATAATAGTCACTAATTGTATTATTTTGATAACAGTTTTTAATAAACATCAATACTAGGTTTTTTAAATTTTTTTCACGATGTCTGGTAGTATTTGTCAGATTACATTCTTATTGGTGACGGTGGGTTTTTGTGATAGAAGGCAATTTATTTGGTTGATAGTGTCCTTGTAGTAACTGGCAAGGATAAGTTGTTTTTTAGACAGTATCTCTTAGTGGTAATAGTCATTTAATAGTCAATGCAGATTACATTTTTATTAATTTTTTGAGTAATAGTTATAGTAATAGTATTCTGTCAGTGTTTTTGTAATAATATACCATATTTAGTTGCTTTCTTACTGATAATCCCTTAGTAGTAATAGTCAATTTTATGTTGATGTCGTGTGTTTGTATTAAATATTTTATTGGCAATGTCTTTGTTGTAATAGTCAATACAGAACACATTTTTATTAATGACGTTGTTTTTTGAGTAAGAGTCAATTTTATGTATATGATACTATCTTTGAAATATTAGCCTATTTTTTACTGACAACCACTAGATAGAATTAGTCAATGCAGGTTGCGGTTTGTTAGTGTTTTGAGATAATAGTCAATTGTACATATTTTTGTATTAATAGCATATACAGAATTGGTCATGTTTTTGAATTAATAATAGATATATAATAGCCATTGTTCCATACGGTTAAAGGTGGCAATTCATGTCGTTTTTTGGATATAAATATAAATGTACGTTTTCTTGCTGCCTTGACTAATGTTATTCATATAAATTAGACTTGTTCAATTTTCAAAATTAAATTTACATACCGTTTTCCATTACTTTGTTATACAAACTTCACAACACGATTAAAAATAAGCTACAGATTTTTTATTTCATATTTTTTTGCAACATCACGGCTGATTTTGGCATTAGACCTCTCTCTTTATCGCGTTATCGATTCGGGTGTCATGGGTATCTAGTTTTTTCCTCTCCGTGGAAACTAATATGGTATATCCTTTTTTAGAAGTGAAAGCGTCCCCTAAAGAATCCAGCCACCTTCATTTTGACTGGGCACGGTCAAATTTGCGCTTCTTCATTGCGCAATAGGCAGGCCTCTTTCCTTCTCGCTTCCCGACAAAATTTAAATTACGGCCAAATGAAATTTGGAAAGTGCTAATGTATATCCATTGTACCTGGCAAGAATGTGCTTTTTCCTGGATTGTCTCGGAAACAGTGGCCGGAAGCAGGAGTAAAAACTCTCTAAAGTTTTCTATACTTCAAAACAGCGAAGGCAAATGTCACTGTGAAGTAAAAAAATAAGTCATTTAAATTCTTTCTTTCCGTTAAAAAAAAAAAAAAATAATAATAATTGCGTGTTATGCAGAGGAACTTTGTATAACAAAATACAAAAGACAACTTTCAGGGTTGACTAATACAGTCACTAATTATCATTTAATTAGTTATAATTGACTGGCATAATAGGCAATAATTAAAAAGGTATTTTTTAGAGACTGTTTGTCATAGAGTTGGATATAGAAGCAAAACCGGCAAATGAACAAACTTTAAAAGTCATTGTACGTGATATCCCTCACGGTAAACCGCATTATGCGAAATCCTCCTAGGTATTCGTTTTGCAAGATGTATTGACAAAATAGTACATATCGTTGTAGGAGGGGCGAAACCTAGATTCTCCTTGACCCATTTCGATCATTGTCCAGGTGCAATGTCTCCATATCATCGAGACAACTAAAGTGTCGGACATGGATGAAAGTAGGCGACAATTGCCACACCCCGGTTCATCAGTTGTGGCGCAACAACCATATCAGAGTTGACGAAATACAGTCCAACCCGGAGACGGTGCATACTAAAATCTCTAGTTCGGCAGGGATCAAATATATCCAACTTAAGCAAAACAAGGCGTTTTATAACATAATTATGACTTTTCAGATGTCTTTTCCCTCTCCATTAAACGAAATTCGAAAATTTACTTTCAAAAACACAAAATTTTTACCAATATTTTTGGTGTGAATAAAAACCATGAAATTTTTCCTATCTCTATCTATATATCTGTTTATCTATCTTCTATTTATCAATCTATCTATCTATCCATCTATCAGTTCATCTATTTATCTATCTATCTACAAATATATCCAACTATCTATTTATCTGCCTACCTATCTATCTATTTATCTATCTATCTAATCATATATTTATCTATCTATCTATTTATAAATTTATTTATCTGTCTACCTACCTATCTATTTATCTATTTATATGCATCTAGAACCTCTACCTATTGGCTATTTTCTTAAACAGCTATCTAAAGGAAACAATAAAAATTAGTTTGTAAAAATATTTCACAACTTTGAATATCTATACAATGGTTTAGAAAAAAAAAATTTCGAACACAAACAACCCGGCTAGAACAGGTTTTCCAGACAAAAATTTCAGAAAATTTTCAAATATTGAGCCCACATTAAAACTGACATATGTTTTGAATTGTCATATTGAATCTATATTGGAACCAACAGGTAAGAAATGAGGAAGTTCTAATCCGTGCAACTTTTATACGTCGGCATGTTCCCATGTGTTTTTCTGTCGTAAAACAACCCGAATTTGAAAAATAAACCGTTCACTACTTTTGATGCCTCATACTTCAATCCTTGAAAAAAATCCGTTCTTCTTCACTGCATAGAATATCAGAACTATCCTTTTTGCACTATGAAAAATTACAACATTTACAGGGAGTTTTTCGTCTAAACCTGATTTAGGTAAAAGTAGGATAAATTCTGTAATAGTTCCAGTAAAAACAGGTTTTACAATTTTTATATCTAAATTTTTCATTTCAACTGTTTTATACAACTTACTACGTGAAGAAAGATATATAGTCCAAGTTTCTTGAAGTGCTTTGCTCTCGAGTCTGACGGCAGTAAAAATGCTTTTATGAGGCTGTAAACTTTTTATAATTTCAATTTATGAGATTGAACAATATCGTGCACTAATAACCTTTCGTTATGGGATAAAGCTACATTTTTCGATTATTCTTATGAACAGTCGTATCTCCTACTTAAATCGTAAGTATGATAGATGCAAATTCGGGTCATCAGTTTGCGAAAATGAACGAAACGAGCCCTCGAGTGTGCTATATGGCAGATGGCAACCTTTGGAACCTGACGTTTACGTGGGCGAATATTACGTAAATGAGACAAAGTAATACAGCTATCTTGACGATCTTTCCTCCAAGTAAAAGTGGAAAAAGACAACCCGGCGAATTAGCATTCGAAAAAAATAAATAAAATCGACATATATGTTTTAGCCTACCCAATTTACTATCTGCATATGCAACTGGTAGCTTTTATAGTTAAATTGATGCAACCATCCCTCTCACTATGCCGGTCTGTTCCACTGTTTCTTCACGTTCATGTATCTGACTCACATTCTCACTCTTTCTCCATCTCTTACTATCTCTTATCAGATCCTCCTAGATATTCGTTAGGCAGAATTTATTATTGAAATAGCACATATCGTTGAAAGAAGGGCAAAATAAAAAATAATCCTTTGCCCATTTATATCATTGTCCAGGCCGTTGATTGTAGTTAATCTCTCTCTCTCTCTCTCTCTCTCTCTCTCTCTCTCTCTCTCTCTCT
>CM077109.1:10280794-10291619 GCA_039619505.1 Cimex hemipterus
TCTATCTATCTATCTATCTATCTATCTATCTATCTATCTATCTATCTATCTATCTATCTATCTATCTATCTATCTATCCATCCATCTATCTATCTATCTATCTATCTTTCTCACTCCCTTTACAATTATATTTTTTTAAATCATTTTATCAGTCGATATCCCATCTTATTATTTATCACGAACTCTCTACTGAGCGTTTTTTTAATATCCTTTTTCCTTTATTTACTGTCTTTTCGACTGAAATTACTCTTATATCACGTGTTAATTAAGTAGTCGAGTTTAACTGTGATTTCATTTTCGTACTTAATCAGCCAAAATACTATTCAGACAACGAAACGGAATGGAGGATGAAAAATGTTTGAACGCATCTGACCGTAACATAGAAGAACGGCAATCAGGGACGATCGAAAATGATAAGGTCACTAACTCCTAGGATGGCTGATCGTCAAGGTAGCATCACCTTAACCCGGGATAATAACAATAAACATAATTCAACTATAATGAATTATTTACTGGATTTGTAACAAATCGCCACCTGAAGAAGACTGTAAGAGACGACACATTATTTACGAAAGCAATAATTTATAAAATGCTTCGTTTAAGACGATTAAAGTTTATTTAGGGTGATTGCCATTAGGGCAGAGCTAATTTGAATTCACCGCCTCGTTTTAATTCAACTTTCACTCTGCAAAATATTTCCAACCATTGTCAGCGGACGGCTTATCAAGCTTTTGAATTGAAAGCGCAAAGCACAGAAAGATCTACTTTCCTCATTAGTTGTTATCTGATTTGAAACATAATCTTTCTTAATTAATCACTTCTATTATAAATAAAACACAATTTTTTTCTCTTAAAAAATGTATGTAGTTTAATTTCTGAGTATAACAAATTGCGGCGTGGACGAAATTCTTTTGGCCCTGAAATGGGAAAGCTTTGAACAACAAAAGTTCAGCGTTCTTTACATTGAAAAATATTTTTGGAGGGAGAATTGTCAAACGTTGTTTTGTGGAATGAGATGTGAGAATTAATCACGGTGTCGAAGAACACAGCCGAATCATATTCGCTTTCTCGAGTTGTGACAGAGTTGCCCAAGCCGTTGTTTCGAAGCGATTTAGCCCTCAGAGGGTCTTTAAAAAGGAAAACAATCATCTGCTTAGGGAAAAAAGTCAGACATTTCTTCGTCAAATTTACAAGATCATTACGGCTGAAACATTTGCATTTGTCTACTCTGAAAACTTCAACAAAATGAAGACCACACAAACCTTAAATTTTTTATGACTGTATGTGGCTAACCTATTAAAGTTGCCGTATAAAAACTAATTTTTATATATTAAAATTTATGTTAATATTATTAACTACGTGTAGTGATTAGTTACCAGAAATTAATGATTATTTAGAGATGGTGATAGGCGGTTTGTAGTGATGTAAGTTTCAGAAAAACATTTTCTTTATTGCGCCGACGTTTCGTTTTTTATTGAGATCATCTTCAGAGCCTGAGATTTACAAACATTGTTTAAATTTAACAAAAACATGTAGGATATGGAAAAATGTGAAATTATACGATGCAAAAAAATATTTTGTTTATGATCAATCAATTTCATTTTATGTTGGTAAATGCCTGGCTCTGAAGATGATCTCAATAAAGATCGAAACGTTCGCAGGATAAAGAAAATGATATCTGAAACCTACATCACACAAGACAGCATCTCAAGATTTTTGATTAATTAGTAATTACCATAGGAATATGTGTATAATAATTTTGAAAAATTTCTATCACGATTGGATTTCTTTAAAAAATTAAAAAAGGAGAATTAAAAACAACAACAAACAAAAACAAAAGTACCACACGTGGATCAATTTAATCAATAAATTTTAGAAAATTAATAGTTTATAATCGGCCTCGGTTTTTGCAAATATTTTTTCTAAACTAATTTTGGAGGGTTTCTATTTTAATTGCCTTGTTTCCACATTAATATTCATAAGATGACGATAATCCTCGTTTAAAAATACAAAAGCAAAAACTATAACGACTATTTATGATTAATTTATCCTGTAGTAATTAATAATTTTTTCAAGAGCGTGGTTCATCAACAGTTGGTTTAACATAATTCACTCGTGCCAAATTTCATAATTGTTTATACATATGATAAATTGAAGAAAAATATATTCTGACTTGGAAATACTGTAATTAAAGCATACAATGCGCACTTTAACTAACAACAAAAATATATAATTTCAATTTTTTCGTTCTATTTTTATGAATTCCTAAAACATAATAACTTTTAGCATAGCAATTAATAATTTCAGTAGTACTATTAATACTATGGGTTTTTATAAGGTAGAGTTAATATGACCAAAAACAAATCCCAGATATTTTAACATATATACTTTAAATCTTGACAATCCCCAATTTAACATAAAAATTTCTGCTTGGACATTTTGAGGTGTCTAACTTGAAAACGATCAAAAATAAGAGAAAAAACGAACCAGTCAAAGCGCACAGATCTTAAATTTAGATATTCGTATGAAGTTGATAAATATAAAAACTAATTTTAGAGATGTAAAATCTTTCAAAATTTTCTATCGCGATTGACTTTCGCCAGAACTTAAAAAGAAGATAATGCAGTATGTGTATTTAAGTTTATAAAGTTCATATTGAATTTTTTAATTAATATTACAAAAAAGGCTATACTATGCTATTTTCAAGTTTCACACTTACAATTATTTTTTCTTATCTTACTACTTGTTTTACTTTTTTTGTTTAAACAATTTACATTTTGGCTTCTATTTGTTGATGATAATTCAAGATTTGTTTTTTTATTTTCAGTCAACTGAATACGAAACCCCCAGATTGTATTTCCTATCACTGATTTTTTTCATTTTTTGCACTTCCTGAACGCTATAAAATAGGTTTAGTGGAATATATAAATTGATGCAACACTTTGAGAAGTAAAATTGATTTATAAGCGAGTCACTATTTGATTATTCATCATAAGTGTAAAGAAGTATTTTCTCTTTTAAAACATATTTAAAATAAATATTAATAGTAATAAAAATAAAATTTTATAATTCTGCTTGAAATAAAAACAATTTTTGACTATGTTAAACGGCACTGGGTCCATTTACACTCGCTGGTTTTGATTTCATTAAAACGCGTTCGGGCTTTGATATAAATTTTAATACCAGTGTAAAGAAGTGTAACCTATTTTAAAAATGGTTTAAAAGAAATATAAATAATCATAAAAATAAATATTCAGCAGTTGAAACTAAAAGTCTATGAAATAAATTACTGCTTGTAATGAGTCCAATTTTTTTGCTATGGTGAATCGGCACTGGGTCCGTCTACACTCGCTGGTTTTGATGCAACAATGACCCTATTTGTCCATGTACCATTGAAATGAGTATTGTTCAGTAATGTTGATATTATTGCTTTTTATAAGTATTTTGTCGAAAGGACTTACTTTATTTTATTTTACGTTTTGTAATATTTAGTTAATATAATGAAAAACCCATCGATATCTTCACAAACCCATATAAAGTTTAATATCTTGAAGTTATAAATTTTATTGTAAAAAAACTTCACCTTAGATTTTGGTATTTGCGTCGGGTATTATGAGTTGGAATGACACTGGGTCCGTCTATACTCGCTATTTTTGATGTCACACCAAAGCGTTCCGTACAATTCGTATAATATAATATATAATTATTCAGAAATCGTAAAATGCGGTTTGGTGTGATGTAGGTTTCAGAAAAACCTTTTTTTTTATCATGCCAACGTTTCGATCTTTATTGAGATCATCTTCAGTGCCTGGGGTATACAATTATTGTTTACATTTAACAAATACAAGTAGAATGTGGAAAAAAATGAATTTGTAGAATGCAATTTATTTGTTAAATGTAAACAATTTTTATAAATCCCAGGCCCTGACGATGATCTCAATAAAGATCGAAACGTTGGCACAATAAAGATCGGAACGTTGACACGACAAAGAAAATGTTTTTCTGAAACCTACATCACACCAGACTGCATCTCAATTTCTGAGTAATTATCAATTAACGGTAACTAACCATCACACAATATAATTTATTTTAACTGTAAAGATAAATCGTCTAGTTTAAAATTTGTGTAAAATAAATCACTTTGTCGAATCGACACTGGATCCGACTGCATTTGCTTGTATTTATGCCATTCAAACCCGTTCCGGCATTGCGATATTCAAATTTTATTATACACTATAAAAATTTAATGGTTGACATACTAGATACTCACTGGTGTTGACGCAATGGCGTTTGCCTGGCATCGAAACTAGATGGACCAGGGCAATACATCTTTCTAAGTCCAAGACCAAATAGCAACTTGGTTACTAATCAATTTCAGTTCCGAAACTATTGCACAAACTTATATTTTACACAATTCGGGAAATGCAATCCGTTCGAAGTGACAGTGCCAGGAAATACTGTAGTCATATCGCGTCAGGGTTATAAGCAGAGTGATGCAAGCTTCTGATATTTCTTTGCCCTTATCGATATTATCTTAGCTAATCTCGAACGATCAATAAACGGAAACAAAAATACAAATTGCACAAAAAGCAGGGTTAAATGAGTAAAACCTAATATTAATTAAATTAATTTTTAAGACAGCTTAGTGATATTCTGTTTTTTTGTAGTATTAACTTAAAAAAATTAATATGAACTTTTAAAACATAAATACTAGTGCTATAAATTTTTCTAAAGCTGATCGATTCCTGCTTTTCATGTCTCTTTCTTAAGTTCAAAAGAAAATATCGTATGAAAAATATTCCAAAATTTGTATACCATCTCAAAAATTAGTTTTTATATATCAATTTTATGAGAGTATCTACCCAGCAATACAACAAATTTATGGTGTTTGTGTTTTTTATGGCAGTTTTGAAATTACATAATTCGAAATTTTTAAACAAAAATTTACTGTTAAAATGGGATTATGATGATTTAAAGTAAACATGTTGAAATATCTTATGCTTTAGTATTTTTTTATATATTAACTGTCGCTTAAATGATCAGACTCCACATTATGAATTTATTTTTAAAAAAGTGATCCGAGATGAGTCCTGATCCCTGATCATCTTTTCTGCGTAAATTATTAATAATACGACTTAAAATCACTCAATTCTACAATGTATTATTTTTTAGAAGTTCATAAAAATAAATGCAACGAAATTTTTTTAAAATTTTGTATGTTCTGTGTGTGTTTGTTTTTAGATGTAAGGGTGAGTGTGTTGTGTACATAATTTTCCGTATATTTATAGAATTGTTTCAGGAAATCTATTAAACGTTTTTAATTGCTGGGGGAATTATTCCATGCACGACTGAACCATGTTATCACAATTGTTGGTGAATCACGTTAATGAAAAAAACTATTAATTCCCACAGGATACAGGATAAATTAATCACAAATAGTTATAGTTTTTCTACTCCTGTATTTTTAATTCAGGATAATAGTCATCTTATGAATATGAATCTGGAAATAAAGCGCAGATCCTTTCAATCAATGGAAATTAAGGAGGAAATCCGATGAAAACCGCTTTGGATTTTTTTTTACGAAAATCCAGCCCAATTATGGTACAGAAACCAAACCGACAGAACATATACAACCTTGGAATAATCTTAACCGGTCAATTAAAAAGCGTTCAATTGTAAAAAATGTTTACTCAGCTGGTAACCTGTTCCTTTAATAGGCAATTCTATTATCATCCCGTGAGAACTGTAAGTATAGACAAAAGCTGGATGTTTTAATTAGACATATAGTTAATATTAGACTTTAAAATTATAAACAATTTTTTTCTGGTAAGGGAGCCAATAACAAATAATAAACATTAATTTTGTCAATATTCAAATTTTGATTATTACAATTGAATATTCTAATAAAGCAAAAACTTGTATTGTGTCCCTTGAACAGTCAATACTTCATTTTTCAAATAAATTCGTACCAACGTTTCCTCTCACAAAGATTTAACTTAAGCACTTTTTCTGAAAGCCAAATGTAAATTATGTACAGACATTATTTTATGTACAAAGGGTCAAATGAAAACGCCGCTAGAACGTGTATTTCAAGGATCTACCTTTGGACCTACACTTTTTGATATGGAAATTGTCCCGTGAACAGATGCCAAGACAGCAATGTGGGCTATACTGCGTGTCAATTGAACTAAAACCCCCATATTGTTCCATAATATGTATTTAACATATTTCACCTTTGGAAATTACTACAACTTTTCCAAAATATATTCCATAAAGTATCTCACAAAATGCCAATTCGACAGTATATTTGATTACATCAATGAAAAGAACGTTAAAAACCCTGTGAACTGGGATTTTTTCTATCGTGACCTTAGGCAAACAAAATTCAAAATCAGTTGTAAACGTACAATTTTGTCAGTTTCCAAAGTATTTCTTAAATGTTTAAGTAAGGATGTTTTATTTGTGAAAATCGAAATGAAAAAACAGAAAAATTGCCCCTACTAATGAGATTTAAAGGCATGTATTTAACGATCGCCAATATCACTAATGTAAAATTAACATTTGATTGCTAACAATTTTATTTTTAATTAAGGTTTAGGTTGAGATAAAAAAAGTCAGTGTCGCAGGCAGGATTCGAACCCTTGACCTTCGGCTAGACACGTCGCTGTTCTACCTGTTGAGATATCGTGATTTCGACCCTCTTGGACACCACTTCCTATCTCATACCCACCTTTTTTTGCATTTTCCGTCCCTTTTGACATTTTCAAATGTCGTGTATTCTATTTTATTCTTGGCGACAAATGAAATGGCAACGGAGAACTTTTTAGTGAAATATACTTCATTTTGCTAATTACAATTATTAAATTTGTAACTACAAACCTAGTTATTAAGGTTTTGAAATTCCTGTTAAAAAATAATGAAAGTAATCGTAACAAAAAGTAAACAAAACAGATTTTTGGATGTAGCATTGAACACAAGAAGAAACAAACATTGTATACAAATTAAATGAAACATTCGAAATATTTACCCTCATTGAGAATATAAGGAAAAGAAGTTAGGCATATAAACATTTAATTTAATTTTTTGAATTATTTGAGAGAATTACGGGATTTACAGTAGGATGGAAAAATTTTGAAAAGGTTGAATCTAGTATGTTGAAAAATAATGAAATGGACGAAAATTGACTATCAGCCTTTGGAGAATAGGAAAAATTGGACTCTGCTTGTAGGTTATTGACGTCTGTTGAGGGGACATCCTGTGTACAAGCTTTATACAGGTTTTTGCTTTGTTGGCTCTTAGTCGTTAACTAAGTAGCTAAGGAGATTTAATTTCCAAATAATTAATCGAAATGAAGCTTGTATTACCTAAAAGTATTTTAGACATAGAAATGTTCTCACTTAAAAGATAAACGAAACATTTTCAAGCACACGGCTGAGAGGATTATTGCGAAAGAACGGAATGCGTCGGCGTCACTGACCGTGTATTTTTTATGGAAAAGGTTACGTCACGGTTGATGTTATTTATTTTAAATGTCTTATTGACTTAAAGTACTTCTCTTGCTTCATTATAGATTAATAGTGAGTCGAAAGGGGGGCCAAGTATTCTTGTCCTGTAGATGTACAAGTGTAAAGTCTATTGACTGAACTGCTAACCTCAAACACGAAATAACCTCAAAATTATATGGGTATTTAATGTTTGATAGGTTCGCAACAATAACAAATTTACCAAAATAAACAAAAACGATTACGCCTATTTCGATCTACATTCCGGCCTTCATTTCTGAAACATTTATGTACCCGTTATTAATGAGATAATAGCATCCGCTGAGAAAAGCGTTTTTTCGCTATTTCAAGATCTTCAGTTTTTATCTTTGTACCTATTGTGAAAGTTTTTGTAAGTTTTGTACAAGTTCAGGGTCTAGTCTTAAAATATCCTCATCCATGTTTTCGGTAAATATGTAAAGTACCGATGCATTTGAACTCTAATCCAAATTCTTTTTCCGGTACACATCTAAAAATAGCCCAGAAAAAACTCCAAACCTTTAGCAACCATGAAATGCGTCTTTACATCGGTTTAATAGGAGATTTACAAACTTGATAATAGGGAATAAAAATTGAATAAAATTGCACCTAAGAATGGTTTTAAAATTTAAACCAACAGTTATTCAATTTTAATAAAAACTAATCTTATGATTTAGATTCTTATAGTTGATCAGTTTTTATCGCCTAAAATTATTGAAGAAAATGTTAAGACAAGGATGAAAATCGAACCCAGTAACACATGTGAGTTGGGACAAAAGCAAATAAAACGTATTTCTCTAAATAGGCCAATCAAAAACTTTTGTTCTGTCTTTTTATTTAAAATTTCCTCCCAGACAACGCCTCACGAACAATCATTGGATTATGCATTACTAGTGTTTTACTTTTTATGGCAACATAACATCATAAGCCATAAAAAAAATCACAGGCCATAAAAAATTAATTTAACCTTGTTATGTTGTTCACCAATTCCTGTAAACCTTCATACACATTCACCAGAATTTAAAAAAATGGATTTACGTTATAGTCCTTCGCACTGGCATAATTAAAATAGAGAAGAATACAGATCAAACTGGTTTTTAAAATGTAAATGAGGTTAACGAAATGAATAAAACGTAACAAAATTGTTAACTTAAAACCGGTATTAATTGGTCATATTTTTTAAATAGATCCAACCATTATATTTTATAACAACTATTCTTTAAGAAAAATCCAAAATGTTTATTAAATATTTTCTATTATAATTATTTTTTTATTTAAGAAAAGTGCAATTATTCAGTTTGTTTTAAATAAATTAATTAATTAATCTTTATATAAGGTATTTGTTGAGATAAAAAGCCACCGTCACGAGCGGGATTCGAACCCATGATCACAAATTTAATTACAAGCACATTTTTTTATAATTGTTAAAAATATTTATGTAAATATAAATAATTAATTCAACAACACTAATGTGCACTTTATATTTAAATTAAAAGAATCCCCTACATCTGGCAATTTATTGCGTCGTCAACGTTGAATTATTTCGATGTATTCTCTCATTTTCAAGTAATTTTCTATTGTGGTAATGTAAAATGGGCTTTTGCACGTTTGCGTTTAAATAAATAACTTTTATATTGTTTAAGAAAAACAAAAATAAAAATATATTATACAGAGAAAATGTTTTTTCGTTACTAATGTTCACGTACTGATTGAGTGTCAATTTATTTAAAGTTTTACTTTAAAGACACTAATAATTAATATGCAGTAACAGTTTAACTATTGGGTTGTCCGGAAAATAATGCAGGATTTTGGTATTAAACAAAAAAAAAAGAAACTAGTTACTTTAAAGCAATGTTCTTTAATCAAAATAATTTCCCATACTCTCAATACATTTCTCCCAACGTGTTGGTAACTTATTAATTCCGTCTGAGTAGAATTCAGAATTTTTAGAATTGATAAAGTCAATAAATGCATTTTCCAGTTCCGTTTGATTTTTGAATATTATGTGTTGTAAGTAGTGGTCCAGGTGTCTAAAAAAATGGTAGTCAGTAGGCGAGAGGTCCGGAGAGTAGGGTGGGTGAGGCAAAGTTTCATAGCCAAGCTCCAATAATTTTTGTGACGTTACACGTGACACATGTGGTCGAGCGTTGTCATGCAACAAAATGGGCCCTTTCCGATTGACCAAAGAGGGCTTCATTACTGCCAATTTCTGATGCATGGTATTAATTTGGTTACAGTATGATTCAGCATTGATGGTTTCGCCAGGATTTAAGAAGCTGTAGTGTATTAAACCAAATGAAGCCCACCATACCGTAACCATTACCTTTTTTTGATGAGTTGGGGGCTTTGGAAAATGTATTGGAGCTTCTCCTTTGTCGAGCCACTGTCCAGAACGTCTAGTGTTATCGTAGAGAATCCACTTTTCGTCACATGTAACAATTATGGCCAGAAATGGGTCATTTTTGTTTCGACAAAGAAGTGATGCACAAACATCAAAGCTCTTCATCTTCAAGGCTGAAATCTCCCTCCCGAAATTTTTTAAACCACCTTTGCACAGTGCACTCATTAACACAACCCTCGCCCCAGACTTGGTTAATGTTTCTAGCCGTTTGGGCTCCGCTTCGGCCGAGTTTAAACTCGTAAAAGAAAATCGTACGAAATTCTCGCTTTGACATTATAAGGATGACTGAATTATTTCCAAGCAGCGGAATGCTACAGAGGTAAACAAACAATATCATTTGGAAGAGGATTAATAAGTGTTGACATTCATACAAATGAGTAATCCTGTAAACGTAAACAGAATATTTTATATAGATTTTTTTTAATGAAAACTTAAAATCCTGGATTATTTTCCGGACAACCCAATATTTTTACTGCTTAGTGCTTAATTGGTGATTGATATATCTTACGAATCGCTTTTCACACTTTATTAGTTGAAGATATTAGAAATTTCCAAGAAAACATTTTTTCCAAATTATTAAATAAATTACTGTGTAAGAATTGAGATGCTGTCTGTTTGTCACTGTGTTTTTTATTCTTTTATTAATTTTACTTTAACGAGAATACGTAATTTCCAAAAAAAGATTTAATTATACTTTACTATAGTAATTATAACATTTGTAATATTAATATTGCACACGCATTGATTGAATAGATATACGAAACTAACTCATTTTCATCGTTATTTTTTGAAAAATCGTGTACTAAAAGCACGATTTCATTTTAACTTGTTAAATTAATTAGTGAGAAAATGCTGATTGATTTTACGTACCGTTGGTTTTAGTCTGCGTAAAAAGTTTTTTTTT
>CM077109.1:10296619-10315906 GCA_039619505.1 Cimex hemipterus
ATGTTTACTTCTTAAGCTTTTCATGTTAAAATGGCGCACTCTTTCGTATCCCCATCCAATCTACCTCAAGGCCTCATCTGTCGAATATGTATATATATATATATATATATATATATATATATATATATTACTTATTTTCGACAGAGAAGGCGTTCAAGTGGATAGGATGGCAATTGGAGGGGGAAACTAGGGAGTCGGTTATTTCAACATGAAAAGCTTAGTGTAAGTGAATATAACTTAGAATGCTGTGTTAGAAGAATGAATAATTAAAAATAAAATGCGAAAAGGAAAGGAATAATATCGTAGAAAGAGAGAGCTGACGATGACTAATGAGTTTTGGAGGGCTTAATACTCTCCACGATATACTGGGTATCCCATGAACAGACGTCAATACCTCAGGACGTTATCCTGCATATCAAATTGACCTAAAAAAAACCATATTGTCCAAAATCTGATTTTCATTTGTACTCGAATCATGGTACTTTTCAGGTTAATTCAACCTTTGACAATTTTATTCCAAAAAGTCTCGCGTAATTCAGAAAAAATAATCCTTTTGTAAGTTTGATTAGATAAAGCGAATAAACATTAAAAACTTTAAATTTCATTTTTTAAATTGTAAAAAGCAAATAAACATTAAAAACTTTAAGTTTCATTTTTTTAAATTGTAACCTTAAGCAAACAAAATCAAATAGAAAGTAAACTTTTACGAGTTTTTCGTTCTTCTCCAAAGTTTAAGTAAGATTTTGTTGCTTATATAAATAAATTGCTTAAATAAATACTGAAAGATATGGAGCTTTTCGAAAAGTTGCCCCTATTAATGCGCTTTATATGCACTAACTTAATTTCTCAAAAGTCTATTATTATAAATGTAATATTGTTGTGTTAGTGCTAAACATTTAACTCCGATGGACTTTTAATTAAGAGGAAAAAATGAAGTATATTCGTTCCGGTCAGAAAAAAAGGGCGAACTCATACAAGGAAATGAGATATGGGAAAAATTCTTGAGGATTTTCAAAACTGCAGGAAACGATGCCAGGCCTGCATTTTTAACGAAAGTGGACATTATGAACATTTAATATATACCTTTTTTACGAGGGTTCGCAACAGCAGAGGTATATCAACCCTCAGGGTGCCGGTGTTTAAAAAAAAAATAGAAATATGTCGTATCTAGCGGCCCTGCATTCGAACCCGGGACCTTTACCTTACAGTGATGAGCGCCGTGTCAATCCTTAAACTGTTGCGGCCACCGACGCCCCAAATTTACATTTTTAAACTTTGTGTTATATGTTATGTACAATTTTGAACAAAAGTGTTTTTTATTTTTTCTTTCTGTTCTTTCATTTTTTTAAATAGACGTATCAAAATTGTGTTTTAACGATTTATCACCAAAAATCATATTGTTTTCAATCAAACTTCAATTGTACACTGTTGTCCACTAACCTTTGAGAAATTAAGTATTTGACTTTACAGTTCATTTGATGGAGTAGTTTACCATAAACGCCATACTTGTGAATATTTACAGAATAAGCAAAACTTACTTAAACTTTAGTCAATAGCTTTAGAAGCTCGCCAAAGTTTACCTTCTAAGTGTATTTAGCACCTTTAGCATGTACTTCACAACGCTCCTTTTTGAAGTTGAAGTACCTGATAATTTTTTAGCCCCTTTCCAGCCTTTATTTCATTTTAGTATGTAGCAATGTCAATCACAAGAAGTATTGGCGTCTCTTTTCGGGCACTCTATATATGCGATAAATAGTGGATCCAAGGACAGATCCTTGGGGTACACATGCTTGCTGACATGCATTTGGTACATCACCCTGAACATGTATCTGATTACGCTGGTTTTTGACTCAGGAAGAAATTATTTTATTATGTAGGTTGAAATATTATTAATTATTAATTTATACATAATGCTGTGCCATAATCAAAGACCTTGCTAATTTTTAACATCGCTGTGGGCTTTTTTATGTGTACATTTTGGTTTTATGATCTATCAAGTAAGCCAGTCGTCCAGTAATTTTTTGGATCATCACTTCGTCTATCCAGCATAATAATCTTTGGGACTTTCCACATAACAGGAAAGCATCGTAAAATAAATAGATTATTATATATAAGTTTTATCGTATTGCTAATTTTAATATACACCAGCAGCTTTTATTTTGTATTTTCTTAACTTTTTCTAGTTATTTCTTTGTACGTAATAAGCCTGAACTAATAGAATTAACTCATTTGCATTTTAGTGGTCACTTGGCCAAGTTACAACTTTCAGTCAATTATTCTTTGCATATAAGGTCTTGGTTGAGGTAGAAAAAGCCACTGTCACAAACGGGATTCGAACCCACGACCTTCGGTTAAATAAGCCGTTACTCTACCACTTGAGTTATCGTAACTTCCATCCTCGCGGACACCAACCCTCCTTCTCTACCTACAATCGTTCGAATTTTCCCTCTTTTTGCCATTTTCAAGTGTCATATAATCGGAATGGATATTTAGCTATTAACGAAGTGGCCACGGGGAGCTGTTTAGTGAAACGATACTTCTTTTACTTATTAAATATTAATTCATTTACGTTTTAGTTGTCAATTGACCAAGTAAGTGTATGTAAGGTCTTGATTGTGATAAAAATGTAATGTAAAAGTAATTAACTTTGATTAACTTTTATGTTGGCCTAATAGATGTATGCTCAAAGCACATAAATCCGATATGGTAGAGTTCACTGGTTCTTATCTGAAATTAATTTTTTTTGAGTTAGTGTCACGTTTGCCTGAGACTATTGTCAGACAAAGAAAACTTTTTAATGCTTATTGTCTTTTCGAAGTCTCATAACTCATAAACTCTGGTACCTAATTTACTGCGTTCTGGAATTTTTATACTAGGAGTTTAGAGAATTTGATCGATGTGGTATGTTTGAAAGTAGTGATCAGTGATGTTTGTTAACCCGTATTTATCCGTCAATTGTTACAAATTTGAAGGGCGAATTTAAAAAAAGTTGTTTTAGGGCAATTGAAAGTAGTTGAACAATTGCAAGTTAGGGGATGTGGCAATTCGGAAAAGACAGGGTTATAATCAGAGATGGGGTCATTTTCTGTGAGCACACCAATGTTATTTGTTGTTTCTTATAAATCATGATAGAACTCGTACATTTTTGCTATGATATAGGATTTAGACGGATCGTAAAAAAGTGTTTTTCTTAATCCTACGTTAAAAACCATCCGTCCAATTAATATTTTGAAGGTGAAAAGAATTAGCATCGATCACACCGTTCGTAATTATTCACTTAGTATGCACTTTTCCTTCAAACTTTATTTTTAAATATGTTCGCGCTCTGCTAGCGTTGTTTTTTATGTAACAACTGGGCCGAAGCGGATCGAAAAAACAAAATAATAAATAACAAAACACTTTCTGATTAATTCGGACGGTGTGAAAAAGCAGACAAGTAATTAACAGAATTGCATCCGGTCAAAAGGAATAATAATTGCTTCATTTATCGATTTAGTTAGTAGGAAAAACAAAACCTCCGATAAATATGCATGAGACTTATGGTGAGAAGAAACTTTTTTTTCATACATCTATATGTATACTATTTCATTATACATATGGATGTTAATAAGTATAATAATTTCAAAACCTTAAATTATATTTATCACCTATTGGTTTCGATTTTAGTATTATAACGGTGCAAATCATATTGTATAGATTACGTAGGTTTATAAAAGTACACACTATTCAAGCTTAATTGAAAATCTTCTAACGTTTAGCAAGCGTGCGTTCCTAGCAATTTTTTTAAAACTTTGTAACTCATATTTTCTACAAGTCCTTTAGCCTACTTCATTTGATACGTCATCATTAGGACTGGACCAAGGAATGGCAATACCTTTATTCATTTTTTGAAAATTTTGGATATTTGGTAGTTTTTTTGTAACAATAATGGAAGTGAAAGGACACGATCGGCTCCCCGAGGATCTAAGCCGTAAAGAAAGAATAGTTATAAGAATTAGTCATACGCGGTTGACACATCGGCACTTACTGGTGGGCCACTCCCCACGCAGGTGTCCCTTATGCTATGAAAGGTTGCTCGACATGTCCCAAATAGTCGAAGCGTGTCTTGCTCTAGCTCCCTACAGCGCGAGTAGGCATGCCGCCAGGTTTTAAGAGGGTCTCGGACACAACATCGCGTTTCAGGGTACTTTGTTCCACTTTTTAACGGAATTGGGAATTTTTTATTGTATATAGAAGTTATGTGTTTTGTGTTTCTGTGTGTTGTATGAGTATTTGTATTGTTGTATTTATTGGTGTGAACGGGGAGGGGCTGATGGTCACGTAGTACCTCCATCACTCCTTATGTTGCGTGCATGCTTTGGGTCTACAGTGGAAAACGTTTACAGTACCCCATCGATCCAAAATTAGTTTACTGTAGTGTATAGAGAGAATATCGAGTACTCCATCTATCAAGCTGTATGATTACGATCAATGTATATAGGTATTAATGTAAGTTTTGGTGCGATTATGTATTGAGTGTGTAGCGGTATGATGTTAGTGCTTCGAGGCTGAAATGTCCAAAATGCCTCTATAATAATATAATTATGGTAGTATATCCAGAGAAATAAACCTCCTAAAGTTCTAAACTGATAACTACCCTGATAGCTTTGCTTTGAATGAGAAAAATCTCTTGTGCAACAGGTGGACACCAGTACAGTAAAAGGACTTTGGAGAAAGGAAGAATTTTTTGTATAAACGATAAGTTGGGTCGATCATCACTCCCAATAATGAAACCTGGTCACATCTCAATGGCCCATGACACCATCGTTGTATTAATCCTATCTCAAGAACAATCATGATCTTAATAATCATAGTTTAGTATTGCTATTATTTATTGAGAAGTATCATCAGCAAATCTATCAAGATGAGAAACCTAATCAGACATGCCATCTACCGAATTCTGGCAAAAAACGTAGATTTTATTTTAAAACTAATTATCATTATAATATCTGAATCAGCACTAAAACCTGGTTTACTAAGTGATTTTTTTGTAAGTTAGAATCTTGAAAAATCTCGGAAAAATAGTTAATGTTAAAAAAAAAAATTTTGTAATGCTAACGCCAGTGCAATTTCATGCCTAATAATTATTAATATTTTTTATTATTATTATTCTCATTGTTACCTTTATTCCTAGCAATAATAAACCTCTTATATTTTTGTCAATGTTAAAAAATCTAAAATTTAAACATATTCTATGGGTGGCAATGGCTCTGTGAATTTTGGTTTATTTATTTTTTCAATTGCAATTTTAATATAATTTGATTTGTTTAAATAAATAAGATTTCAATGCTTCCCTGTTAACTTCTTAACTATCTTCATTACTGACACTTCATCCCGCCGTGTCCGACTCCTAACTTCAACACAGCTCCAGATATTTTAACTACGCGTAAAATATGCAATTATTGTAAAAACCTAAACCTCAAAAAAGCACCTGGATTTGACCTCATTGCATTTCCATCCTTCGACAACTCTATAAAACAGACAACCTTTTATAATGTACCTTTCTTCTTTATGCCATGGAAATTGTCCATCCCTAAATCCAAAAATCCGCACCACCTTCTAAATTCCACCACCCTCCCATCAATTAACTGCCAATTCTTGGTTGAACTAGAAAAACTCCTTTACAAACAACTAAATTACAAATGCATACCATTCCTATCTACTAATATAACATTAGACTATTAATTTGCATTTAAGGCAACATACAGCTGAGAGCCATATTGCGAAAGAACGGACTCCCGACATCCTCATTCGTCGTGTCACTCTTTTTATGGAAAAGGTTACGACACATATGATGTTATTAAGTATCTTATTGACTTCAATTGTTACATTGATTTATGATTTATGAGGAAAGGGAATGTGAGAGAGAGAGAGAGGGGGGTAGAGGGATAGAGAGAGAGAGAGAGAAAGAGAGAAAAAGAGAAAGAGAGAAAAAGAGAAAGAAGGAGGGAGGGAAAAGATAGATAGACAGATAGATAAATAGATAGAAAGATAGAGAGTGAGAAAGAGAGAGAGAGTGTGTGTGAGAGAGAGAGAGAGTGTGTGTGTGAGAGAGAGAGAGAGAGCAAAGAGCCATCATTCGTAGGTGAGGGTGTTTAGGTGTAAAGACTATTGACCAAACTGCTAACTTCAAACACATCTTAACCTCAAAATTCTCCGAATATTTAATATTAGGTTAGGAAAGGTCCCTATGTGAAATTGTTTCGATGTATCGATGAACGCAAACTAATCTATAACAATGAAATGAAACGTCTTGCCCCATTTTGGTCTACCGACCTTCATTTCGGAAACATTTATGTGCCCGTTTATTTTTGTGCTGATTAGCTCTTCCTCCGTGAAAAGCATTTTTCCCTATCTCAAGTTCTTCCATTTGTATCGTTGTAACTATTATGTAAGTTTACTTTTTATTTTTTTGTGCCAGTTCAGGGATTAGTCTTAAAATATCCACATCTATGATTTGGTAAACATGTAAAATATAAAAATGACTTTGACCTTTAATTAATCTTCTTTTTCCGGTATACATCACAAAACAAGCAGTGGGAACTCTTTTTTCAATTCTTTAGCAATAAACCATAAAATGCGTCTTACACTGGTTTTAGCTTAGCAGGTTTTAAGCTTGTTTGATTTGTAAATCAAAAGTTAATTTTACACTGATAATATTTGACGTATGATAAATTAAGTATACGTTTTTAAAGTCACATAGCGGCAAGTTTCTTGTAATCGTCAAATCTGTTAGTATTTAAAAAACCAAGAAAACCTTACTTAAACTTTATACTAGAACTTTGGAAACTCGCTACAATTTTATCTTCTCAATGTAATATTTCGTTTGCTTAAGGTTACAAAAAGAGCCAAGTCAAACCTATAAAGTTTTTAATGGCATAATCTCTAGA
Organism: Cimex hemipterus; assembly: GCA_039619505.1. NCBI lineage: Eukaryota > Metazoa > Arthropoda > Insecta > Hemiptera > Cimicidae > Cimex > Cimex hemipterus. The sequence continues at coordinate 10,303,549 of CM077109.1, forward strand.
GAACAAATATGTACAGTACGCTTAACATTTTATGAGATACAGGGGGCTCTATGGAATAAAATTTTTAAAGGTTGAAGTAAACTTGAAAAGTGAAATATTTCGGAATTAAAAATCAGACATAGGACATAGGCGCTTTTTGTGTAATATAACTTCTAGGGTAAACTCCTTTACGTGACGCCGTGTTTATGAGAAAACGAGTTAGTCTAAGGACATATCCTTGGAGAGCACATGCTGGTAATGTGTGTACACTTTTTTAAACAAAGTGTATGTTAAAACTTAAATCACATTTTTTTCCACTAATATTGTAATAATTTATATTGTAAATTGTAATAATTTACATGATAAATTGTAATACTTTATACTGTAAATTGTAATAATTTATATTGTAAATGGTAATAATTTATATTGTAAATTGTAATAAAATATATTTATCCTACCAAAAACAATTTTGTGTCGCCAACCTATTTTAACTGCTCATATGAAGGAGAGAGATTATGTGGATTCGAGAAAATAATGACCAAGGGTATTAAGCGTCAATCGAGCTGCTGCTTTTTATAAGATATCATACACGATTTTAAGTCAAGTATTCAAAATTATTAACTGAAACTTATTACCAGAAAAAATCATAAGTCAGCAAATATTTTCCAACTTATCATATAAATCCATTTCACCCATTGCAGTCCTACGCACAAAATATGATGGTCATTCAATTTTTAATATCATTTTTATCTTGAATTACACAAAAAAAAACTCTGAGTAAAGAATTGTACTTGGTGTAATTTAAATTTCCAAATTGCAATAAAATTGTCTTTATTTGGAAAAATGATACGGGTAATTCAAAAAAGTCCTCTCTCGACTGACCTGGCTACGATTTTTTATGTCTCTTTGTCCTTCCTTTCTCTAGGTGGCAGGGACCCTCAATGTTCAACAATTCTCACAACATAGGGGTGCATCCTGTCTTACAGTAATTATAGAAGTTATTATAGATGGTTTTTGTAATGTAATAAATTATGTACCAACTTAAGTTTTTAATTTTTAACAACAGACTTGGCCTTTAATGAAAAAATGAAAACAAAAGGTGTCTGACATAATGACTACTTAGCATAATACGAATAAATTGCTTAGTGTTTTTTTTTTTGTATTAGTACATGCATAAGTTATCTGTGGAACTAAACATATTAAGAGATTAATTTAAAAATACATTTCACAATAATCTTTAAAGGAATAACATAGGATAAAACGTGTCTCAATCTCAAAAAGGTTCCATCGCTGGATCTTTCACCCAGTGTGGATCGCTCGAAAGATCCGCAATACCCAGCTTTTTCGAGGGTTAATTGAATATGTGTGCTTTTGAAAAAGACTTTCTCCGAGAACGAAAATATTCAACTGGGTTTAAATAGAAAAACGAAGCCCCGTGCTTACTTTCGTTGGAAAAAAAATTTAATCGTTTTGTCAAATGCGTTCCTTTCTCTGGGTCGGAAACTTTTCATTTCTTTTGTGAGAAAAGAATGAATATTTACTAACGGATTTCTTGGGAAATATTGAAAAATTGTACTGACTGGGTTGTAAGTCAATTTTAATTATTAAATTCACTAATTTTCGTGATCCTTGACCAATTTTATTAAGTGAATTATTATATTTGTGTAAGGTTTTGGTTGAAATGAAAAGGTTAGTGCCTCGAGCTGGATTCGAACCCACGACCTTTGGCTAAATGCGCCGCTGCTCTACCACTGACTTCGGAGTCATGATAGCTCAAGTGGTAGAGTAGCGGTGTATTAGCCAAATGTCATGGGTTCGAAACCCGCTCGTGGCACTAACTTTTTCATTTCAACCAAAAACTTACATAAAAAGATTAATTAATCGAAAGAAGTAATTTGTTCAATAGGCCATTAAATAAAATGGATTTAATTATTGATATAAAATGCGGTTTACCATCTCGACCAACATCTATTTGACAGTGCAACGCAATTTTTATTTAAATTAATTAACAGGTTTGTTATGAAAAAGCATTGTTATTTATGAGTTATGTCCTTTTATTTAAACACAAATTATCAATATATAAAAAATAACTATGTAAGCAAGAGATTTTGGTTTTTTTGGTCTTACTTAGAAAATACCACCGCAATAGAAATTTTTCAAAATTTCTTCGATCTAGCAATTTGAAGAAAATTTTATATCTAGACTATAAAATGGTTCAAAAACTAAGGATTAGCTTCTCGAAGCTCAGAACCGAGATGCCTTTTTGGTTTTGATGTTAGGGGAAAACAGATTAATTACAAGTCCCAAGGAGGTTAAGCTGAACTTCTTAAAGCTGTGTCGAGTCGTTAAAAATTTAATTATGACAAGTTCTGAGTGCGTTGAATTTTTTATTATTTTTGGGAGGGGGACACTGAATTGAGAGGGAATTCAGACAACAAATCGAAAATAATTACATGCTGGAAACCATCTGACTTTTAATACGTTAGTCATCATCAAATCTAACAATACCTATGAGTTCAATTTTTATAGAGGCTTCCTAAAATCTTTAAAACGCGCTGGCGAGAACAAAGGACAGTCTGAACTTGTCGTCTTTCTCTCTTTGAGCTTTCTCCTAATTCAGGTTTTCGTTAATGTCAGAATTGCTGGCACCAAATAATGAATGTAAAGCTATTACATTTTTAATTTGTTTGAAGTGTTTAGGCCATCTCTATTTTATCAGGCGAAATAGAGGAGAAAAACGTATATGTTCTTAAGATTAAGGAGTACCTTGATAACACTGACCTTGTTGTCTGGAGCTGTGACCAAAAAATGATGAGGCGACTTCGCTGAGTTCAAGGGTCACCCATGCATAACCATGACAATCTATAAACAAAAAGTAACAAAGTCAATATCGAAATATAATAATTAGTTTTTTCTTCTTCTTCTTTACTGTATCACCCTCAATTAACATCCACAATGAACATCAGCACCAAAGTACTTATCATATATTAAGGTAAGTTAATAGTAGTTATAGCATAATTAGTAAAAGCTATTGAAAAGGCATTGGCTAATTTGTAAAGGAGTTTGATTGATTAGAACTGCAAAAGATGCCAAACTAACAGAAACATGGCATCACACGGTCACGTAATTTCTAGAATTTGTTTTCTTATTCCGACCTTCTTATTTCATCATTCACTCGTGGCATCTGGTTGTAAACGTGGACAGCTTGTATGCTGTGCCAGTGTATTGTTAAACATGAAGGATGAACAAGACATCGGAATGAGCAAACTTGAAAGCCTTCCCTTTTATCGAATACCTACCTACCTAATCCTAAAATTCTATTTAATAGACTGATTTTTTCGAACCATCAATAGCATTTCTATTAGCCGGTTTTGAAAAGATGCAGGGTACCACAAGAAAGTTTCAGGACCCATCCTTTACGCAGTATTCACCAGAGGCACCATTTCTGAGTTGATCCTTGCTAGTTAAATGGATAATAACCTCATAAAGATCCTATCATCTCAATCTGCAAGCACATGGCACATCCCTTGAACAATGGCCCAACTTGTGGAAGAATAAACAGAAAAATGTGTACATACTACTTTCACCATTCAAAGAATAACCACTGTGCTACAGTTTAGCTTACGTTCATCTGAGAAGGCAATATTTTTTCATGAGTCAAAGAACTTTATTGACGTGTTCCACGGCAAACTTAACCGTTTTGTCCTGTTTTTATTACATAAATAAGGATTTTTTTATGGCCGCTTTGCGCTTTTATCCTGTAATAATAATAATCAATTCCAGTTTTTGTAATTTACCATAAATTTACCGGTATGACTCAAGAAACGCCCAAGCCTGTCAGGACCTTGGTCTAATATGTTCAGCCGCCAAGGTTGGGCTCCAGAGGCAACCAACTAGTTCGTTTAAGCCCCATCAACGTCCATGGCCGTACCGAACTGGTCGATCTTTAATTGCACTAAGTTGCATTCAGAAAGCTCGACTGGAATACAATCCTGTATGGAAATGTTAATGTATGATTCGGTCAACTACACGTAGCTCTAGTTGTCATCCATTACTTGGAGGATGTAGGGATTACCAAAACGAATTGGCAGTGTTGATCAGCTTCCAACTCTCAAAGCTCTTGTTCAAGAATGGATTCTGTTTGACAGGACGACACGGTCGCCTATTTACTCAATGCTTAGAGGACGTAAGAAGTCACTCCGCGAAATCAGAGGAGACAGTACGCGTAATTAAGAGCAAACCTACGTACACTTTGTTTTAATGTTTTAACGTAAAAAATGGTTTTATATGATTTTTATATTTTTTAATTTTATTAGCAACTTTAACTGGAATGGTGGAAACCAGATCAATTAACCACAATTGAAACTTACCGAGAAATAAGAGAGTTTGTTGACTGGCGCGAGGATATTTTTACGCGTTAGCTCAAACTGAATAAAAGTGTGCTTAGAATTTATAATGCAACGGGTTGGATTGCAAGCAGATATATAAATCAGAAGGCCAAAAAGCTTTACCACCATCAAGAATGTGTGCTATTTTACGAACTTTCATGAAAATCAAAAAAGAAGTAGTCCTACAACGACTGCTAATTTTGTACAGGATTACAACAAATAAGACCATAACCCATTAAATTAATTAATGCAATTTAAAAGCTGACCTCGAAAATCCGGAAATAAGCAAAGTAAGCCGAGGTAAGCGGCTGACGTTTACAAAAAAGAAAACCTTTAATCGGCCTTCCAATTTTTGGAAGAAAGTTATTTTCCCCGATCAATGTAAATTCGATGTTTTTAATGTTGACACCATTGATAGTAAATGGAGGGGAAATAACAAGGCCATTAAATTAAAGGCATTTGCTCCTCATTTAGACACATGATCTAATTACCCCTAAAATCCTCCGAAATCTACCCAAAAAAGCAATAGTATACATTACTTCTATTTACAATGCAATATTTCGCACAACCTATTTCCCTATCCAGTGGAAACTATCTTTAATAACTCCAATTCCAAAACCACACAAATCCCCCAGTGCCCCATCCTCTTATAGACCAATAAACCTCCTTCCTATTTTATCCAAAATCTTTGAACGTATCCTCCTTAAAAGACTAATTCCTATATTTGACTCTGAAAACGTAATTCCTAATCATCAATTTGGGTTTCGACCTCTCCATTCCACTGTTCAGCAGTGCTTCAGAGTAGTCGACACGATCCTCGGCTTTAGAAAACGAACAATACTGCTCAGCCGTATTTCTGGACGTTACGGAAGTATTTAACCGAGTATGGCACCCCGGCCTCCTTTATAACTTAAAATGTATCCTCCTCATTCCTACTACCTTATCGTCAAATCCTTCCTTTCAGATCGTTGGTTTAAAGTAAGAATCGGTCCCGAGTTTTCACCTATCACACCAATCAAAGCTGGCGTTCCACAAGGTAATATTCTAGGCCCAATACTCTACACCATCTATACTGCTGACATACCCACTCCAAAAACACCTGAACCTTATTACCACCTGGTGCAATCTGTGGCAGATCAGGTTAAACGAACAAAAAATCCAACACGTTACATTTACGCTCAAACGACAAACCTGACCACCATACTACTGAGGCGGTTATGGACGAATATTGAAAAAAATATCCGAGTTTTACCAAAAATATAGTCAGCTGCATGAACGATAGTTTCGAAGAAGTGATAAAAATAAAGGAGGACCATTATATTCGTTAATGTACACTTTAGTTGCAAGCATTTAGTTATTTTTTAACGTTATTTTCTCATGAATGCAGATTAAAGGAACAACATAAATGTGGATTAAAAAAAAGTATTTACTTAAATAAATCAGCCAATTGTTTCGAAAAAAATTTCAGTTATTTTCAAGCACTTTATTGTTATTAATTCCATCATGTTTAATGTTATAATTGACCAAATTACTTCCTTCAATTAATTATTCTTTTTATTTAAAGTCTTGGTTGAGATGAAAAGATAGTGTTACGAGAGGGATTCGAACCTACTAACAACCGAAGGTTCGAATCCGCTCGTGACACTATCGATACGAAAAATTATGGAATACCTTTGGGACGAGTTGACAAAGAGGGTAGGAGTCGCCAGAGAATTTACAGGAATTAAGAATGGCGCTGTTGGAGGAATATGACAATATTCTACAGCCCTATTATATTCAAAAACTTATAAAATCGATGCCACATCGAATGCAAGCAGCGAGCAAAGCAAAAGGATAAAATACTCCGTATTGAAATTATTATTTTTTTATTGTTTCCAAACCAATATTTTTGCGTATATTTTAATATTTCACTCTTCCAATTATTTATTTTTGTATTGTAATTCTAGCTGTTATTTCTAAAATTACCTATTATAATGAATTTCTATATTGTTTTGCACTGTTGTACAGTTTTAATAAGGTTTGGCTGAATAATAAATATATTTTTCAGGGGTTTGATTTTGAAGTCTATGGTTAGTGATACAGTTGTCAGTGGTTGTCAGTGATTCCACTTGGGCGTTATGGCTGCCAGAGCATTATAACCGCAGCCGAGAGGCTTCAAAAGCCGTTATGATAAACAATCCCCAAAATCCAGACAATTTGGCAATTTTAATAAATATAAAAACCAAACCGAAATCGGACTTTTATTTGAAAATTTTCTGACATGTCTATAGATGGATATGTCTGTAGATGAGCTTTTGCCCATTCTGAAGGAGAATCTGTACGAAGTAAACGGAGGAAATTCAAACGGCATTTTCATCTCTGAAAGAGGTAATCAAACAAAGCTCAATTATACATTTTTGCGTTTTTTTCGAAAAAAAATTCTTGAAATTGAAAATAATTAGGGTTTTAATTAATCTCCAGCACTTTGCTATTAAGTTGAATATAATTTTCTTTAATTATCTAAATAATGTAGTAAATAGTTGTGGTTCCATTAAATTGGAAGGTGGCTTCTTTATGAAGAGGCAGTTAGTTGATTAACTAGTCGAACAAACAAGTATCAAGTAGTATTGCTGTCTAGAAAATGTTAGGGGACTGTCCAAATCCTTTCAGGCGCAGTCCACCCATGCCAGCGGGCTCAAGTTTAACTGAAAGTCAAGCTCTAGTCAATTTGTCGACAACAGCCGGTACATCCTTTTAACCAGACTGTTGTAATTTCATTCCCTATTTTCCTTATTTTTGCTGGTAGTATTAAAGCTTGTACTGATATATAATTAAGTACAAACCAGAGCTTAATCAGACAGTGTATATTAGCAGGAATTTCATGTTGAGCCTGTAGAGCGAGTTCGGTGGTGATTAGCTCTGTTGAAAATATTGATAATTTTCATAGAGTGGCTATTTGTCCCTGAGTCTAAGCTTGTGATCTTAAAAAGCACATTTCACCATTTAAGACCTAAATGTGAATTGAAAAAATAGCTGTTGGAAGACCCTGTGTAGTCTTTTAAAATTTTTGTGTTGATAAAAAATTGGAAAGTAGAAAGTTTGTATACAGTAACAACTCAGCTTCTTCTAGCCAGGTTTGGTACTGAGCTAGTTCTATAAAAGCATAAACTATTAGTTGTGATTTCTTTTTGCTATAGTAAGGGTAAATGAGTACAAGCTAGGTTGGCCGAACTTTGTGTAGGGAGCATCAATCGACCTACTAACATTTTTCTTCTATATCTGTGATTCGTTGGATTCCACATGAATCATGGTAAAAGAGGAGTTGTTCTCAGGGCACCAAGCTGACTCAGCAGCATTTGTGTTGAATTATGTCTAATTTCTTCAAAAAATTGCATGCTTCTCCATAATGCTTACACACAAGACTTCGAATAGGGTATATATGCAACATTAAGCGATGTTAGAGTCAACACTATTCACAACAACTGTGAGAGGTTCCAGGATAATTCAATTTTTATTGTTTCGATTGTTAATTTATCTTTTTGAAACAGATTTTTTTAAATTCTTTTGTCGGATGTTGTCCCACAATTCTACAGTGAAAATCTTGAGCTTGTGTATGGAATTGAACTACTTACCCTGTGCAAAAAAGAGGATGATTCATGTATTCATTCAGCTATCATAAACAGGTTTCATTACGACCTGGTGATCTGGCCAACCGTAGTTTAAATATGATCACAATCTCTTTAAGACCTGCTCCATCTGCATGGTAGTCTCATTAAGCTTCAGGCTTATTACCACAACCCAAGCTTTTTTAAGGTTTCAGGTACCCTGGATGTATCCTTCAGGGATAAGCTTTTCCTCTCCTAGAGGTAGGAATCTCAGCCTATGTAATCCTTTGCACCAACAGAGGATTTGCAACTATCTCTTCTTCTTCCTGGCAATATGACAGGTTTATTTCTATTGCTCTTAGTTTATGCATATGCCCTATAGTCTGTGAGTCCTGATAGCAGTCCAACTATTATTCTAGTCCTAAAGTATTAGATTTAGCAGTTCTGCCATTTGTTTCATGCAGTTCTGCCACTGAACTTTTTCATGTCTTTGCTCAAGCGCAATTCTTTTATCAGATCGGCTGCTCTGTATATGGAGCCAAATAATGACATCCTTCTATTAAGTTGGACATATTGAGCGACCATGCTGGACACAAAATGCATGCATTCAACAAAAGCAAATGCTTGTCTGTCAATAATTCTGAATTGGGCGAGATAACCCTTCTTGTACGAATCATGTCCTATTTTCAGTGAATATGTTGGTCTCAATTAATTGAAGGATTTGTAATTGTTTTTGTCTTTACTAAATATTTTATTTCATCGGGATAATGATTAAATGTTATAAAAATAGAAATATACTGAAGAGTAGAGACAAGTGTGATTAAATAAATAAGTATGACCAAGCCTCATTTAAACCAATCTATAACTTTAAACAAAGCCTTTTTATTTATTTTAATAAATTTCATTTTGATGTTACAGGTTATGCGATATCATTTTGTCTATTGCTCTCAGACTCAAATGAGAAACAAGAATTGACCAATTTAATTTGGGATTCAGGAGGCCGTGTTGAAAAAGACCTAACTAACCTCCTCCCAAGGACTGTGGTCCTTGTGGATGGAGAGGAATCCGTCCGTTATGGTGTTATCAACAGGATTTCATTTAAAGCGCAGTATGTGAAGGATTGCATCAATTCATGCACCCTACTGCCATTGAACAACTATGTCTATGGTGTGAATAAAGAAGTTTTAGATAATTTTTTCGAAGTCATATACTATAGAACGAGGGTTTTTAAGTTTCTCGATGAGCCTAGCCTTTCGGGGTTTGTCAACTGCTATACAATCAAATGCAATGATGTAAATGAAAAATGTACATCTGAACATACATTGAAGGATGAAATAAATATACAACAAACAAAAGAGGTTAGGAGTTCAGCCAGGAACAATGAGAATTATCAAAAGACTATTGCTTATAAGAAACTCATTGACAATGAGAATTCGGATGATGATGATTTTGGTCCTATGACAATTGTTAAACAAACTAAGCCGACCTACAAAAGTCCATATACCAGGCAAGAAAAAGAAGCGATACTCAAATTTCTCATAAGGAAAAACTATCTCACTGGTCTCCGTGGCTCTCTGATCTGGAAGGAAATGGAAAAGGCCAAGATTTGCCCAAATAGGACCCATCAAAGTTTGAAAAACCATTTTTTAAAAACATTAATATTTGAACTTGACAGATATAATTTTTTAACGTACGATGAGAAGATTATGATGCGGGGAAACAAAGGTTGATTATACAAGAATGTTTGGATCTCCAATACAGTTACGCTCAAAGCTTTCAGATATATGTTTATTATCATAGGAGGATTAAACAATATATAAATGTGCATGTTGATGAATTGTTGATATTGTATATTTTTCGTATTTGTTAAATTCAATCGTTAATATTGCATAATTTATACTTACAAAATCCCCAAGAATGATATAAATACAAATGTAATTACTAATCTTGTTAAGTATTTTTTTATTTTATGTAAATAAAACTGAATTTTGCATTTTATCTTTCATTTGTTTTCTAAAACCAAAAATTAATAACTGAAGAATTTTATAATAGGGTGAGTCAACAAATGACCAATTTCATTTTCTTTGACATTAAAATCTCCTATTGGCCGTAATTTTTCAAATCCAAATAGATTTGATACCACATTAATCTAATAATAATAATAATAATAAATGAATTTGTAAAAATGTATCTTGCCTTGCCTTATTTTGTATTAGTGTTTGGTTAAACAATGATAAAATTTAAAATCTTGGTAATATTACGCCAGTATTGGAAATCTAAGTTTTTCACTGCTGAGACAACCCATTTGGTAGGGTTATTTAAAGAATGGGATGCTCTCTCTGTACAGACCGTGTGTAGATGATTCCAGAAATTTGGATCTGGTGGCATCAGCCTCAAGAGAGGAGAGGGTTCTGGATGAAAATCATTCAGTCCGACACTGGGACTTTAAAGTACTAGAAATTTTTCTAAAAGCAAGAGATTTTAGAGTGTCAATCTAGCGTAAACCATTATCATATAAAATGTATAAATATAGTTTGTTTATTATTATTATTAATGCCTGTTGTTGTTTTACTCTTTATATATTTATTAATTTCGTTTATCTACTACTTAAAGTATTTATAACCTTGTGGCATATATTTTGTAAAAGGATCTTTCATCAATAAGTATATATAAATTTTAAAAAAAAAATTGTAACTGCATAACTTGGAAAAAGCTCATTAAGCATTAAGAGTGGTTGTCATGAATTTGTCAACATTTTTTGAAAACCCAAATGATCTTCGGTTCATCAAAAGAATAGTTAATTGTGATGAAAAGTGGAGTACTCCAAAACGAAGAAACAATAGCTTGGCTGCAATCGCCAGTTCTAACCAATTGCTTATACAAGCGCAATTAGACAAAAAAGATAATGCTCACTGTATTTTGGACTTACGAAGGCACAATTCATTATGAATTCACTCTAGACAGTCAACCATTGATTCAAAACTTTATTGTGATGGCCTATTGACTTCTTGTAGTCCAACTGCAATTCCAATGCCGTTTACACTAAATTGCCAGCAGACTCAAAAATCTCCCACCTGGTTGTTGGTGGCAGACCTGTCTTATCCATCCAGCCATCTAGCTCCAGGGTGTGGGGTGTTGTCAACTGCTAGGTCAATTCAGCAACCAACGCATGCAGTTCCAAACCCATTTGCACTCTTCATTGCTGTATACATTCACTTCTATTTACATACCATTCCTACAATTAGGGTGATTGAATACTCCATATTCATCTATCATCCTTTACTCATATTATACAACTAGCAAATTGAATGTCAGTGGGGTATTAAATATTGCTATCAACCCTCCCACATTCACTCCCAACACAACTATTATTAGTGAATGCAACAGAACAACCCCGTTTCCTCCAAGAATTGAAATAGGACCAATAACTACAACAATTTTCAAATCTGGTGGCATTCCTGTGTGCTCTGTGTATGGAGCCAAGCAATTGCAGCCTTCAATTAGGAGGATGTACAATTACTTAATTTTAATTATGAGTAATTAAGTTGGATCCTTTTGAAAAAGATAGTTCCTACTCACAGTAAGTTGTTTTCCAACGATCAATCTCAAAATCTGGATCATTAGAAAACAACTTACTGTGAGCCTGTGAGTAGGATCTATCTCATTTTAAAAGGATTAAACACCACACTCACTCCACCATTCCTCATTTCTATTATTATGTTGGTTCTGGCGATTAAGAGGGTTTGCACCAGTAGGTCATTCGGCAGATTTGCTCAGTGTTAACCAGTGTTTCTATAGATTTTTGTTTTTGTTTAGTAACTATAGCTGTTTGTTTGTATGATTTTTTTTTTTTTTTCAAAGCCATTTCCTTTAGGACAGAATACAAACCCTGTGGGGGGGGGTTAGCCAAAAAGTAAGTGTTTGTATCAACCTCGAATATATTATTATCGTTACGGTTTTTAGATTTTATTATATGTTTATTATTATCGATTTTCACGGGTGTTTTAATGGCTAAGGTCCTGACATTAAACCTCCTTTCTTGGATTAGCTATATTCCTTCTGACTGCTGTAAAGCTCGTAAGACTACAAACGTTCACTCATAAACTAATGTATACTATTGCTATTCCTACTTTAATTTATACTTTTAAAATACTTAATTTGGAAGGCCAAATAATATGCAAAAAACCAATTTTAAATTATACAACTTTTCCTGCACTTTAATTAGAACTTGGAATTTTTGTTCCATAATTTATTATTTACTTGCACGACCGATAATAATGGAGTCAGACCAGCAAGAGCCTCGGCATGAGGTTTTGTTCCGTAGAAAGAGAGAGGGTGAAAGGGAGGGAGAGAGGGAGAGGAAGAGGGAGAGGGAGAGAGAGAGAGAGAGAGAGAGAGAGAGAGAGA
>CM077109.1:10383568-10396849 GCA_039619505.1 Cimex hemipterus
TGTTTTTCTGAAACCTACATTACATCAGACCGCATCTCACGATTTTCGAATAATCATTGTCTAACGGCCACTAATCACCACATGTTTTTAATCACCATGAATACACAGTTTTACATTAATATTTCAGCAAGAATAGATTTTTCATACGAAATTATTTATTTATTTTCAAAATCTTCTCTTCATATATCTTTTTCAAGAGATACGTTGCTTTATCTCTTCGTACACGAAGATGTTGGAGGACCCCGTGATATCTCTAAATAATGGACGCACTGGTAAACTCAAATTCCTTTCCACCAATCTTTGTAATAATCTTTTCTCTTGTTTTGTATGCTTTGTACAATGAGAGATTACTGTGCAAATTTTGCAAATTGCAAATGTCCCGCATGTGTCACAATTAGGCGACGTTTTCGTCCCCAATTTTATACATTTCATATTCCATGATCGGAGCCGAGATATTATGCATATTTTTTTGAGTAGTATTTATCCTCACGAAACTAGAGTGGTCGAGCTATCAGGGGGAAGAGGTTGTTCCATGTTATTCCTTTGTTATTATTGCCATTCACATACTGCCAATCAATTTGCTGTTGATTAAGTGGATTTGTACATAACTTTTTGATAGCCGCTAGATGATTTTGTTCCTTTCCTGTTGGCGAAGAAACTTCTTTTAGAGACTTTAACCTTGCGGGTGTTTGTTCTAACTGGTGAGGTCATCACATGGAGGCTTATTGTGTTTTTGTTATTTCTGTGTCGTAATTTGCCAAATTAATTAAGGTTTCTACCAGTGGCGGATTCTTTTTACCCTCTAAGATAGATATATGCGTGAAATTTGTATGCTATCTGTGAAGTTTTTCTGTAAAACTGTTCGGGCTATTATTTTTCAAAGCAAAAATCGAGAAGTCAACCTGTTTGTTTTAAAAGTTCGAGTGGGGTTCATTAGTTTATGTTTGAAGTACGTCTATTGGAGTTGATCTTAAAGCTCAATACTGTTCAAAGGCATTTGTTTTGTACTATATCGAGCCGTTTTAGCGATGTTTTACATGCCTTAGCTGGGTAATGGCAAACGGATGTCAGACTTCAGAGTACATTAAGCTAGTACTGGGAAAAATTGAACGACAACAAATTATACGTATGGAAAGCATAGCGCAAGGTATGTGATTTATATAAGGCTTTGTTTGTCGTACTCATGTAAAAAAAATCAATCCCGTGTAAATTGTAAATTGAAATCAGTGTTTTCTCGAATAAACACTGCCATCATAAACGACCTGTAATTTAGTTTAGTTTAATTGCTTGCCATTATTGTCGTGTACATGTTAGCAATCGCGATCGTACGTCGTTCTTCGCGTGACCCTGCTTTTTTCCTCCCCACTTTTCAATCATTATGGTATCATCTAACCCTTGAGTTGAATTGCCCGACGGTGTTATCATGATAGACCTAAATGAACATTTTAGGCTTCGCAATAAAAATAGAATACTGTTTCGATGTTGCTAAGTGGATACCTACAATATTTTGACTTTTTTTTGAAAGGGGTTCGGACGACCTACTTTACAAACATTCGCACAATAATACTACGTAATTAGTTAATAGTAATACTCAATTACTATTAATTAGTAATTATTCAGACATCCTGAGATGCGGTGTGGTGTGGTGTAGGGTTCAGAAAAACATTTTCTTTATCGTGCCAACGAATTTCTGAATAATTATCGATTAACGGTCACTAATATCGACACGTTATTTAGTAATATCAACAGTCAAGCGTTTTTTAATAATAGAAATTAGTGCTAGTTGTACTAAATTAGATCAGTTACACATTTGGTATTGGCAAACTGTTAGTATTAATGAACAAGTGGTAGTGAATTTTTAACCAGCTTTGTCTTATTTAATAGTTGAGAGTTATTACAATTGTTGTAAACAGATGTGACTACAACCGGATGTCGCCAAAGTGGCGTAAAGCACTCAGCTGGTTCAATTTTTTAAGTAAATATACGCCTGGTAAAGAAAACTAAGGAAAACTAAAACCCTAAATAGATTATGTTAAACGCAATACAGTAAGGAGTAAGGACCGAACCTCAAGGTCATAACCCCGCAGTTCAACTGTGGTGAAATTGTTGGTCACTTAGGTTGTGAAAAGAATTACAAATGAATGTGAGTTAAAAATGATGAAGGTGGAGTATGGCTTCTTAAAAAAAGTTCTTACTCACAGTTTGTTGTTTTCGACGATCTGGATATCGAGCATTAAGTGCTCATCACCATGTTAAAAATTGAATGTCAGTTAGCTCTTTAATGGGATCAAAGGATTAGTAGTCATAGTCAACAGGGCCAGTTTTTTTTTTTTTGCCTTGAACTAGTGTGCATCTAGCCATCAATAAACAGGGCCAGTTAAATCTTTGTTAATATTGAAAGATTAGTAGTAACAGCCAATACAGGTCTGCTGGAAGCTTTGATTAGTGCATACTTGCTTCAACTATGGTATCAGTTTTGTCGGCCAGTATGTTTGTAGCAACTGTTGATTAATTAATTGGATTAATTGTCAGTTGGGCCTTTTTTGGTGGTGAAACTGCAGTTGCATGACCCCACAAATTTCAGCAAGAAAAATCGACAATTAAATGTCAATTATGTTCGAGGTAAATTTATGTTCGTAATACAACTTGCAGTAATATATACTGAAGATTTTATTTGACAATATTTATTATACGTCATAAATTGCCGAGTTATTCTTATCGAAGGGTTCAGAGTAGAAATAACAGAGGTGGTTAACAGATACTGTGATTGTTTTTAAAGCGAAACTGGAGTTTTACACAATTTTTGTTGTGAATAAGGGAAAACAATATGATGTTTTAAGGGAGGTGTGCTTGGAAATCAAATATTCAACGGGCAGGGAAAAACATTGACAATAGGCCAAAGAGCGACAAAGAGCAATTTTCATATAAAGGGATGGTGGGAAGTTGGTATCGAACAATACGGTGAATAAAACATGTAGAACGGTTCTTCCGCGGTTAAAAACCCCCTCTTTAACCCGGATACGAACTGGATACGAGTCGTGGCATCGCATTCACCGGTGACGAGTAACCCTTTTCAGAAAAGAGGGTAATCGACATAAGAAAAAGTCAATTTCCCTTTCCAGATTTGGAAAAGGGCTCTGTTCTTTCTTAGTGAGAAAATTATTCAAGAAATAAAAAGACCCGGTAAAAAGCGAGGGTTTATTTACGCGTGAGATGCCACCATCAACGAAAGTGTTACAACATTTGAACGGAATTTCACATTATCCAATAAACCAAATTTTTACCTGACCTTGAATTGACTATTACGACTAAAACTCTTACTTAAACTAAGACCTGACTCGCTATCGATTGACTTTCATTACTAACACTTTACCTCCATTAAAGGCCGAACCTATTGGCTGTCACTACAAAAGGTAAAGGAACAGTCTTCTGGAATGCAGTGTATTATAAATGAGCATCACGGCATTGTCCGAAATAAGTACTAACATGAAGATGAAGGAATATTAAGGTGGTTCGTTAATAATAGTCAATTAGGGGGTCTAAAAAGAATAAGGTAATTGCTTGCGATAGTGGCTTTTTAGCATTTATTATAATTAAATAATGATGATTTTTTAGGACAAGATTTCGGCTACTTGTATTACAACAATTAATAACATTTGCTGAAATTTGCTGATTTCCCCGTTTGGAAATCGTAGATTAAAATCTTCAAAGTTAGTTTTTCAACTTTGAAAAAGAATCAAAGTTCTTGCCACTAAAACGCTTATTTTACGAACGTTTTCAAGTTTACTATTCATCACATTTTATTGAAAATTAAAACTAGTTTGCAATAGTATGAACAGATTTGTCAAAAACCTTTTAGTTTTGGAGTTATCATTGTTTATCTGAAGCAAGGGAATATATTAAAAAACCAGAAAAAAGTGGAATACCACCGAGACTGCTGAGATTCGACCATAGTTAATTAGGTGGACGTTTTTGTTCCATTTCGAATGTAGAATCTACCGGTAAAGGTTATAACACGAGTAGTCGAACACCTTAGCTGTACATAGCTGTAGGAGAGCGCTTGTAGCGACTGGAGTGTGTGTGACGATCTTTGGGTGAATCCCTTTCACACGAAGCAAATAAATTTCTTGACGAGTGTAAAAATAAAAATAAGAAAAAATATTTGTAATGCCAAAAAAATGAAAAGGAATACTTGTGCCACAAAAATGATAAAGGTCTTCAAAAATAATATATTCAGATACTATAAGGATAAATAAAATATATGATAAGTACAGACATACGGGATCAACTCCTTGCCATTAAAATTGAAAAAAAAAGAAGCAGGTGCGTTCAATTAAAAATGAGAGGCAGTCCTTCCTCGCCCTTTCATAGCTCAGCTCACACTCCCCGATCCTGCCGTAGGGGATTAGCTTATGCTTTGAGATAAGCTTCCGCTTTTGAAAATATAGTTATAAGTGTAAAGTAATTTATTAGCGAGAATGGAGTTTAATCCCGCTCTCAGGGACATCGAGTACTCTGGTTGACTTTGTGATATCTGGAGAGTAAAAGTAATTTATTAGCAAGAATGAAGTGAGTTCAACCCGCCCCGAGTGATATCGAGTGTGCTGTGTGGTTTGTGTTGTATTGAGAGAAAAAGTAATTTATTAGCGAGAATGGAGTGTCTATTTACCCCGCAACCCAGGGATATAGATTTAATTAGGAATGAATGACCAGACTTCTATGTT
Source organism: Cimex hemipterus (assembly GCA_039619505.1). Taxonomy (NCBI): domain Eukaryota; kingdom Metazoa; phylum Arthropoda; class Insecta; order Hemiptera; family Cimicidae; genus Cimex; species Cimex hemipterus. The sequence goes on from CM077109.1 coordinate 10,388,293, forward strand.
TGTGGTGATGTGTATATATATTTAAATAGCTACGTTCGAAGCAATATTAATTATATATTTCACAATTGTTAGGTATTTAGTTATTTTTTAACGGCGTATTTACAGCATAACTATACTTCCAACAGTAAAATTCGTGGAAATAAAAAGAATGAAACAGATGTTTCTACCGTCCATTAAATATAAACCGAGTCGATTGATCCGACACGAGTGCTATACCGGTCGAAAATTCAAGGATCGCATGCCACCGTCCCTCGTGCATAATTACCCAACAGGTTCTATGAGGCGATTTTCTTTCTTTCTTTTTTTTTCGTTTCACCTGTAACATATTTTCTCCTTTTTCATTCCAACCTGCGAATTATTGCCGACGTATAAAAGTGTGAACGGAACGCGTACTTTGTTATATTTCCACGCCTTTTCTACCCGACTCTTAATGCGACCGAGTCATGCCAAGGATATAAACTCAACGCCCGCACTTACTACAAGCCGACGATCCTTTCTTTGATTGATATTCTCCCAACACATGGTTTCTTTCTCATTTCCTTTATATTTATCACCTTTATTACACCAAACTGTCCCCATATTTTTCGTTATTTCATCATTCCAAAGTTACTTTTCTCTTAAGCAGGTTTATCCTTGTGCTTATAGTGTCCAACCAATCTCGTTTATCCATATTAGACTATAAATTAAAAACATCATGAAAGCATATATTCAGAACAGTACTGCACAGCTGTCCGGATTTGGTTAAAAATACTATAATCAAAAATTGCCTTATCCTAAATATAATAATTTATTTCTCAATTCAGCTTGAAGTAAGTTGGCTTAAAACTAAAATTTAATTGCTAATTCTTACCACTCCGTATGGAAGAAAAAATGAATTTGTGAGCTTTCTTAATGCGGACTATTAGAGATCAACCGGTGCCATAATTAACCCAAAATGAGAAAGAACGGAAATGATGATAATTTTTAATTATGCTCCTATAAGTAAACGATCTATTTCTTACCTGATTAAAAATAGGCCATTTGAAGTACACGTACACTTTTTTGACAAAGCCCGCGTATGCGCCCGGAAGTAGAGAAGTTGCTCGATATGTCCCACCCAATTGATTAGTGCAATTCCTAGGCTACATACAGAGAGCGTGTAGGATTGCCACCTGATATGAGAATTGTGCTTGGGAACGGCAGCGAATATCTGGACCCTTGTCACGATTGTTGGAGGAAACTGGGTTGTATTGTGTATGGTAATAAGTAGAGTGAATGTATTTAGAATGTGTTAGAAATAATAAAGGTTGGGTGAGTATGTAGATTCACGTTTTGTAAGTGATCGTTCTACTCACAGAATTCGTTGTTTGCACACGATTTCGTGGATTAAAAACTCATAATCGTCTTGAAGAAGTGAGAATGTATGTAACTCTTTCCAACATGATAATGAGCGTTCAATGCTTGAAATCCTAGATGTAAACAAAAAAAATTATTTAACGTTTTTAATTTATTGTTCTGTTGAATATAATACTAATTATTTTGTGTTTCTAGCGTGCTTTGAAAGTTTATTTATAGGCGTTAATATTGAGTACCCAATTGACCTTCAATTAGGTTAGTTATAGTGGTAAAGGGAGATGGAAGAATAGCGAGTACTCCACCACCCTAACTGAAAGAATGGCTTGTAAATAAATAAGAATGTATTAAGAGTGAATGGAAGGGTGAATGGGGTTGGTTGTAGAAACTGATTGTGTTGGGGGCCGAAATGGCCTCGACGGCTGGACGGATAAGACCGAGGTCTGACCCCATACCCGGGTGGGTGATACGTGAAGCCTTTCCGCGTTTTATTGTAAATTACTAAAACTGGAATGATAAAGATCGCGTTGTCCCAACCGAAATTAACACTTACGTTGTACTGTTTTTTTATGTTTGTTAAATATTTTCTTATAAGTTGCAACAATTATTATTACTTTCTTTTTATTTCCACGTTTAGTAATGTTATGTTCTCCATTCACGAGTTTTCCCTTCAACGCTTCTTTTTCTTATCATTATATTGCTGACAGCCCTTAAACAGGATATACCTCAAAAGTGCCTACAGCATTAACTTTTGTTACATAAATGTATATAGTTTTCTTTTATACTAGGCCATTCTTAGTAATCGCATCTTTTTTCTGTACTATGTACTAGCCTAATACGTTTAGTGGAAAAAAAAAAAAAATCAGTAATTGGTAAATGCCCTGTGTTCACCATTAGATGTGAATCCGAGGTATTTTGCATCAATTTTTAAGTTGCTATGAAATTTTAAAGCCCCAAAGAAGAAACGTTCTCTTTAAACTATGTTGACAAATTTGGCTGAGTTTGACAAAGCAGTAATACTTTTACGCAATTATGATTTTTATTTTTATTATTCGATTTATTTATTATTTAAGGCGATTTATTCAATGGTGATTGGCTACTATTTCTATTTCTCTCAAAATACAGAAATATCAATGGTAGGATATTTGTTGAATTACAAAAATTCTAGATTTATCCGAATTTTTATAATTTGGCCAAAGATAGAGAATAAACTTTAGATAACCTTGCTTCACTCATACGGAATAGAAAAACAAGTAGCTGAAGGAGAAATCATTGGAAAAAACTGGTGCAAATTTGCGAAATGAATCTCCAGAAAATTTCCAGTCTCTTATGGCGGAGGGAAATTTTAGAAACAGTACTTATAGTTTAATACTATAGTTTAAGCCCTGTTTGCTTGACAAAGTTTCGAGGATATTAATTCCGACAACCCAAAACATACAATTTTGAGAGATGACAGGATGTACCTTTTCAAGTGAAGCGAAAACAAAATGGGCACTATGTTTAAAGGCACTATCCATCACAAGAATATATATCTGCTCGTAACGTTATACGAAGGTGCAACCTGGGCCCAACGGTTTAAACGCAAAAATCATTCTGGAACAAGGGAAAATAATTGCCCTTTTGAGAATAACAGAAGCATGTAACAGCTTTGACTTTGACAGATTTAGAAAAGCATTGGGGCGCGCCATGGGACTAGAATCAAAGCTTAACGGAACATTGGTTAGAAAACTCATGTCAATATAAATGGGATAGGCAGACTAACTATTGGGTTTTTTCCAATTTCAAGGACCCATCGTGAGCATAGTTTCAACCAGTTTTCTAAACGTCCCAAATAATAGCGGGGTAATTGACAATTAATTGAAAACCTCGAAATATTCAAAAAACAAAAAGTCCGTGGATCTACAAATCGACGAACATATGAAACCCCGCTAAAAACCTTACTAAGTCACTGATGATGACGAAAGGCAGTATGACAAAACAATAAATGCGAGTGTATTCAGACGAAAATAGTCCTATCCAACTATGTTAGGTTAAAATGTTCAATTTATAAAACCTCACTAAACATTGTCCATTCTGAAAGCATCTGGAGAAAGTGGATTTGGCAGAATTGTCGGTAGGAAGAGGATAAAACCGCTTTAACCTGATAAGTTAACTTAAAGATCTTTCGGAATGCGGTTTATTTATCCAAGCGAGAAAAACCCAGTCCCTACAAACTACAAAGAGGTGTTGAGACAAATATATACTAATTAAATCAAATTTTGAGACTAAAAATGCCAAGTTTTAAACAAAGAATAATATACGTTTAATGTCTTTAAAGCTTTCTTTTATCTATATTTTATAGTGTTTGTTTTACATTTAGATTTTTAAAATGTAGTTGTGCCATTATACGGTAAATTGTTATTTCTTGCTAAATGTAAAATTCAATTGTCAAAGGGAATTTTTTAGCTTATCAGTACTCAGGTGATAATATTTTTAATTCATGAGTATCAGGTCCAGATTCTTTCTTACCTAACTACAACTGAAAATCAATGTTTCCTCTATCTAACTTGGATATTCTCTAATCTCTGTTAATAGTCAATAATTAAGAAACGAGATTGGTCGTAGTTGGGATCGGCCAACTTTCTTGAAACATGAGTTAACGACCGTTTAATCTGAGATTATCAAGTGATCCTCTCTTAGTAACGTTTCCTCCCTTGCCCTCTCCAATTGCTACAACCCTGTCCCACTTTAACTAACTTAGTGGATGCAACAGTTAACGATTTAGATCCTTTGATCTTCTCGATGGCGGTTTCCGATGATTGAAATATATATTTCCTCATGTGGACTGAAATCATTAGCATTTAATGATTATATTTCATAAGGCTTAGCCTGACCCTTTTCACTTTTTTAGTAACGTTAGCACTGATTTTAGTAATACCAACGAGGTAATAGGTTGGCGGCGAGATATTATATTATAAACTATTATGGTTCATCAGATATGTTTATGCAGCTACGCGGCAAGGTAATGAAGAAGAGATTCAAAATTAAGGTTGAAGTTTGTGACGTTAGGGTTATAAGCTGGCTTAGCAATTTGTTTCATAATTATGTAGCATCAACGATATCCCTTGCGTGTGTTAAATAATTTTCCTGGTTGATTTAAGTAGATTATTTATGAACAATACATTATGACCAAGACAGATAGATAGTTATATCTATACGCCCATATATGTATATGTATATGTGTATATGTTATTACATATTTACTTTATATCAAAATGACTATTGAAAATCAAAATACACACACACGCACTCACTCACTTATCTACGCATGCATAAAAATCATAAACAAATAAAATTACATATTTAAAAAAACTTAATCCCCTTAAAAACGAGTATTTTCACTTCTGATATCAATACTAGTTTCCCATTAATACCCTATTTGTAGGAAAGGTACAAATTACTAAACGGAAAAACTTGTTAACTACTAGTGACTAGTTTCTCATAAAAGATGGTGCACATAGCTTTATTGATTTTTTATATTCGTTATCATTTATTTATTTGAAAATTACCCAATTATTTAGTTATTATTCTATTGATATTTTCAATTTATTTGTTTTACTTGGAAGAAATATTGTTTGCTCTAAAAGAATTGATTTCAACTGAAAACAAGCTAGTTGTATACAATATAATAACACATCGTAATGATTATATTTCATTGTTATTTCTCATTGAATTAGTTTTATGGCAGTGTACCCCTTTGGCGAAATATTATCCGAACATACTTTGAAATATTTAAATCTTGATGCATGAATTTATCCCGGAGCAACTCCCATTTTGAATATGAGATCTGTACAATATGAGTAGTGTTATTAAATATTCAAAGCCCCGCATTCGGAATGGACCGGGGATGTACGATTACTAACAACATACAAGAGATACGGAATTGATGACTTCGTACATCGAAAAACGATTTACTAGCAGGTGGTCGGCCCTTTTTCTATCTAAATGTTTTTATTTTAACATACTTGCTTTGGTAGAAAATGTTCCCATCTCATATAAAAAAAAACAACAATGTAACAACGAAATTTTTTGATTGGTGTCTTGTGGAACGCACAGGTTACCATCACATCGTTACATCATAATTATCACATGCAATCGCAAACATTACACGACATAACATGAGAATACAGATGTTACATTAATGTAACATATCTAGCCATGGTGGTGCGCGTCTAACCGAATCGACAAACACAAAATAACAATGAAATATTTATGATGTTAAAAAAGTAAATGTAAAAATATTGATGGAAGTATACTACATTATATCACTAAAATATTGGAAGGATAACGTTTTTATTACTTCAGGACTTTTTTATGCCTTGTTTTCTCTGCGTGCTTTATAAAGTTTTATATTGTAAATTTTGTTTGAAACGGGTATAAAATAATTCAAAATAAAGAAGTAAATCGTATTTTTTCCATGCATGGTCCTGTTTTCGGCTGAAAATACTGTTAAGCGTATATATTAAGATAATCTGTTTATTTATGCTAAACTTTTAATTAAAACTTACCCTCATTTGAATTATTTGATGGGCCTCATGATTTATGTATGGTCTCAACTCTGCATAACAATTTTCTGAGTGTATGTTTGCAGTAGAGACCACGTATAATTTATATTTTTTTTATTATTTTGAATTATTATATCCCTTTTTTATTGTGATGGCGCATGATGGAAAACCTTAATAATCTGTTTTATATCTACTGCTTGCAGGTTTGTCTAAGAATACACAAATAAATAAAATTTTAATGTTAAAAGGCACGACAGAACGTTTAAAAAATTATTTTCGGTTAGTTAATCCATTTAATATTGAAGACATATAAACCACTGAGAGGGATCGATGTTAGTGGGAAGTGGGTCGTCTTGGTTGAAGGCAGCTAAGTTAGCAATAACGAAACCTCACGACCCCACCAGCGCCATACGTTAAAAAGATATTAAAAAAATTGCTAAATTAATAAACAAATATTAATAAATATTTAAAGGCAAGAAAACTCATTCTCTAGTCTGCAGAAACCTAAAAGGCAAGAGGCCAGACTTATCAGGAGGGACATAATCCATACCAGGGGTGCAAGTATATAATGGGAGCAATACGACATAGAAAAAATCGGATTACTTATAAAAAAAAATTATATGACATCTTATTATTCTAATATTTTGATTAGAGTTATATTGTATTTATTTCGTATTTCAAAAATAATTGGACATTGCGGAATATTTGTAGCAAAGCAATTTTTTAGAGAGGGAAATAGAAGGAATTGTTTAAAAGGACGCAGCTTTTGCTCTTGAACCAGCTCGGTCAGCAGGAATGCGAGTCAAATATGGCGTACAATTATTGTTAAAAGGCGTTCATACTCCTTTAACAGTTTGTATTTTTGTTTTAAAAAATATACGCCTTTTTTCGGTCCCTTGAAACGGTCTGCTTACACAGATAAAAAAGTTCCGTTCTGAAGAAAGGGAAATTTGAGAACATTTGATCTAGCGGTCGGGATTGTTTGCAGACGTCTTACTTTGTAGGTTAAGGGTCGGAAGGACAAATAGCGGTAACGATCAGACCAGGCATGGTCAATAATGATTAAACTATTGACAGCATGATACAATTGTACAAACAGATAATCAAAATATAGACCCAAAATGATAACTAAATTAACCATAAACAAAATTTTGTTATGGGTGGATTAATATATAAATTTGGAAAACTTGGTTGATAAATCTAAATTTTTTGTTAAAATTTTGTGTATTAAAAAATAAATCTGAAATTTACTCTTCACGTTCAATTTCGCGAAAAATCTATTTAGATTTTATTTATTTCGTTGGACTTGTTTGAAAAATGTACAGTATAGTTATAAAAAACGCGACAATTTTTTTCAATACCAATGCAATAAAAATTAAATGTATAATCAGCTAGCTCGATATAATAGAAAGAAATAATACTAAATTATTCTATTTAAAAAAAGAAGCTCTCATTTCAAGAAAAAGAAGTGGTTTTTCTTACCTACATGGTTCATCCCTGATTATTTATTTCTATATTTATCATGAAGGCCATTAGTATTGGCAACTGGTTTGCAAGCTCCATATCTGTTAGTGTTTACAGAGACAAGAAAATCTTAGTTAAACAGTAGACAAGACCGAAACCTCGTAAAAGTTTTTGTACTTTGTACTTTGTTTGCTTAAAGTTAAAAAAGAGAATCGCATAGGAGTTACGTTGCTCTGTCGATCGTAAAGATTATTATTTTGTATATACGCTCCCTCTTATGGGAGAAAATTGAAATAAAATGAAAAGTGATATATTTCGAATGCGATTTAGAATTCACCATTGGACAATGGGACTCTTTAGCTCAATTTCATTAAAATAATCTCCTGAAGTATTGACGTCCATTAGTGTTAATAGTTAGATATAATTATGTACATTGATTATCTTCTTATTCTTATTTTTAATTGTCGTGTGTGATTTCAAGAGCAGGGATGTAAAATTCCGACCGTACCGCTAACCAATACGTTCTGTTTAATTAAAGATATTGAAAAATTCATCAGCGGTTTATAATCATTGTCACGTTATTTTATAATCAATATCTCCTAGTTATAATACAATGAATGAGCGGAAGTATTTTACTTTTTTTTATTCCAATTAGGTGTTTGTTGTTAATCTACTATAATTATAGCTTTTAAAACAGTTGCAATTAAGGCAGGAAGTATTCATTTTTGTGTTCTAAAAATAAATTCTATCCTTCATCGAAATGTGAAATTGAACCACTAGAACTTGTTAGCTATAATGATTTGCGAACTGACAGCGCCTGTTACAAATGGACGAATACTTGGTTGTTAAATATGAGCGCGTTGGTTGAACGGTTAAGATATCCGACGCGTATTTGCCGTCCTGATTCGAATCCCGGTCCGTCTATTCACGCTTTATTTTATGAACCATGTTACTTTTTATTATGTAATAGCAATCCCAATAGAAAAAAATATTATTAAAAAAAAACAAACAATAGATTTGTCAAAAAATTTATTTTCTACTATTCCTCAATATACACAATTGCGGCGCGACAATTATACTAAACCATCAAGGCTCATCGTACAGGCTGGTCGGATGAACTGTAAGCCTTGAATTTATTACCGGACAATACATCACTCCCCCCTCTCACTCTCTCTCTCTCTCTCTCTCTCTCTCTCTCTATATATATATATATCTGC
>CM077109.1:10407284-10426665 GCA_039619505.1 Cimex hemipterus
AGTTCCCTTTTAACTTGTTTTTACAATTGCACATCGAGAGTAAAACAAAGTCGGCCGGTAACGATGAATTTGGCCGGCTTGTAAGGTCTGATTACGCCATCAAGGTGGCCGTTTAGATAAAATGATCGATAAAACGAAAAGCATGTTCGTAGGAAGTCATCAATCAATGATGATCGCATAATGTTGCTGGTCGAGAGAAAACGGGTGGGTAACACGAGCTAATTTCCTCGTCCAAATGGTTTAATTTAATCTCAGTATAACCATAAATAATTTTTTTTCAATTAAATAACTTTATCATATCCTGTATTGTAGTTTTGCTTCAAAAGGTTTCTAGGAAGGATAACATGTTGCAATTAATAGATAGCGTGATATTATTTTGCTGGTAACATTTTTTCATTTTTATTTGGTTCATATTTATTTACAATTTTGCTTAATTCTTTGTAAGCTGATGATTACAAGAAAGTTACATGAAAAATTATCTATATATTAATGAATATATAAATAACTAGACAAATGCTTAGACATTCAACTCCAACGACATTTACAAAATCAAAGATGTTATTATTGGCATTTGCACAACCAAAAATTTCATTTATTTTAAGACCAAACAATTGATTGGCCAGTTCTGGTGAAACTTTTCCTCTGAGAAGATGCAAGTGCGTATTAATTGCCTGTACTACAACGACAATTAGTTGACTTACAAAATGAATTCTGGGAACAATAATTCACGAATAGTGGTCCAATTACAAATCAGTACACTATTGTTATATGACCAACTATGCCAAAAAACAAACAACCCTTGCCTACTGATGGATTGACTGTTGTTACAAAAATACTGCGTCGATTAATATATACCTACGGCTTTATATGTTTTTCTTTTTCAATACTCAGTATACAGACCTTTCGTAATGTTTGAAGTTTAAAAACTTGAGTATAAAATATTCATGTAAGGCGTGGCGACCAATTTGTTTAAGCGTAGCATGACTAATTTCACTTCAGGGAATAAAGGTTTCAAACCGTGGGAAAGGAAATGGTAATCCGGGCCTCTTTTAATAAAACATTGTCGTCACGTTGAAAGAATTAGCATTCGGAGTCGGTAAGTTTTTGTCACTCTTTTCTTCATTTCATTCCCATCCCCGCGTTTTCTCCCTGTTGTAGAAAGTTAAATAATTTTGCATTGTTTCCGTGAAATGTGACGGCTCGAATGTACACTCCGGACATTTTTGGTCAAACGGCAATCGATCAAAACCGATCGATACCGGGGGGGGGGGTCAAATTGACGCGCTCCACTTTAGATGCAGCATATTTCTTCATATCGCACGTAACCCCGACAAATTGCTCTTACTGAATTTAAAAAACTAATTCACCACAATAACCAATATTTTTCTAAACCAATATTTAAATAACCTATCATTTAAACGAATATGATATATTTGTCTGTGAATTGAGATATTATTTATTAACTTCAGTATGTTAAACCATTGCCTTCAATCACAGTACATAATTTGTTTTTGCGAGTTTTGTGTTTATTTTATTCAAAAATTGTCACAATAACCTGAAAAATTTGTACTTTATTCAAATCACATGGAAAATTATTACTACGTATATATTTTTATTTCGTATGTAACATATTTCTAATTTCCTCTAATTTTAAACTGGATAGCACTATAGCAACTGAATATGAGAGTTTACAATGCCACCCAGAAAAGAGGAATATTATTAAAATAATTATTTCAAAAATTTGACTCTTCGAAATGATATTACAAATGAAAATGATTTAAAAAAACCACAGACTTAAAAAAATGAATTAAAATATGCTATGCATAATGAATGTTATATATAAATGTATTTTTAGCAAAATAAAACAACTTAATGTTTTACTGTGGAAACATAAAATCTCAAAATAAAATTTGCAATTTTTGTTACTTCGATTTAAAATTTTTAATATTTCCTGTAATTCTGAAGTGGTTGTTTTTAGAAATATTAGACATAATAATTTTATAAAGCTACGAAAATGACAAAGGCCAATAATTTAAATTAAAACATTAATAAGAAAGAAAAATACAGCATCATAAACATAGATTCAATTCGCTCAACATTTAAGCGGAAATATAAAAACCAAAATATTTGTTAAAACAACGGTTATTGATATTATTATTATTATATATATTAACAATTAATAGTAAGATAAATAATTAAAAAAACTTATATAATGAGAATTAATATCGTGGGTACACCTTACATCTGAACTATACCCAAATGAATGAAAATCACGAATTTTATATATAAACATTCATACTTTGATTATAACACAATGCAACTTATGAAATTTGTTAAGTTTTTAAAAACAACATACCGTGACTTTTCGTAGAAATAGCGAGATATTAGTACAGACATAAATGTTTGCAGGTTATTCAATTTATCAATATATAATTCAGTGTTTTTTCCATGTTAGGAGTGGCACTGTCACTCTGTCTCTGGTTCCTATTGAATCATTTTGCCATTAACGACTTTGACAGTACTCAAGATTCAACAAGTGTCAACAGTGATGGAATACTTTTCTTCCTAAAAAAAAGGTCCTTGTGAAAAAAAATCTATTTCCGCTCTTTTGTAGTGTCCTGGATAATGTAAGGATTTCGTTTTATTTTACCTTCACACGACGAATATTACTGTAGTATAGGCTTATTGGAAATCGCGTTGTTGTAGTTATATTTACACTTACTTTTGTGTAAAATAAATATAATTAATTTTTTTATTATAAGCATTGCTTTTTAATAACGTAAACCGAACTTTTTTCTCACACTTTCTAATTTCATTAACATTTTTCTTTGATTTAATGTTTGATTTAGTTCCATTTTTCATCGATTCATAGTTAATTTTTCATTCATTTTTGATGTCTCTGCATTTGGCAAAAGACGTCTGTAGTCGAAAGGCGCAAATCAACTTAGCTAATTAACTTAATTATTGAACATCCAAATATCAAAGTAAGAAGTTGAACTTATTTATTATTGACTCGATCTGTTGATATTGAAAGTTTCCTTAACAAGAAAAGGCTGCATGTCTAATGCTGCAATTTTACAGATGTACCCTGTGGTGGTTGTACATTTGATGAATAAATTTGTTTTGTTTTGTTTACAAAGAGCAATCTCTGCTAATTAACCCAGACACTAATACTAACATCAAATTAATAAAACACGTTTTAACCATAAAATGAAAGTCTGAAATCTCGTGCAGAAATTGATTTTGTAGTAATAAATGCACACTGATGATACAAGTCATTTTAAAAAACCATTGTGTTTTTATATTTGTTGTTTAATTCTACAAGAAATAATAGCATAACATGACTTATTAATAATAAGCTCACTTTAATTATTTTATGTGTATAAGTTTTGAAAGTTTTCCGTTTATTAAGAATAATAAGAAGTCAAGAATGAAATATTACGATTGCTATCGATTGTTCCAATTAGAAACAAGTTTTTTACGGCTCACAATAATTTATAAGATACTGTTTCCAAGCCGGCTTTAACTGTGTTAGTTTACGTGCAAGTGGTCAGAATTCAGATTCAGCACTTGTTCTTGTTTCCCAAAGTTGGCGTTGTTTGCGTAGAAAAGTTTAATGCAATTGTTGGAAAGTTAAATGCTGAACATAGTTTCGAAAGAGATGGAAACGGCGATGAACTATGCGAGCAGAAAGTTTCGAATTAATTTTTTTCTGGTAATATGCCCAGCTGAGTTGTTGACTATTGCCAAATGGACTTTTCCAATAAAAGCAACAAGAACTTACCCAATTATTCCAGTTAAAAGTTGTATACGTTTTACTTACTTATTTAACCAGTACACAACATATGTGAAATCTTAATCGTCGTAAATTATGCTTTTCTTACCATTTTTCATTTATATTTCCGGATTAAAGTTAGATTATGAGTTTTCACAAATAATTACGGTTTTTAGTTGAGATGAAAAAAAGTTAATGGCACAAGAGGGATTCGAACCCACGACCTTCGGCTACATACGCCGCTGCTCTTACACTTCAGATATCGCCAAAAAGAGGAATATATTGGAAAGGTTAGGTTCAGATGCGTAGTCGATTGAGGTCCCTAGCTGAAGTGGTGGCGCAGAGGTGTATTTGGCCGGGGGTTCGAATCCCGCTCGTGATGCTGACCTTAGATTAGAAGAACTAATTGAAAGATGTTATTCAATGGGATCGCGAAATCTAATGAGCTCATCATCACGTTGAAGAAGTTACGAAAACGCCTCTCGACGTGAATAGTCCGAAACCTCCAGGTGTCCTTTTTACAAAGGAAATTTTAAAGAAAACGCATTCAAACTGATCAGAGGAGGTTCTCCTACACCATATATTGGCCATGAATTTATACTTGTAATTACAAACATAAACACAGAATCCACTATCTCAGAATATATAAAAGAAGATTGAGTAGGATTTGCGAACAAAGGCTAGCGGTCTCAGAAACAGCTTATGAAAAACAAACTGAAGAGGGCTAAAGTCAGATGGTTATCTCCCTGCCATTGGTATGTGAGAAAACGTCTCTTTATCATGAGTATGTTCAAAACCGACCATATATGTACGTTAGGCAATGAAAATGAGGAAACAAAAAATCTTCGAAGCAAGTGCCATATAACCTGAGAAACACAGAAATCCCAGGGAAAGGAATGACAATGAACGATCTAAAACGTTTTAGGAAAAGTCTTACGACAACAATTGTCTTTACGACCGAGTCCGTTACACTATCTAAAATCTAAATATCCGTCCATTGACTTGCTCAACTAAGATCTAACTACCTAAAAATTGACTCTACAAACTCACTTACACCAAAGAAAATCTTACTATCCATTTATTAATAATCCAAAGGGACTTAATATAATAAAGACATAACTACTAACAAGTTGGCTGTGACTACAAAGAAACTTGAAACATCAAAGATTAAAAATTTATTAACTATAGTCGAATTTGTAACGAAAATTTGACAGCTCAGGAAGGATTTTTTTTCAAGCATATTTCCTGTTGCTGTAAATACACACTCACAAATATGAATATAATTAAAAATTATTACAACAAACATACTACTTAAAACTATTGGGTTGTCCGGAAAATAATGCAGGATTTTGGTATTAAACAAAAAAAAAGAAACTAGTTACTTTAAAGCAATGTTCTTTAATCAAAATAATTTCCCATACTCTCAATACATTTCTCCCAACGTGTTGGTAACTTATTAATTCCGTCTGAGTAGAATTCAGAATTTTTAGAATTGATAAAGTCAATAAATGCATTTTCCAGTTCCGTTTGATTTTTGAATATTATGTGTTGTAAGTAGTGGTCCAGGTGTCTAAAAAAATGGTAGTCAGTAGGCGAGAGGTCCGGAGAGTAGGGTGGGTGAGGCAAAGTTTCATAGCCAAGCTCCAATAATTTTTGTGACGTTACACGTGACACATGTGGTCGAGCGTTGTCATGCAACAAAATGGGCCCTTTCCGATTGACCAAAGAGGGCTTCATTACCGCCAATTTCTGATGCATGGTATTAATTTGGTTACAGTATGATTCAGCATTGATGGTTTCGCCAGGATTTAAGAAGCTGTAGTGTATTAAACCAAATGAAGCCCACCATACCGGTGGTCAGCGACGGTCGTTTTACTGACTTTGAGTTGCTCTGCAAGTTCTCGAACAGTTGTTTTGGGGTTTTCTTCCACCACTGATCGCAGAACATCATCATTAAGAGAGGAAGGCCTTCCACGACCTTCTTCATCTTCAAGGCTGAAATCTCCCTCCCGAAATTATTTAAACCACCTTTGCACAGTGCACTCATTAACACAACCCTCGCCCCAGACTTGGTTAATGTTTCTAGCCGTTTGGGCTCCGCTTCGGCCGAGTTTAAACTCGTAAAAGAAAATCGTACGATATTCTCGCTTTGACATTATAAGGATGACTGAATTATTTCCAAGTAGCGGAATGCTACAGAGGTAAACAAACAATATCATTTGGAAGAGGATTAATAAGTGTTGACATTCATACAAATGAGTAATCCTGTAAACGTAAACAGAATATTTTATATAGATTTTTTTTAATGAAAACTTAAAATCCTGCATTATTTTCCGGACAACCCAATACTTTGCCAAACATGTTTATAGAAATAAGTAATCACAAAGGCAAATTAGCACAACAGTTCACCTAGTCAGCTAGCATAAAGACAACTATTTTTGCCAATAAAAGATATGCACGTTTTTATTTTTTATGTGATGTTTTCCTAATTATGGATAAAAAGTAAATTTTTTTTGTTACAAGTTAGTATGTTTTAAAATATTATTGGTGCAATGTTATCAATTTGGTTTTGAAGAACGGATATGATCAAATTAAATACACCGTTTGGAATTGTATTTGTGCGAGTTTGCGGGCGTCTGGGCCGTGAGTAAAGATGTGAGCCTGAGCTAATCAAAAGTTACCCTCCTAATCTAATTCTCTTTGTTTCGTCTACCACTTAGACTCGTTTTGAGTTGTGTTTCGGACGTGATCTAAGTTTGGATCTTCACTTCCTTCTCCCTAAACGAAAACTACCTGTCAAACATTTTTAAAACTCGCCCTTCTAAGTAATTATTCCAAAGAGCACTTGTGCTCTTATTTTCCTTCTAACTTTTCAACACTTTGGAGCACTCTTCAATAAATAATACAACTGTACAAATATATTATAGATTGTTTATACAATTCAAAGGTATATAAAATAATCGATGTCTTCGAGGAATAAATCTATGTTCGAAATGTAAATATTTGTAGCGAAGTTTTTTTTTTATATTCACCCATCAAAAAATGTGTTAAATAAGGTGATTTTCCGACTCGAAAATGTCCTTCTTTCCATTGTGAGACGGGTTTGTCAGCATTATTGGAGCCAAGAATCCCCTCAGGGCTTGAGAACCGTAAGGCGACCAATTGTACTAACGTCATTTGCGAAATCTTCTCTCCAGCTGGAGTTATACTGGAGTGAGTTATCTTAATGCTTTCTTGAGAAACGAACTCATTCCATTTTCATATTTATTTCAACTAGTTTTTCTCTATCTACATTGTGATAAAGTGGTAAACAACTAGATGGCCTTTTTAACTATTAAAAATAGTTTTTTAAAGAAAGAAAGTCACGTTTTTAAGCACTTCTTGAATGTGATCTATTGTTGCACAGCATTAATTTTGTATGGAATTAAAAAATCTATAATGTGTACCAAATTTAGAAGAGATGTCGATTAATAGCCATAAATACAAAGTATTACTTTTCTTCTATTAAATTTGCAATTAGGAAAGAATAAAGTTAAACAGGAAAATTTATTTAGAATGGTATCCAGACTAGAAGACCTGTGAAATCTCCTAATCCACATTTTTTTAAAATGTTTTCTTCAGTATTTAATTTTAAATAAGCAACTCGTTCACAGGGGGAAATGGAAAAAAAGACTATTTTCCAGTGTGCAGTAAAGAATTTGATGTTTATACATTAATTACCAAAACACGTTTAATAGAAAGAACTGGTTCGAGTTAAATTTAAGTTATAAATTGAGAGTGGATTGAGGTCCGTTACAAGTTTTAATATCCCTCGTTTTGTACTCTTTATTAAACCATAACGGCGCAGAGGGAAAATGTAAAAAGTATTTTTGAAAACGCTTCCCTCTTACTGCTACAGATGTTACGTTTATTATGCCGGTTGGGAAACGGCCTGAATCTTGCATTAATTAAAGAAGTTGGTCCGTATTGGCGTGTTAGTTAAGACAAACACTGTCTCGGACAGACCTTGTCAGAGTAGGCGTCCTAGTAAAACATTTCAAGTTCACAACTTATATTAAAATACGGATCGGTTGAATGTTTTTTTCTTTACATAAGTACGTAACTTTGTATCGAATTGTTACACTCCAGGGCACAACTTCATTCAGATCCATACCAAAAGGTCGCCCCCGAGGGGAACCACTTTCCTTCCATATTCTATCTCTTGTGGCCCTAGTTTTTTGACTTTCTAAACAATCTAAACGAAAAATGTTTACACTACACAATAATCTTTGACCGATAAAAAAAACCTCTAATGATTACTGCTTAAAAGTTTAAATATAACTACAGCAAAAATATTGACTAAAGGCTGATAAAGGAAAATTGACAAAGATAACTAAAATATACCCACATCTTAGTTGATAGAGTGTTTTTTAAATTAAGAAATGCGAAAACCGTGCAAACGTTTAAATAATAATTCCATAACCAGTTAATTTGTTCCATGATTCATTAGGTAAAGTGATGAAACATAAATCTCTATTGTTAACGTAGTCTAGCTATTAAATCCGGCTGAATTGCTTCCCTTGGAAGGACTTTCAAAACATTGGAGAGCCCTAGACTTCCTTTTCATATCTTGATTAATGGAAGAGAGAGACCGAGCAAGTGAGAATGGTAGATAATGGAAGAAAGAAGAGGCAGAAAATGGCATTTAAACGGCGTTGGAATATGCTAAACTGTCAAGACTGGTAGGTCTTGCAAAACTATGGAACTGCGTGCCCCATGTGCACGCAATAATTTCTCTTTCGCTCACTCTATCTTACTCTGTCGCATTCTAAACTTTTTCGTTATTTTAATTTTCTTATTCAGTCATTCCTTTTCTTTTAACTGAATGTTTCTCTTTTATGTCTCTTTCAGTCTTTCTTTACCTTTCCCTATTTCTGCCCCTTTATAACCTTTTATAAATCTTTATTCTCTATTTATCTCCTTTTCTGTTATTCCGTTCCATTTTATCTGACCGGTGTTTTTACCTCTCTCTCACACGTCCTTTATTGCTTTCTCTGTCGTTATTATTTTTCTTCTAAATCTCTTATTTTCTATTACTCTTCTTTTCTGTTCTTGCTTCTGTATGTCTTTTTCTTTGTATATCTTTGGTTGTTGCTACCTTTTTCTAAATCTTTCATTATATTCTCTTTTTCCTTTCCTTTTTTCTCTTTTTCTTTCTACCTTTTTTTTAAATCTCTCATTATTTTCTCTTTTTCCCCCACTTATCTCTCCTTTTTTTATTTATTTACCTGTATGTTTCTCTCTCTCTCTATCTCTTTCTTTGTTTTTCTCTCTCTTTCTCTCTGTCTGATTCTTTTTGACTTTTTCTAAATCTCTCATTATTTTTTTCTTTTTCTCCCACTTAAGTGACTCGCACGTTTGTTTACATCATAGTCACACATAGCTCACTTTGTTTAATCCCACAGCAACTGGTTTGAGTTCGTTGAATTCAGTAAATTAACATTCTCATATGCTTCTTTCATTTTATTTCTGTCTCTCATAAATAATGAATTGTCGTGGATGATCAATCAAGCTTCATTCTTTCAGACGATCCGAGCATTCTCGCTTAATTTCATGGGCATGTTGCTTTTTATCGTGTAAATAATAATCTTAATAGAACGCAATATTTCTTATTTTTGAACAGATTTGTCAAGGAATTTATTTTCATTTATTCCTCAAATTAAACTATCACACTCACGGCGCGACGATTATACTAAACCATCGAGACTCGTAGTTCATTCAAATGTAATGAACTGTGCGCCGTGAATTTATTAACTTTATGTACCACTCCTCTCCCGTTTTAACAACTCTCTTTCCTTATTTCAACATTCTCTCTCTGTTTCCTCTTCTCTGTCTCTTTTTCTCTATATGTATTGGTAGATATGAATTGTTCACGCTGACATTAAATCTGTTTAAGAGGTTTTCTTTTGAGAAACTTTTCCTGACAGGACTTGGAGTTCACAAAATATTACACCCATTAGAGCTTAAAGTTTCTTCTAAACTGCATTTACAACGTCCACACAAGTAGATGTATTATCATTACATGTATACATAGAACGGAACACGAAATGACAAGGTGGTCAAATTCTGTTTTTAACATTGCGTTGAAAGCGCTACTGGTTCTTGTATTGGCTGATGTCGGTGTAATAAAGAATGACGAGACAGTAAATAGCGGACAATTGAGATATAATAAAAAAATTAAAATGTTGCTAAATTGAATTTCGTTTGTAAGACGTTTGTAATAAAGACGAAACAAAATAAAAACAATTATTCAGAAACGTACACCCGCAGGCTAACAAACGTGTAAAATGTATTTTTCCGTTCCTTTCTTTCCCTTGAAAGTAAACACTAAGTAGAGAATGTTGTTAAATTTATTTGAAAAAGTGGAAAAAATCATGAAAGTCAATAATTATGGTTTGACTAATTCAATATTGTTTTCCTCAGATTTAGATGCGTTCTTTTAAATTAAAAATCAATCCTTTTCATTGTAATGTTTTTTTCACAAATGGTGCTGAAATGGCAATTTGTTTCTAAATATTTATTACAATTATATTAAAATATAATTATTGTTTCAGATTATGATGAGGAATACCCTCCTCACATGGTACTGGATGGTTATAAGCTATTTAGTAACAGGTACGTTTAGTTTTAAACTTTTAAACTCATATTTAAAAATGTTTGTTCGACGAAACTAATCAAACTCTCAAAACGGAGAGAATTTCAAGAATATAAGGCCACTATTTTCCGCGAAATCCTGGCATCTCATTTCATTTAATGGCGCGAGTTAAGATCCTCTGAAGAGCCTCAAACTTAACATCCTCCTTTTTAATTAAACTGGCCTCCCTCTTTTGTTTTGCCACTTGTCATACAAATTTTCATTTTTTATTATCTCTTTATTACTTTCTTTTCCAGGCGATAAAGCTTGGTCGTTAAAACGCAAGGTTTAGAGAAGGTAGCAGTGGCACATTTGCCATAACATTCTTTAATGAAAGTAATATTCATAAATCAAAACTTGCACTTTTCTTAGTTAACGCGTTTTGAAATAACGGAAAAGTAAATATGTCACATTCTAAAGCCAGTTATTTTTTTGTCAATTCAAGGCAATTAATTTGATTTAATTAGTTAAACTTTTAAAAGGCTTCATTTATTAGTCATTTGAAGATTTTTTAAAATTATAATAATAAAATATGAGATTTATTTTATATTACTTTTTATTGAAAAGTCGAACTTTGTTTTATATTCAGAACTTTTGATGCACAGAACACATGGTTGGCTAATTATTTGGCTCTTAAAAAAAAACTCATGAGAGGACTATTTTGTTGTATAGTTGTATGAAGATTGATTATTAACTATACTGAACAGTTACAATTCGGAAATTTAATATCTTTTTGGACGTTCTAGAATCCCTTACAAATAAAAACTCAAGAAATTCAAAATGGTGGCCAGAGGGTAGCCACGAGGATAAAGCCGTCACGTAGTGCCTTCCAGGGATTTAAAAATGGTCTCAGGTAGTCGCTAGTAATAGTTGAGTGGAGTTGAGTTTTCAATGGCCAGTAGGTCATGATTACTTACAGTTTAGGTTTTTCTATAGTAAATCGAAATGAAACGTTTGTGGGAAGTTTAGCTCCAATGGTTAGATCATCAGAGTATAGATCCGAAGATCGTGAGTTCGAATCCCGACTGTGACACAATTGTTTGATTTCGAAAAACAGTGTATAATTAATATGTCAATATTGTTAGTTGTTTGGTAGTAATTAACTGTTGTTACTTGATGGTGTTGGTGTAGTAATCTTTTTCGTTGTGTTTGTAGTAATTGTATTTTTGTTGTTTTGGAGTTGTCTGTTGTAGAAGTTTGTATTTTTATTTTCGTTATAGCGATATTGATGATTTATACTTACTTAAGTTTTCGTCGTTAATAAAAGTTATTGTAGTGGCTTTTTGTATTTTTGCCATAGGCCATAATTTTTTAACGATGGTTCGCAACATCCGAGGTCATAACAACCTCGGTCTGCCGGTGTTTTACAGTGATGGACGCAGCGTCCATTAAAAATTTTGCTATTGTCATATTTGTAACAATTAGGACAAAAAGCAGGATATATGATACATAGTTGAAATACAAAAGAAAATAACTTGGACTGATATGTCACTTATTCCTCTTCTCATTCTTCTGAATAAAAAAACAATAACTGAGTTTTGCTGAAAATTTAATACATAGAGTTTTGGATTAAGGACTACATGCTTCCTGATTGTTGGATATTAATTCAATGAAGATAACAAACCGTGACCAAACAGTTGAAAACACGAACAACATTTTCACGCTGAAGAGCATAGCGTATGTCTTTGTAATTTCGCCTAACTAAAAATATTTGATAAAGAAAAGCATACCAAAAATCAATTATTTACAGGCTTAGGATAAGGAACCTAAACTCAAGGATAAGGAAGAAAGGTTGACTTTATCCATTATTGTATATAGGATTTATTCCATTCAAATACATTGGTTAAACAAAACAGAAAAAAATAGAATTTATGGTCATGTTTCTTATGGGCTTATTAACTTAAATAAACGCGGTTTTTGATGACCTCCGGCATAGTATAACATTCCTTGGCAATGGACTGACCCAGTCTTCAAAGAAACTTGAAATAGGCTATTTAAAATTTAGTTCATGTCACTGTGCAATTTCAATTGTATACATATTAACGATTGTTTTGTCAGATTTATACAGTATCAACTGTAAAAGTATGATTAATAAGGTGTAATTAATATTGGTCCTGATGTGATAACTTTAAAATAAGTTGAAAACTTCATAGTAATAGATTTCTTTCTTTGTCCAGTACAAACCAAGATCCACATTAGTTGTGGCATTCATTTGACGTAATCGTTAATTTGTGTGGTAAATTGTTTGTTATACCGGCAGTCTTCTTTGTTAGTTGTTAGATCAGAAAGAATTACGTGCTTTTTCGTTTATGTTTGTAAACCATAGAAAATGTTAGCAGAATTATCCAGTCTTTCTGTCATCGTGAATAAATATTTATGACATTATTAATTCCACGCATTTAAAAAAACGTTTTTCTATTACCAATTAGAATTGAATTGAAATGCTAATACCCTCTTTAATGTGATCTGATTGAATCAAAATTATATCAAATATCGGTTTTACCAAAATTTATGACAGTTCTACAAATCTACGTGCAATGTAGCACTAGAAATTGTATAGTTCAACTTTGTTTTTTTGAAATTCAATTACAAACTTTATGCTAATGATTTGATCAATACGACGGACTTAGATAGATAAATATTATTTTATCATGAAATATTTAACAACAGAGTTTTAAACTATGTCGTTAAGCTAAAATCACATTACTGCTTCTAATCTAATGATACTTTAAGAAGAAAAAATCAGGTTCAGGACCCATTAACTTCTTGCAAAAAGTTCCTAATCATACCTAATGAGTCGACGCGTCAAATTATGACATAAAGAGACTTCAACAAATTATTAACTCATTTAAAACAAAAGCTTTTGTTTTAAACATTGTCATACTTAATAAGTGAGTTAAGCGGGTGTTTTGAAGAATGAAAATTTATTGCAAATTACATTTTATAAGTTTTCCTGCATTCATTAAGTGTTAATTATTTTTTGTAGAGGTAATTTTAACCCTATTCTGTTTTCTGTTCGTAAATGAACTTAAAATGTCGATATTAGTTAGTTTTTAATTTAATTGCTATGATAAATTGAATTGGGCAAAAGTGTACCCTGAGAAAACTTGTTGCTCCTCTTTTCTTCTTGAATTCCATTATTGGTTAAGTGCTTAAAAGTAATATTTCCGAATAAGTAATTATTATATACCCATCATTGAAAAAAATGGGAGAAAATTTGATGGGAAGACATTGAGATTCTTAGGGTAAAGTTTTTAATCTTCTTCCGCTGAAACTTCTTTCCGGCCGTGGAATTTAACTTTCTCAGTTACTTTTTCCCTGGCTATTCACCGGGCTAACGAATCCTCTCTCTGTTAATACTCACTTTTCAAATGGAAGTTTCAATTTGAAAGGAATGGAATTAATTTAATTCTATCACCCATTTAGCTCTGTTTTTATGAGTTCCCTTTTAACTTGTTTTTACAATTGCACATCGAGAGTAAAACAAAGTCGGCCGGTAACGATGAATTTGGCCGGCTTGTAAGGTCTGATTACGCCATCAAGGTGGCCGTTTAGATAAAATGATCGATAAAACGAAAAGCATGTTCGTAGGAAGTCATCAATCAATGATGATCGCATAATGTTGCTGGTCGAGAGAAAACGGGTGGGTAACACGAGCTAATTTCCTCGTCCAAATGGTTTAATTTAATCTCAGTATAACCATAAATAATTTTTTTTCAATTAAATAACTTTATCATATCCTGTATTGTAGTTTTGCTTCAAAAGGTTTCTAGGAAGGATAACATGTTGCAATTAATAGATAGCGTGATATTATTTTGCTGGTAACATTTTTTCATTTTTATTTGGTTCATATTTATTTACAATTTTGCTTAATTCTTTGTAAGCTGATGATTACAAGAAAGTTACATGAAAAATTATCTATATATTAATGAATATATAAATAACTAGACAAATGCTTAGACATTCAACTCCAACGACATTTACAAAATCAAAGATGTTATTATTGGCATTTGCACAACCAAAAATTTCATTTATTTTAAGACCAAACAATTGATTGGCCAGTTCTGGTGAAACTTTTCCTCTGAGAAGATGCAAGTGCGTATTAATTGCCTGTACTACAACGACAATTAGTTGACTTACAAAATGAATTCTGGGAACAATAATTCACGAATAGTGGTCCAATTACAAATCAGTACACTATTGTTATATGACCAACTATGCCAAAAAACAAACAACCCTTGCCTACTGATGGATTGACTGTTGTTACAAAAATACTGCGTCGATTAATATATACCTACGGCTTTATATGTTTTTCTTTTTCAATACTCAGTATACAGACCTTTCGTAATGTTTGAAGTTTAAAAACTTGAGTATAAAATATTCATGTAAGGCGTGGCGACCAATTTGTTTAAGCGTAGCATGACTAATTTCACTTCAGGGAATAAAGGTTTCAAACCGTGGGAAAGGAAATGGTAATCCGGGCCTCTTTTAATAAAACATTGTCGTCACGTTGAAAGAATTAGCATTCGGAGTCGGTAAGTTTTTGTCACTCTTTTCTTCATTTCATTCCCATCCCCGCGTTTTCTCCCTGTTGTAGAAAGTTAAATAATTTTGCATTGTTTCCGTGAAATGTGACGGCTCGAATGTACACTCCGGACATTTTTGGTCAAACGGCAATCGATCAAAACCGATCGATACCGGGGGGGGGGGTCAAATTGACGCGCTCCACTTTAGATGCAGCATATTTCTTCATATCGCACGTAACCCCGACAAATTGCTCTTACTGAATTTAAAAAACTAATTCACCACAATAACCAATATTTTTCTAAACCAATATTTAAATAACCTATCATTTAAACGAATATGATATATTTGTCTGTGAATTGAGATATTATTTATTAACTTCAGTATGTTAAACCATTGCCTTCAATCACAGTACATAATTTGTTTTTGCGAGTTTTGTGTTTATTTTATTCAAAAATTGTCACAATAACCTGAAAAATTTGTACTTTATTCAAATCACATGGAAAATTATTACTACGTATATATTTTTATTTCGTATGTAACATATTTCTAATTTCCTCTAATTTTAAACTGGATAGCACTATAGCAACTGAATATGAGAGTTTACAATGCCACCCAGAAAAGAGGAATATTATTAAAATAATTATTTCAAAAATTTGACTCTTCGAAATGATATTACAAATGAAAATGATTTAAAAAAACCACAGACTTAAAAAAATGAATTAAAATATGCTATGCATAATGAATGTTATATATAAATGTATTTTTAGCAAAATAAAACAACTTAATGTTTTACTGTGGAAACATAAAATCTCAAAATAAAATTTGCAATTTTTGTTACTTCGATTTAAAATTTTTAATATTTCCTGTAATTCTGAAGTGGTTGTTTTTAGAAATATTAGACATAATAATTTTATAAAGCTACGAAAATGACAAAGGCCAATAATTTAAATTAAAACATTAATAAGAAAGAAAAATACAGCATCATAAACATAGATTCAATTCGCTCAACATTTAAGCGGAAATATAAAAACCAAAATATTTGTTAAAACAACGGTTATTGATATTATTATTATTATATATATTAACAATTAATAGTAAGATAAATAATTAAAAAAACTTATATAATGAGAATTAATATCGTGGGTACACCTTACATCTGAACTATACCCAAATGAATGAAAATCACGAATTTTATATATAAACATTCATACTTTGATTATAACACAATGCAACTTATGAAATTTGTTAAGTTTTTAAAAACAACATACCGTGACTTTTCGTAGAAATAGCGAGATATTAGTACAGACATAAATGTTTGCAGGTTATTCAATTTATCAATATATAATTCAGTGTTTTTTCCATGTTAGGAGTGGCACTGTCACTCTGTCTCTGGTTCCTATTGAATCATTTTGCCATTAACGACTTTGACAGTACTCAAGATTCAACAAGTGTCAACAGTGATGGAATACTTTTCTTCCTAAAAAAAAGGTCCTTGTGAAAAAAAATCTATTTCCGCTCTTTTGTAGTGTCCTGGATAATGTAAGGATTTCGTTTTATTTTACCTTCACACGACGAATATTACTGTAGTATAGGCTTATTGGAAATCGCGTTGTTGTAGTTATATTTACACTTACTTTTGTGTAAAATAAATATAATTAATTTTTTTATTATAAGCATTGCTTTTTAATAACGTAAACCGAACTTTTTTCTCACACTTTCTAATTTCATTAACATTTTTCTTTGATTTAATGTTTGATTTAGTTCCATTTTTCATCGATTCATAGTTAATTTTTCATTCATTTTTGATGTCTCTGCATTTGGCAAAAGACGTCTGTAGTCGAAAGGCGCAAATCAACTTAGCTAATTAACTTAATTATTGAACATCCAAATATCAAAGTAAGAAGTTGAACTTATTTATTATTGACTCGATCTGTTGATATTGAAAGTTTCCTTAACAAGAAAAGGCTGCATGTCTAATGCTGCAATTTTACAGATGTACCCTGTGGTGGTTGTACATTTGATGAATAAATTTGTTTTGTTTTGTTTACAAAGAGCAATCTCTGCTAATTAACCCAGACACTAATACTAACATCAAATTAATAAAACACGTTTTAACCATAAAATGAAAGTCTGAAATCTCGTGCAGAAATTGATTTTGTAGTAATAAATGCACACTGATGATACAAGTCATTTTAAAAAACCATTGTGTTTTTATATTTGTTGTTTAATTCTACAAGAAATAATAGCATAACATGACTTATTAATAATAAGCTCACTTTAATTATTTTATGTGTATAAGTTTTGAAAGTTTTCCGTTTATTAAGAATAATAAGAAGTCAAGAATGAAATATTACGATTGCTATCGATTGTTCCAATTAGAAACAAGTTTTTTACGGCTCACAATAATTTATAAGATACTGTTTCCAAGCCGGCTTTAACTGTGTTAGTTTACGTGCAAGTGGTCAGAATTCAGATTCAGCACTTGTTCTTGTTTCCCAAAGTTGGCGTTGTTTGCGTAGAAAAGTTTAATGCAATTGTTGGAAAGTTAAATGCTGAACATAGTTTCGAAAGAGATGGAAACGGCGATGAACTATGCGAGCAGAAAGTTTCGAATTAATTTTTTTCTGGTAATATGCCCAGCTGAGTTGTTGACTATTGCCAAATGGACTTTTCCAATAAAAGCAACAAGAACTTACCCAATTATTCCAGTTAAAAGTTGTATACGTTTTACTTACTTATTTAACCAGTACACAACATATGTGAAATCTTAATCGTCGTAAATTATGCTTTTCTTACCATTTTTCATTTATATTTCCGGATTAAAGTTAGATTATGAGTTTTCACAAATAATTACGGTTTTTAGTTGAGATGAAAAAAAGTTAATGGCACAAGAGGGATTCGAACCCACGACCTTCGGCTACATACGCCGCTGCTCTTACACTTCAGATATCGCCAAAAAGAGGAATATATTGGAAAGGTTAGGTTCAGATGCGTAGTCGATTGAGGTCCCTAGCTGAAGTGGTGGCGCAGAGGTGTATTTGGCCGGGGGTTCGAATCCCGCTCGTGATGCTGACCTTAGATTAGAAGAACTAATTGAAAGATGTTATTCAATGGGATCGCGAAATCTAATGAGCTCATCATCACGTTGAAGAAGTTACGAAAACGCCTCTCGACGTGAATAGTCCGAAACCTCCAGGTGTCCTTTTTACAAAGGAAATTTTAAAGAAAACGCATTCAAACTGATCAGAGGAGGTTCTCCTACACCATATATTGGCCATGAATTTATACTTGTAATTACAAACATAAACACAGAATCCACTATCTCAGAATATATAAAAGAAGATTGAGTAGGATTTGCGAACAAAGGCTAGCGGTCTCAGAAACAGCTTATGAAAAACAAACTGAAGAGGGCTAAAGTCAGATGGTTATCTCCCTGCCATTGGTATGTGAGAAAACGTCTCTTTATCATGAGTATGTTCAAAACCGACCATATATGTACGTTAGGCAATGAAAATGAGGAAACAAAAAATCTTCGAAGCAAGTGCCATATAACCTGAGAAACACAGAAATCCCAGGGAAAGGAATGACAATGAACGATCTAAAACGTTTTAGGAAAAGTCTTACGACAACAATTGTCTTTACGACCGAGTCCGTTACACTATCTAAAATCTAAATATCCGTCCATTGACTTGCTCAACTAAGATCTAACTACCTAAAAATTGACTCTACAAACTCACTTACACCAAAGAAAATCTTACTATCCATTTATTAATAATCCAAAGGGACTTAATATAATAAAGACATAACTACTAACAAGTTGGCTGTGACTACAAAGAAACTTGAAACATCAAAGATTAAAAATTTATTAACTATAGTCGAATTTGTAACGAAAATTTGACAGCTCAGGAAGGATTTTTTTTCAAGCATATTTCCTGTTGCTGTAAATACACACTCACAAATATGAATATAATTAAAAATTATTACAACAAACATACTACTTAAAACTATTGGGTTGTCCGGAAAATAATGCAGGATTTTGGTATTAAACAAAAAAAAAGAAACTAGTTACTTTAAAGCAATGTTCTTTAATCAAAATAATTTCCCATACTCTCAATACATTTCTCCCAACGTGTTGGTAACTTATTAATTCCGTCTGAGTAGAATTCAGAATTTTTAGAATTGATAAAGTCAATAAATGCATTTTCCAGTTCCGTTTGATTTTTGAATATTATGTGTTGTAAGTAGTGGTCCAGGTGTCTAAAAAAATGGTAGTCAGTAGGCGAGAGGTCCGGAGAGTAGGGTGGGTGAGGCAAAGTTTCATAGCCAAGCTCCAATAATTTTTGTGACGTTACACGTGACACATGTGGTCGAGCGTTGTCATGCAACAAAATGGGCCCTTTCCGATT
>CM077109.1:10492162-10528061 GCA_039619505.1 Cimex hemipterus
AGAGAGAGAGAGAGAGAGAGAGAGAGAGAGAGAGAGAGAGAGAGAGAAAGAGAGAGTGACATAGCGAGAGCACAAGAGTAAAGAAGAAAAAGTTGTATGACAATTTTTAGATTAAATAATCGTAAATAAGCCCCCATTGGTTTATGTATAGCCGATAATTTTGTCGTTATGAATAAAAAGATTAATATCATACCCCATGTACATAAGAATTTACTTAAATTAATTTTATTAATTGTAACTTCTAATCGAAAGTATGGTTGAGATAAAAAGTATAATTAATTGAAATAATTAAATTGTTGAATTATGACCGCTAAAAAGATACGAATTAATGTGATAATTACTCTTTCTATGTGAAATAATATTTAATAAGAACTGTTTACTCATGACTGTGTCATTTCACGGACTTGTTTCATTAAACTGAACATATGTTAGAATCAAACTTTTGAAGACAAAACAATTATTCTTAAATCATTATTGTTTTTGTATACGTTAGATTGACAGTGTTTTGTGTACTGCTGCTTAAATCATTAGTGCAAAGGACTCACGTTGTCGTGTTAGCTTCGAACCGCTTAAATCAAGAGGGGAGAAAATTTATTGGAGGCTTGTTTACATTTTCAAAGACACTTCATAGTCTGTTCTTCCCTTCTGCGCTGTGCTGGATGATGCAGGAGCACTCTGACATCACGGGGTCGATTTTGATGTCCGAGAACTAAAAAGGATGCCCAGAGTAGGTGTACTTGCTACTGAAACATTTGTAGAAATAATCACATTTCTTTTTCAACCTGGGGTTTGATTGATCATTTTTTTTTATTAGGTCGTATTGTAGAGACATGTATAAGAAAACTATAAGTATTTTATTTGTGATTGGTAATGCAATTTGATATATGTACAAGAGCTAATGAAAGAGACATTTTTATTTGTGTGTAGAAAATAATATATTTTTACGTCATCAGTTTATAAATTCCTATCAAGTATCTAAAATTCTGTTTTCTAAATTGATTATATTTTTAAAGAGGTTTCTCTTTAATGTGATGTTTTGGTATGCTGATGGGTGTATGTTAAAAACGGTGATACGATTTTTTTTATTGTATCAACCATTTTATGAACAGAAATTGGAAAACCATATGGCTAAATTAGAGAAAAAGATAAAAATGGTTATGCAATTTTTTTCTTATTTTTATTTTTTCATTTGTAAAATTTTCAGTTTATTTCTTAGGGTTATCCTTTCCTCATAGGATCACGTTGCTTCGACGCTTTTCCTTTCCTCTGACTTTTCTTTTTGAATTGATTCCTTCTTTTCTTTGCTCTTCGAACGACTTTTCCTGCCGCCCATCTCCTTCAGAA
The DNA here is from genome assembly GCA_039619505.1 of Cimex hemipterus. NCBI lineage: Eukaryota > Metazoa > Arthropoda > Insecta > Hemiptera > Cimicidae > Cimex > Cimex hemipterus. The sequence goes on from CM077109.1 coordinate 10,493,507, forward strand.
GCTGTCTGACGTTTTTGCTGAAACCCTCCGGGTAATCCAAATGGCAGTTTTCGTCGGCGACGATGTGCCCCAAAATCGCCAACGACTGATTCTTCGTCAGAAGACCGGATTTGACAGGACCCGCTACAAACTCATCGCCTTTAAAATTCATAAAACAGAACTTCGGGAGGAGGCACGCCTGCGCTTTGCTCTTCGCACCTAAAACCAAAAATTAAAAAAAGAGGAATGAAAAATGTCAAGGTATACTTACATTCGTTTTCGGCGTTGCAATTGTTCAACCAGACTGTGATCATTCTGAACAATTCCGGTTCAGGTATACTTAAAGCCGGTTGATCCAATACAAGCATCAGCCACTCTATTTTCCACGTATGGCTGTTGGCTTCGTTCAAAATCGTGCCAGTGTTGTTTTGAATGATCTGAAAAATCATAAGATGTTTATGACGAAACAACTTGATAAAGAGTCCCATTTACTTCAACGCATCGCTGTTTCAATCCTTCAAGTCTATAAGCATCCGCGAACTCCACACATTCCATAACGTTCTCTATGCTGAAGTGTTCATCGAGGTAATTCACGCACGTATTTTTCAGCTCGGTAATGTTGAACTTATCCGCAATCTTGTAGACGCCTATTGCCTCTTTTATACTCTTAAACTGCAACGTCTTGCAATAAATGTACCTAATGATACAAATGAATTATTTTTTTCCAAATAAACATTAGTGTTTATAACTTACTCCAAGAAAAGTCCAAAAGCTGCCGCGTTGACGTTCATCAACATCAAAACTGCATCTCCTGGGTTTTTGAAAACCGGGGCTTTCAGCATCGCGTCAAACACTTCGCTGGACATGCTCAGTACGAACCGATGAGCCTTGAAAGACTGAAAATACAAGAATATTTTAGGTCAAAAATAATACCTCAAATAGATTAGTGACTAACTGTTTCATTTTTATCTTCGCATATTTTGATGGTTATGTCGGAACCATAATTGCATCTAAAGATATGCATCATCTTTTCTTCCCAGGTTTGGTTGGTATTCCTCCAATCATCACTTCTAGGATTTGGAAAAAATATATGTTACAATGATTACATCACCCATCAACTATAAAATTATGACTGCAAAGAGTTCTTCCAGAAACTTAGTACAAAAACATTAAGAAAAAGTATGACTATCATTTTGGTACCAGGTTTGGGTACATAAGGGTAAAAATAAGGAAGGAAAATATTGACTCAATTTTAAATTACACAATTTAAAATTATAGCTAATGTGTCAGACTGTTGACTTGGAGACTTCGTGGTGGGTTGACTATCATTATGAACGTCCAAAAATGAAGGTTTGATTTTTAAACATTACTATCTATAAATAGACCACACTACGGCTTTTAAAAACATTGCTTCAATTGACTATTCTTTCAAAATCACCTATGTAAAAGAGACCTTAAATAAAACATATAATTAACTATTACAAACGAAGAGGCAATTAACTAAGAACTGACTTTTTCGACAGAGATACCTATGGAAAAAACTCACTACTATGACAGCGGTACTATTATTAAATATTGCACTACTAAAAAGAAAACTAAATTACCGCTAATAAAAACTTATATAAAATATTAAAGTCCCTAATATAAACATGATGAGAATATTCCAAAATTTCTACTCTTACTAAGTCACTAATTAAACTTAATTGATTAAAATTAATAACTAAACAAAATTATTTAGTGTTATATTATCTAAGAATTAATTATTCCTGGAAAGTAGCTAATAATAAGTGACTAATAAAACGAGGTTAGAATTATCTATGAATTAACGATTCACGTAGACACTATTGTAAACAAAGTTAGAATCACTTGAGAATGACTTTTCCTACAAGCACACACACATATATAGAAGTAATATAGTTCATGGAAAAACCCGCCCACAAACTTTTCCGTAACTACACCAATTTATTGAAAAATTTACCAAACGAAGGTTTTTACAAGGTTGTTACTACCAAAACGTTGACTATTATTGCAAAGTTCTAAAACGAACAGGTTAACTAGTTAAACTTCACTACCCGTACAATGACTGCTTTGAAACTTTCATCTACAAACAAGACTAAATTATCTAACATTGGGTATTCCGCACAGTTACTAACCAAATTTAGAATTATATAAGAATTGACGTACAAATACAGATGTAATATAATAATACAGACTAAAAACCCACCACGACACATTTTTATAATTACACTAATTATGTCGCAGATTTATTAAAGGAACTATGCTGAAAGAAAACATTGTACTTGCCTGTCACAGTTATTTCCAAGATACAATATGGAAGGGTTTACTATTTAAAACACGATGATATGTAGAAAGACAACGCTAAAACTCAGAAGCACAAAGCTTGAAATGATTAGTTTTAAATTTTGCACTTATATAAACGAAACTAAATTATCTGAGAATTGACTATTCCTACAAAGTCACTGAAATAAACAAAATTATAATAGTAACTAATTCTACTTGAAAAAAATTATAATAAAAACTCTACTCAAACCCAATCATTATGACAAAGACAAAGCTTGAATTGACTATTTTTAAATTTTGTATTGATATAAAGCAAAACTAAATTATCTGAAAATTGACTATTCCTACAAACATACTTAAAAAAAAAAAAAAAAAAAAAACTACTGAAAAACCTATCACTAAGACAAAGACAAACGTAAAAACGAAATTAAATTATCTGAGAATTGACCATTCCTACAAAGTCACTGAAATAAAATATAATAGTACCTAATTCTACTTAAAAAAAAAATTATAATAAAAACTCTACTCAAATCCAATCATTATGACAAAGCCAAAACATTCAATGTCAAAACTTGAATTGACTATTTTTAAATTTTGTATTGATATAAACGAAACTAAATTATCTAAGAATTGACTATTCCTACTAAGTCACTGAACTAAACAAAATTATAATTACTAAGCTATTCCTACTTATAGAAAAAAAAAACTCTACTAAACCCCAACCCATCAATCTTTACGACAAAGCTGAAAATTTCAAAGACAATCTTGAATGGACTAGTTTTAAATTTTGTCCTGATATAAACGAAACTGAGAATTGACTATTTTTTCTTACAAAGTCACTTAAAAAAACAAAATTATAATTACTAAGCCTTGACTATTCCTATTTGGATAAAAAAACATTAAAAAACCTACCGCAAAACTCATCACTAATACAAAGCGAAAACATTAAAAGATACTGCTTTAATTGATTAATTATCTAATAATTGACTATTCCGACAAACAAAGCGGTATAACAAAAAATATATTCTATCGAAAAACCTACCACTAAGACAATGCTAAAACCTCCAAAGACACTGCTTAAATTGACTATTGTTAAATCTTTAACAAATAAAAACAAAACTTAATTGTTACCGTTAGTTAATGATTGCTTGGTGATCGTGAGATGCGGTCTGGTGTGACGTAGGTTTTAGAAAAACATTTTCTTTATCGAGCGAACGTTTTCGAGCTTTTTTAAGATCTTCTTCAGGGCTCAAAGTGTTTGTTTTCTGTGTAAATGTGTCATTATTGTGTATCGTGTCATTGGCATCAGACCGCATCTCACGATCTCTTAATAAGCATTATCTAACAATTCCTACCTCGAACTAATAAAATCGAAACTGAATTATCTATGAAAGTCCCTAAGTCTTTAATAGTGAAGATTATCTAAGGATTCGTAGAAAGACACTTTACAAACTCAAACAAATGTCACTCCTAAGAATGTACGATACCTACAGAAGCACAGGGCAAAGTTTCATTCGTTTAGATGCTACTTATAATGTGCAGATGAGACTATATTCAGCAAAAATTGGCGGACGAAGGACGCTGAAAATATTAAACCTCGGTCATGTAGTTATTTTTCAAAATCTTCCTTACCCTACTGCCGGTTTCGGTTTAGCCATTTTGTCGACTTTCGGGCTATTCGGTCAGATCAAATTCCGCTCAGTGGTACTTGCTTTAAAACATTTGAATCCCGTTCTGATATTGCATTTTTGTAGTGGATCAACGTTTTTTTCGACCATATCGGAATGATCCTTAAGAAAATTAAACCTCCGTGAACTACATTGTGAACATAAGTGGTAATGCGTTAATGATTTTATTTATCAAAAATCCATATCATTTGTTAATAGCAGATGTTTTTGCAATTTTTTGTTTACCCTTCGCAATTCCGGTATTGCGGACTCTAAATTGCGACTTTACTCTTAGTTTTAATATTCAACATTATAATTTTACGGTAATTTCCTTTTGAAGTATAAATACGTTTGAATATTATAATACAAGGAGTTTTCCTTGATCTCGTAATTTGATTTTACGTTTATCAAGTTACAAAGGCTTTCTTGTCTTTCTAACCCCAGCGAAACTTCCGTGCATGGGGGAAAAATTTAATTTGTATATTTTGACAGTATGTGCCTATAGAGTAATTAAAACTCTAAAGCAAAATATTTATATATGCACATATATAATTTTTATATATTTATATACATTAGCTAAAAATAAAAGATCCAATTTATGTAATAAAACTGCAGTAATAATATTTCACAACTATTTATTATGATATTTTAAGACCACATTTTGTTTTCTATGCCACTTTTTGTGAAAAAGTCAAATGAGAGCTGGTAGGCTTAATAAATACAAGCAAAGCTTTGAAGAAAAGTCGTGTTCGAGTTGGAAAAACGCCCAATTATATTTGGAGAAAAGTTCCAGTTGGATAGAAAATTATATTTGGCTTAGAAAAATAAATTGGTATACATTTTTTCGCTTGATGATATTCACATCATGATAAAAGTTTGTTTGAAAAGAATTATTTTTGATTAAAGAAAAGTGTATCAGGTTTGGTTGAAATCTTTATTTATAAAAAATATCAATTATATTTGTGTAAATTTTTTTATGATCTGGAAGAAGTTCAATTAAATTTGGAGTTTGGACTGGGAAAAATTTGAGGAGATCTGAAAAAAGAAAATTAGTCTGGAAAAGTCAATTGTGTGTGGAGAAAATTTCAATTTGTTGGTAAAAACTTATTGGTTACAAAGAAGTCGGTCGGATTTGGGTGAAAATGTTGTATGGTGTAGAAAAAGTTGGATTGTATGTTGAGAAAAGTTGAATTTGATTGTAGAACATATCCAATTCCATTGGGAAAAAAAATTAATTTAAAAAAGTCAACTAAGTAAGTGTACAATTTTGTGGTTCGTATACAGAAAAATTTGAATTAATTTAGAAATTTGAAACAGAAAAAGTCCGATAAGAGTTGTAGAAGAGTTGCATTTGTTAAAAAAACATTTCGTTTAAAACAATCTATCGTATTTAGCTGAAATTTTTTTCTGGTTTAGAAACAGTCATTTCGCTAAACTTTAAATTTTTTGGGACAAAATTATGAATTTGAAAGCAGTAAATTGTATTTAAATAGAAGTTTTATTTGGTGTAGAAAAAGTTTAACTATATTTGAAGAAAAGTTCTATTTTAGTCGGAAAAAGTCAGTTACGTTAAGAAAAAATTTAAAAAATTTGTTTCGTTTACAAAAATCAATTATATTTGGGTGAAATTTTATATAATCTATTGAAAATTGAGTTAAATTAGGAGTTTGAACTAGAAAAGGTTTGATGAGATTTTGAGAATAGTTCTATGATGTCGAAAAAGATAAATTTAGTTAAGAATTTAAAAAAAAATATGTAAGATAACTCCAATAATGAATAAATCAATATTTAAACTACATCTTAGTTTAGTTTTAGTTTTGAGAAAAGTTCCATTCGAATGGAGAAAAGTTCAATTACATTTGGAAACGTGTTCAACTTGTTTGAATTAAAACAATCGATCGATATGTATACGAATTTATATAATCTAGAAAAATTAAATTAAATTTGGAGTTTGAACTAGACAAAGTTTGATCCGATGTTGAGAAAAGGTCTGTTTGCTTGGATGCGTTCTTATTTCAATTTGAGAACGTTAATTTGATTTGGAGATAATTTAAATATAATTTGTAATAATTTGATTTATATTGAAACAATAAAAATATAACTGGCCTCAGAAAATCGTCAATTTAATTCGAAAAACTTTTAGCTTTAAAGAAAAACGTTGTCCTTGTCGACAAGCAGATAATCAATCACCTACAATTATTAACTGATGAAGTTTGTAATATATAAGTAATATTGTTTGTTGTTACATATTTTATTTGTTAGAAGCATTTTTGTTAGAATGAGCGGATGAACGTTTAGACTTTCTGGGTTTAGTTGGTTTTGTTCGTTCTGCAACTATTTGGTTCAGATATCCCGGGACGACTGAGGAGACCTGTTGAACTCCTATCGTCGGAGGCGGCGTACTTCCATCTTTATCAACGCGGTACACGCTGTCGGTCTTTTGAGATTTGGCGTGGAAGGATTCCTGTGAAACGTCGTCGTCTTTGTCCGAATCGCTGGCCGGTGATTTATCCCGTTTATGCTGATCCGGTTCACGGATCATCACGGACGATTTTGACTTTCGCATTTTCTTCGCTTCGGTCGCTCCTGTGTCGGAAGTATCTGACGGTGGAACTGTGTCCGGAGTTATCTCTCTCACATCTTCATTTTCGGCACCTTCTTTCTTCTTATTACTGTCCTCTAAATTCGTTCGTGGGTTGCGATTGAAGCAGACCGGGTAGGGTAACTTGCAAGTTTTTGAAGCGATGTGGCCCAGAATGGCCAGCTCGTCCTTCTTAGACAACATCCCAGCCCTCATAGGACCTTCCAAAAACTCATCGGCCGTCATACTCATGAAACGGAATCTCGACATTATACAGTGCTCCAGTCTTTTACTCATATCTGAGATTAAACAATAAGACCATTCTCGTTACAATTTAAATACTCTACATGAAATACTTTATGTATACATTAAAAAAATACCATCAGTCGGATTGTGTACACAAGCCTTGGCACATACGTCAGTTTCTCGATAATTGCTGAACCATTTGACTACCAATCTGAAGAGTTCACATTCTTTTATAGAGAGTGCAGGTTGGTCTAAAATTACGACCAGAAATTGGGGGCTGAAATTGGTTACATTTACATCATTGATTACATCCTTCGTCTCGTTTTGAATTATCTGAAATCACATCATTATCAAATTTAATAAAACTAAAAACCGTAAATGTGTGGTGGAGTTGATATGTGTTTGTGTGTGTGTGTGTGTGTTGGTTTGTTTGGAGTTGCTATATGGTAGAAGCGTTGTGTAGTTGTGGTGGTGTTGTGTAGTGAAAACTGTGTAGGTGGAGTGTGGCAGTGGTGTGGTGATGTGGAGTGAGGGATGTGAGGCGGAGGAGGTGGCGTTGAGGCGGAGGCTGGCCCAGGACCGGCCTTTCTTATCTACTAGCCAGAGCTCTAAAATATGTTTAAACAGTTTTAATTAATGATAATAAATAGTTCAATTGCAATAACGTGAATGAGTTTATACCTCAATGCAACGTTGTTTTAACGCGTCTTTCTTGTACACGTCCGCATAGACGTAAGTTTCCATGACGTTCGACGCCTCCACGTTGTCTTCGATGAAAACGCCGCTTACTTCTTTCAATTCAGGAACACACAGCTTATCGGCAATTCTGTGCAGCTCGATAGCTTGTTGAGTCGTTGACGGTGCACCTGCTCCTGTGTAGATGAAGCTGCAATACAAATTGTACGTTTAGTTCGTGTTTTTTTTTTTTGCTTCTATTTCAATTTCGATACTCTCACTCTAAAAAGATCTTGAAAGAATCTGGATTGATATTTGTGAAGACGATCGTAGCTTCACCTGGAATCTTGAAGACTTCCGTCTTCATTACGTTCTCCAGAACCTCGCTGGACGCGCCCAAAATAAACCGGTGGGCTTTGAACCACTAGGAAAACAGTAACTACATTAAGTAATAACTTATGTACAATCCTAAAATCCTATGTATATGTTATTGAAATACCCAGTAGATATTACCATATTTTTTCTGATGACTACGGAATGCATACCATAAGTATATACCAAAAGAAAAACACGTTTTACGATACTTATTTTACGATTCTATGACCCTTCTGCTCTAGCCTATTTTGCTTATTGTTTATTTATTATTTTTTAAGTTTTTGTATGTTGAATAGGCTAATGTATAGAAATATAGTCAAGCAGGACAATCAGTGACTTTCAATGCTGAAAAAAAATGCTGACTACAAATTAACGGACAGTTACCTTGTTGGCCATCAAGGATGAACCCTATTTTGGTATATTTCATTTACCACAATCGTTAATTAAAATGTACTGCTTAACTAATTCGCATTAAGAAGTGAACAAACCGTTTCGGACTTTCCATTTACAATTTTTACACTGATATCGCATCCATGGTTTGATTTGTACATATACTCAATTTTCTCAGCCCACGTCTTCTTATTTGTTCGCCAGTCGGATAGATTTTCCGTGCTGAAAATTAAAAAATTGAAACATTATTGTTATTTACTTTTTGACTTTAGGCCATTAAAAAAAATAGGCTCTGACCTTCCTCTAAGAGGAACCGTAGATTTATACAACATCGTCTAAAAACAAGACAAACAATCAATTAGTATCCGATTATTAAACTACCAAAACCGTTCCCACCAAGGGTATCACGTGGATGAAATAAATATTCTAAATAATATTTATTAACAATAAAAACGTAAATAGTTATGTACGATCATAGTCAAAAGGTATGCCCTTGTTTGGTTTAAACAATTTTTTATTTCAGTCATTCTCACATTAATTGAACTTAATAGTTTATAAAATAATGTCTAAATTTCTAGTTGTTTGGTAACCATATATTTGTAGTAAATTTCTGTTTGCCGTAACATGCTTGTAGTGGTAATCGATTCAATTGTGGTTACTATTTGAATTTACGGTTAAAAGTCATTTTAGTAGTAGCTACTTCTTCTCTGGTGATTTCTTTAAAGTGCTAGTCAAATTTTTAGTAGTTTTCTTACATAATTTCAATCTTAATTTTTTTACTCGTTGTGGCGATGTATCTTAGTACTGATCAATTATTTCGTTGGTGGCAGTTTGACATAATGGTAAATTTATTAGTAGTAATTTCTTTATTGTATGGCCCGGTATTTTTTGAAATAGTCAGTATATTAGTTATAACTTGGTTAGTACTGAAGTATTGGCAGAAATAGTCAATTCCATTGAACTTATGTGGTTGCTGGCCATGAATTCGTACTAACGGTCAATTGAAAGGCATTTATGTGTTTGGTGCCCACGAATTTTATATAATCGCCAATTTACTAGAAGGTACGTCTTGCACTGTAGTCGATTAATTATGAATTATTTGTATTCTTTGTCGATTATAATCAATTAGTTAGATTGTGGGTGGTACCCATTTGCAGTAATAGGAAATTTAAGAGTAGCTATCTCTCGCTTGGTGATGATTTATTTCTTACAGTAGCGAATTTTTTGTAGCTAGTTTGTGGCGATATATTTGTAATAGTCTTCAATAGAATCATCGTTATATATTGGGTGGCCATGAACCTCACTTCCTGTCTGGTGGTGATTTCATTCTTGGTGGTCAACTAACCGTTGTAATAGTCAATTTGTTATTTACATACTTCTTGGTTAATGCTGTCTTATTTTTAGTAATGGCCAATTAAATTGTAGTTCGTTTTTGGATGGTGTTGATAGCCAATTTGCAAGTAGTCCTTTCTTGCTTGGTGCTGATTTATTTTATGTATAGACAAGTTTTCAGTAGTTGGTTTTTTCGCTGTTTCGTATTTGGCAATATTTTTGTAGTAATAAAAACTTTTTTAGTAGTTCCCTTTTGATTAAAAGTCATGAATTTGTTGAAGAAATTTTATTATGATTTAGTTCTTCATTGGTGTTGTAGTAGTAGTAGTAATTAATTCACTATTTTCGTGGTCCGCTCGAACAAATTAATATATGACAATTAATTACTGATTTTAGTTGAGATGAACGGTAGTAGTAATGTTACTAACGTCGTTGGTTAGCTAAGTTAATAATTTTAAGCTACAAACTGACATCAATCATTTTGCTAAACCACAATGAGTGGCAGCTTATGTACAACTAATGAACTGCTGTCGTGTATTTTATGGTCTGATGGTCAGGTACAGTCCTAAATATACTTGAATAGAAATCGGTATCTCTTTGCTGTCGATGAAAAGTAGATGCAAATTTTTTTTCATTTAGTGCATTTTCTTCAGTCAGTCTCGTCCTCCACTTTTTCTATCACTCTTCGATTAGTCCATGGTGTCCTTGGGTGTTGGTGGCCTCTTGGATACTATTCGAAGTGGGGGGGGAAATGTACGGTATCGTCCACGGTATGTAAGCAATGTGCACAAAAAAAAGATGGGAAAAAGTATGTTTCCTTGTGGGTTGTCGTTTGTATCTGTTCTGATTTGCATGAACTCGTTGCCACCCCCACTCTGAATCAACGGTTGGTTATATAGCATTTCAAGTTAAGGTAACAAGGAGTTGGTATGATAAAGGCGAAAGCAGAATTGATGAGGAGTTTCTGTGGTTTGGTTTTATGAGTGTCTATGGGTTTGGTAAATTCGTAAGTTTGAATCCCGCTAACACTTTCTTTTTTACCTCAACTATGACCTTGTATAAAAAGAATAATTAATATGGTTAATTATGACCGTTTAACATTTATACATCAATGTAATATATTTAATATAAGTATTATTGTATACGGTTTATCTAAAAGGAGTGGTTTTGTCCAAGCTGTTTTTTAACATTAGTAAAAAATGATTTTGGACTTTTTAACTTAATAGAACATATGTTTAAAAGAACTGCTTTCGACCGTTATAGCTTTCGTTATGTTCGCCAAAATTTCACGCTTCTCTTACGTTCTGTTCATAAATATTAACAAAATTGACAAAAAATTAGGAAAAGGCTCATTGCAACTCACGTCTTAGTCGTGAAGGCGGGATAAATTGCGACAATTCGGTTTTACATGTTGAAGAGTCTTTGGTTTTAAATTTTTTTTTGTCAAATGAAATGCGGCTCCACGTCGTTTTGACAGTGTTCGTAGCAGTGATTACGTGTCTTCATGTCCGCGAAATAGCCCCGTGAACTAAGAGAACACACCCAGAGCTCCTTTAAGTGTATGTGCTAATGAAACATTTGTGAGAGCGGAAAACATTTGTGACTTGAAAACCGATCTGGTGATATCGACTTTTTATTGGTAAATGTTAAGATGCGCTTGAGTGGACATTTCCATAAGAAGAAATAGCCAAAACGCTCGTGAGAAAAGCAAACGAAGAGCGTTAGAAGAATTTTCAAGTCAGACGATTTCGCCATTAAAAATTATTACGATGTCATGTGTGTTTTATTCTACTTTATCAATTTTAGTTCATAAATTACATTTAACAAAATACTGTAACGGTATTCCTAGAAAATAACAAAAACATTTTACTTTGTCAGCCAAGGAAAGTATTACTATTAAATACTATCCTTGATTTACCTAGTGCATTGTAAAATGTTCTACACTTAAATTGTGGGAGTTCTTCCGGGAATCATTAGAAAGGCTCGGTTTGAGATTGAAGACTACTCGCACCTACACCTACATCGCACTCGTCCTAGACATGTTGCGCTAATTACCAGGTTGTGTACATCGTCACACCTCTATCTAGCGCGTCCCTAGAACTATGATTGACGTCACCGGTTTGGCTTCCTCTTTACTGAAAGGTCTAGGATCGGTGGTATATAGTGTAGGCTCGTCCACTTCGTGGCGTTCCAGAAGCACTGTAGCGTGTACACGGCATTTTATGCGATCTGACACTGTCTAGAATTCGAGACAAAAGAGGCGCTGATTTTCCAGTCAGTAGGAACATCCTGTGCGCGGTTTTGGCTAAGTATGGTAAATTATCGGTCAACTCTGTTATCGTTTTTTTGCTGGAGAGATATGCTGAGCTGGGGGGCAAGGAGACGGCGAAAGCTGGGACGTCTTGCCCTCCACGCCAAACAATATTGATCCGACTAACTGAGGCTGTACGAGTGTAAATAATATAATACAAGAATTCGGCAGCATCAGTGGGCAGGTTCGTCGGGGAAGATCTTGCGCACCAAGAGCCTAACGGAACGATACTGTCTCGAGAGTCTGAAAAGAACTTGCTCTATCTATTTGAGGATAGGTTATTTCTGGACGTGTGATTATGGGCAAACCCGCGCCTAGGTGTCCCGCTTGTGGAGAGAAAATGTGGCCAGTTTGTTACTTAGTGGTCGAGTGACAGCCTTTGGCACATTATAGTGAGCAGGTAGACAAAAAGACAAGTCCTTGGGAGTAAGTTGTTTGATAGCCTTTTCCAATATGTTAAGGGAATTTTGATTATCAATGTACAGCGTATCATTTCACGTCCTTTACGATTTTTAGCTCAACATCAATACCGTTGTTGTATGAATCTGCTTCATCTATTTGGCCCATATATGCCCAGATGCTTGCTCATCTGTTGATTTCGTAGTTTTGGAAGTATCAGTTTTTAAACGTTTTCTGTTCAAATATTTACTTTGAGATCTGACAAGAGGACCTAGATTGGTTCATAATATATTGCAAAGAAGGGTCAGATTAAAAATTAACATTCTGATCAACACCGGGGCTCTACCACTTGAGCTATCGTGACTTCGGTCCTCGAAACACCGACTCATTTAACTTGACTTCTATTTAAAATTTTCTGTTTTTTACGGTAATTATTTTTGGTTGGATTCTGGGCTCACTAATTTTCATTATAAATTTTTTTATATTATGTTAAAAATTAGTATAGATAACAAATAAATAAGAATAATTAAATTGTTCAGTAATTGAGATTAAATTAAACTTGCATTTTGCCAAATTTTCACTCTTACATTTTTTGTATTTTTACATTTTCACTCTAATTGTTCCTAAATGCCATTCCTGGATATTTTTTTATTAATGTTTTTTTGTATCTTTGTCCTTTATGCTATGCAACCCCGGACAAAACGCTAACACACGGCCAAAACTTCTCCCAAAGTTCACCTGCCCGAGAAGCTATCCAACACGTTCTCGGGGGATATGTGTTCTTCTAATGGGCAGTAGGGTAAGAATAAGTTACACGATTGGAGGGAAGTGATGTGACTTGAGGAAGCGGGATTTTTCGCCATTCTTTTACGAAGGGAATGCTAAAATCATTTTGGATAGGGAGGACTGGAACGTAGCAAGGAGTTAGGAGAATTCTTCTGACGGCCTTTGATTAGAATGCTTGGATTAGTTAGATATTTGATAGCTAGGTGGTCATCTACTGTTTTGCTCAGTATGGCCAAATGGGTGAAAGTAATGCTCTGTACAGCGTTAGGTTGTCCTTTACCGTCATGTCTGATTTCGGTCAAGTTTTGCACCATTCTTCAATAGCTCCAGATGATCCTTGATGTTCGAGGTGTCTTATATAGGATAGGATTTATAAGATAATATTTTGGTATCGATTTCGAAAGTGTAAGGATGGTGTTGGGATATTATGACCACGATTAAAGCTATGTCGCACGCCTGGAACGGCCTTGTCTCAGAGAACACCTTGCCCCTTACTATAAAGTATTATGTTGAGCGAGCCTATGCGATGTGTCGTAAGAATGTGTTTGTGTACATTGTAAACTTGTAAGTTAAACTGATAGTTTCGACCAAATGCAAAACAGTTATACTGAGTATGAAAAAACGACGTACACAAATACATCGAAACTACATATTCGTTCGCACCTTCGAATACTATTGCCATTCTTGAAGCCCAGCCTTGACCGTTATAACTTTCGTTGATTCGACTATGACAACAAATACGTTACCTTAAATAAACAGGAAATTATCACTGAATTGTATAAAATTTAAAACCAATAATAGATTGACTTTACCCACAACATAATACCAGCATCCAAAAACTAGCTACGATATATTTTCCATTACTACACAATACGCTACCATAAACCAGGAACTACTGACAGATGTAATGTTGGTACAACTTCATTGTCAACAACCATACTAATAAATTATTGAAGTAATTCTGCAAGTCCAGCTCAAAAGTAAAAGGATTAAATTGACTTTTATTACAAATACAACAGCACATCCTGAATTAGCTAATAATAAATTAACCAATACTGCGAACTGCTAACCAAACATTAAGTAACTTCAATTGATAGGTTGTTGCTACAAAAATATTACCACAAACTAGAAAACAATAAGTTGACTAGTAAGTAAAATTTCTGACCACTAACCAAGAAGTAAGTACTCTTGAATTCTCTATAACTAGTAATAATCGACTATTAATACAGATGAATGAACACCAATCAAAAAGTAATTACAGTTGAATTAACTTACACACAACCCATGAACACAAAATAGACGAACACTGAAAACTCAAGAATACAGATCATATAAACAAACACACATTAAACAGTCTCTCTATCACGTTAGTTACAAGCTGGTACTTACACAATAACACAATTAAATGATGATTTTGGAATCATTGAGATGAATATAACTTGCAATATATTGGCAATGTTTACTTACTTACATTGGCAAGTTTTAAACGTTCCTTCAAACATACAGCGACACACGAGTATTCAGGCGAGCCAAACTGCCCGCGCGCGCACACAGAGAGAGAGAGAGAGAGAGAGAGAGAGAGAGAGAGAGAGTGTGTGTGTCACATTCGCATTCACGCACGCAGAAATACATAAACACACAAACAAGAACAGACACAAATACAATCGCGCTCGCGCAGACACACGACGTTCATGCATTCAGTTCATTAAGTAAACAACCATATATTTAGTTTTCGCCCGTTCCCATCACATTCAATCTTATTTTAAACTATCAGAGTATTAACTGTCGGTGAACACGTTTTATTTCTTGCTGGTGTTGCTTCCTCTGGCCGAAAGAACGGCCGACTCTTTGGATATTTTGGGCGTCTGCACTTTCGAACCCGTTTTCTCCGCCCCTCCTTCGACATATTGTCGTATCGTCTTGTTGAAATTGTCGGGATAATCCAGATGGCAGTTTTCGTCCGCGACGATGTGACCGAGAACGGCCAACGACTGGTTTTTCGTCAGCATGCCCGATTTGACAGGTCCAGCGACGAACTCGTCACCGGAGAAGTTGAGGAAGCAGAACTTCGTAACGAGACAATCGTACATTTTTCCTTTTAGGCCTGGGAAATCAAAACACAAATAAACAAAATTTGGAGAAGCCAAAGAAAATAAAACTTACAGTCGTTATCGCTGCAGGTATTAACCCATTTATGAATCAACCGAAACAATTCTGGCTCTTTTATGCTTAATTTTGGCTGCTCGAGTACAAGTACGATCCATTCCATCTTCCAAGTATGCATGTTGTTCTCGTTCAGCACGCTGGCCGTATTGTTCTGAATCAACTGAAAAAAGAAGAAAATATAAATTTCTTAGATACTTTGCTCAAATTGTTACTCAAAACAAACCTCGTTACAACGCTGCTTCAATTCATCTAATTTGTACATGTCCGCGTACTCACAACACTCCATGACGTTGTCAACTGTCAAGTTTTCATCGACATATTTGGCACATTCCAATTTCAAATCCAAAACGTTAAATTTGTCGGCTATTTTATGCAAAGCGATAGCATTTTTAGTTGACGTCAACTGGAACTTTTTACAGTAGACGTATCTGCAGAAGGAAACCTCTTGTTAGACTTTTTCCTCGTGACAAATTAATAATAAAAATACTCCAAAAATTGCGCGAAAGCTTCGGCGTTCACGTTGACCAGCATTAATATGGCATCGCCTGGATTCCGGAAAACCGGTGCTTTCAACATGGTGTCGAACACTTCACTCGACATGCTCAGAACGAATCGATGCGCCTTGAAGCTCTTTAAAATAAAAATTTAAAACAACAAAATAGAAATATTGAAATATTTTAGTGCAAAACCTTTTCGTTTTTGTCTTCACATATTTTAATGGTGATGTCAGTGCCGTATCCACACCTGTAAATGTGGGTTAGTTTTTCCTCCCATGTTTTATTGGTGTTTCTCCAATCTTCCGTGACGGATCTGCAATGCGCGTCCCAGCAAACGTTTATAAATCAAAACTTTTTTTTTGTTTACCATTCTATTACTGTTATAGCAGGTTGTTGAAAAACATATTGCAGTATGGAATTTTATTGATTAATAGTTGCCGATCATAACACCGGTCCTCTTCAGTGTTAATAACTTTGCATATCCAGTGGACTCCCCAACAATGTGGATATGGAGAAAATTCCATTTTGCAGTATATTGTTTAACAACCTACAGTACAAATCACATTCTTTCAACTCAATAATTGCTTGTTTGTATATTTATATATTTGGGGCGATTTGGTTTTCATTTGAAGGAAATTAATATTATAAAGGTGTTTAGTTACCTTTAATTAATGATTATTCTGAAATCGTGAGGTCTTGTGGGACATAAGTTTCAGAAAAACATTTTCTTTATCGTGCGAACGTTTCAATGTTTATTGAGATCATCTTCAGGGCCAGGGATTTATAAAGATTGGTTAAATTCACCAAATACATGTAGATGTTGAAAAAGTGTATATATACAATACAATTTTTTTTTAATATTCAATCAAAGTGTATGTGAGTAAAAATACTTTGATTGAATATAAAAAAGTTTTTTTTGTATTGTATAAATTCACTTTTTTTCACATGATATATGTATCTGTTATATTTAAACAATTGTTTAAACAATGCGCTTGAATATTTATTAAACTTTCTGCCAATTTGTGTGGTGATTAGTAACCGTGAGATGCGGGAGGTTTAATAACAACATTTTCTTTACCTTGCACGTTTCGACCTTTATTGAAATCATCTTCAGGGCCTGGGATTTACAAACGTTGTTTACATTTAATAAATGCATGTACGATGTGGAAAAAAGTAATTTGTTATATTTAAACAATGTTTGTAAATCCCAGGCCCAGAAGATGATCTCAATAAAGATCGAAACGTTGGCACAATAAAGAAAATTTTCACTAAAGCCTACGTCGTTCATCATTGACGAACTGTCACTAAACTTGATTGATCTTAGTCATTGTAATATGACAATTTACATTTTCTTCAGTGGTCGAATAGGTGAACATGGGCAACGGGAAAATATAACAATGTGATTTCCTGGCTTAAACTGGTTAGAACGTTTTTTAAAATTTGATATATTTATTGCAATCTGTACCCTTATATATTTTTTCAATTAATTAAGCTTTACGTAAAGTATTGGTTGAGATAAAAAATGTAGTGTCACGGGCGGGATTCGAACCCACGACCTTCGGCTAAATACACCTCTACTCTACCATTTAAGATATCGTGACTTCGATCCACTCAGATGCCAATTTCCCATCTCTCGAATTTTCCCTCCTTTTTGCCATTTTTCGAAATATGGACTTATAGGATTTATATGCATTATTTAAAGAGCTGCATTTACAAATGACATAGATCATATGGAACGTCGCGTACTGAGACAGATATCTGTTCAGTCGTCTGATAGAACTGTAAGGTTAGTTGTTATTGGAAAAGGATTAGACAATTCCATCGATGTAAAAGGAGAGTTTATTGTGGAAAGTGTAAAATGTTTTCGGGATTATTTTTCCACGAGAGGGATTTTGAAGTCATTGTGAAGGTTGGTTTTGGAGAGGTAGTAAGTAGCATTGACTATGTTTCTGTTGACTTTGGTTTAGAAGGACGGTATTCATTGAAAGTTGCAAGGTTTAGCGACGTCCACCAAATAAATAAACATTTAACAAAATTATGTGATAGTGACCAGAATCCATAAAAAGCACAGACCTAGGTAACGCACAAGGACCCTCTAGACGGTTACGCAAGATCAAATCGATATATAATTCATTTTAAAAAAAGTTCCATGATTTTAGGTTATTTATAATGTACTGAGCACGTGTATAATTGCGTTGTTACTAATCCTAAAATCCTAAACCTAAAAGAAATATTTCTCCGTACGGTTCCTCGACGAAATAATTTTATCAGATTATCTTAGCTGTTCGTCCCTTCGTCTTCAAATTGTATTTGCTTGTTAAATAATTTTTACCGAAGTTTAAAATTAAAAGAAGTTTATAAAAACACATGTAGTTATCTCAGGTTTTTCTCTGACTTTGTTATCAGTAGCAACATTTTTTTTTAAACTCAAGTATAAAAATATGAACGTTCTTTTATAACTGTACTGTGTAAGACTACGATCAGAATATAAATCAGGAATTGTATTACATAAATAATCTACAAACAGGTGAAGTACGTAAACTTTTTGCTTACCCTGCTCGCGGTTTTGCCATTTGTTTTTTCGAATTTTTTTTTAACTATCTTCCTATGCGAAATTTTTACATTATATTTTTACAAACTAGTTTGATTTTTTGCCGAAACTGCTAGATCGGTTTGTTGATGATTTCAAAGAAACGTGGTTTTTAACCGATAAAATTAATCAGCTTTTTTTAAACACTAGACATCTAGTTGGATCGTTGTTTTAAGTCTTCTAATCATCGATTTGTACGGATTTTCGGCCAAGGAACCTATTTTTTAAACCGTTCGGCGGTTTAGTTTGTACACATCCAAGTTGGATTTACCGGTTGCTCCTTTGGATATTGTTCTTGCACGCCAGTTGATGGAAAAAAACAGAAAAAACACTAAAAAATGTTGGATGGACATAACGAAGTTTTGAACTAAAAATACCAAAAGGCTTTCCTGTAGTTTCACAAAGAAAGATTTATTTTCAGTATATTACATACATTGTTGAATTAAATAACAATGCATATGACTTTAAACAAAATATAAACTACTTGTTAATAAAAAGTCTTCAGTATTAACAGAATTAAATTTTCAATACATTGAAAAAAGAAAAATATTTTAGACAAAATCATACAAAACGTATTTAAAAAGCTTGTCAACAGAGGATGGAGCGTCAGGCGTCGTCTGGACGTATCCTGCGTTGCCTCGTTGTCTAAAAGAAAAGCCCCAAACATTTGCAAAACATCCCTCCAAGGTATTCAAGCCTCAAAATTTAATCTATATCGCACAAGATAAATTAATATCAGATTCACTTATGACACCTATACCTTGATGTACCACCTAAACCAATAACTACAAACAAGTATCTCAAGAATAACGACAGCTTCATTAAAAACTCACCTGTTCATGATTTGATAACAGCTGAAGTTCATAAAGAACTTCGCAAAAAAGCCGACGTCTTTCTGACTTATTTATTTAACGCAATTCTGAGAACAACACGCTTTCCCATAAATGGAAACTTTCTTACATTAAAATGATCCCAAAGCTTCGTAAAAATTTAAGCTACCCATCATTTCGTCCTATTAGTTTTACCCATTCCGACACACAGACCAAAACCGCTACTAAGTTCATGCAGAAGTAAGGTTTTTCCCTGCCCGGCCACCTCCGCGAGATTCAATAAAGCAGGGAACACTCCAGACGCAACGCTACCCGACGCCAATCCAAAGCCCACTTTCCCATAAGATTGTATTAACCCCGTGCACATCTGCCCGATGATATGCAACGCTACCCAAATCAATGCTCTGCTATACGGTCCAGATTTTAGTCGAGTAGCATCAAGTAGAGTCGAAGATAAAAGCACCATATACGCACATTTTTATTCAATCTACGTGTATTATTGTCGTTATATTAATTACAACCTACTTAAATAATAACCAATTAATCCAAAAACAATAAAAACCAAATTAATCGAATTCCAAATTCGTTAGTTTTTATTTAAAAAAAATTAATTCGCTAGTTTTCATGGTCCGATTGACTAATTAATATCTTTCAATTAATTTCGGTTTTTAGTTGTGCTAAATAGCAGATAGATAGTTGTAAAATGGCAATAAAGGAGGGAAAAGTTAAAACGTGCGGTTGAGATGGGAAGTTGGTGCCCATGTGGATCGAAATCACGATAGCTCAAGTGGCAAAGCGGCGCCGTATCTAGCCGGAGATCGTGAGTTCGAATCCCGCTGGTGACACTGACTTTTTTAGCATAAATTTAAACCTTAATTAATTGAAATATATTAATTTTAATGTTTTAAACATCGGAATACCGGTTTGCTATGTTATCTTCGTTCATGATCAACTTAGTGTTTTTCCGAACCAACTACAAAATTAAAAATTAGAGCAAAAAAGAGATCACCGTTGCCATTTCTTTTGCCGCCGAGAATCAAGTAGATAACACGACATTTGAGAAATGGCAAAAAGGAGGGAAAATTCAAAAGGTGGGGTTGAGATTGGCATTTAGTGCATGAATGGAACGAAGTCGTGATAGCTCGAGCGGTAGTCCAGCGGCGTATTTAGCCGAAGATCATATCCCACTCATGACACTGGTTTTTTAACTCTTCTCTTGCCTGGTTTTATTGTATGTGTTATTTCTTTTGTTTTAATAATAAGTTGTGTGGTTATTTTTCTGGATAGTTGCGATTTGGACTTTTTTCCTAACTTGCAGATGGTTAGCCGGTTTTGCCTAAGCTCTGCCTGTCGATGCTTTATTTTTCGTGTTGTCACTTTATGCGCCAGTAGACTTTTTGAGGGTTTGGAGGTTCATCTGATCATAAACTTTTTTCACTTCTTTGATTTAATTTTGCAATTTTTGATCAATGAATTGAAAAAAGTGAATTGGTCAATCGTACCACAAACTGTGATAGATTTTATAATATAAGTTAAAACGACTAAATAATTATTCTTTAATATACCAGTCTGCTTAAAGCAGAATGGAAAAAAAGGAATTCTATGCTAATAAAGTTGTTTTATAACGTGAAAAATAATGTGGTTTTATTGTATGTGTTATTTCTTTTGTTTTAATCATAAGTTATATGGCTATTTTTCTGGATAGTTGCGATTTGGACTTTTTTTCCTAACTTGCAGATGGTTAGCCGGTTTTGCCGAAGCTCTGCCTGCCGATGCTTTATTTTTCGTGTGGTCACTTTGCGAGCCAGTCGGCTTTTTGAGGGTTTGAAGGTTCATCTGGTCATAACCTTTCTTCACTTCTTTGATTATAATTTTCCCTCTCGCCTTCGCCGGTTTGTTATCAACATTTAGGTCTGTCGACTTTGACATTGCAGGCTTATCTTCTTGGCTGTTGATCGTGTTGGAACTAGATAGTTGACTTTCTACGACACTCGATAATGTAGGAGCGTGGAGGACTTCGTCAAAATAGGTTTTAGATTTTAACTCAGATTTGTTGCACTCCAAGACAGACATTCTTTTTTTGTTCAACTCGCCGAATGAGGTTTTTTTAATAAAGTTGTGAGCTCTTTCGAGATCGTCTTCAATGGTGCTTTGGCTTTGGAGTTTCTTCGGTAGAGGTTCAGTCAACTGGCGAATAGTATGCAACAGTTTGCTGTCCGCGCGTGCCGGGCTAGCCGAATGCTTCCTATCCGGGGGTTTTTCTTGCTGATTAGTATTTTGGTCCTCTGTTAGTCTGGTAGTCTGAGATGTCTGTTGAGCTTCATCGACTTTTTCTTTGGCTTTGGGCGAAATCGATTGAATCTTCAACCTCATCGTTTCCGTTTTGTCGAGAATTTCTTTGTCGTTGCCCATTAAACTCTGTAAAGTACTCGTTTGTATATGAGTTTTGGACTCTGATTGTTTATCGTTTCCTTTGACTGGGTTGAGAGAGAGTTTGGGCAAAATAATCGTGCTTTCCTGCTGGCCGGTGATCCTCCTTTTCGTTTTTTTAAAACTGGACGGAAAAGGAATGTGAAACTTCTTTTCGGAAACAATATGACCGATTATTGCGAGGGATTCGTCTTTTGAAATCATGCCGGTTTTCACGGGGCCTTCGAGAAATTCGTCAGCCGTCATGTTCAAAAAACAAAATTTGTGTATTAAAGTCTTCCATAAATAATTGCGATGTACAGTATCTGAAAAACAGAACAATCAAATATGCATATTATTTCCCCTAATTAAATTGAGCTGCAAATTGCAACCCACTGTCCACATCTCCGAAATAAGTGTTAATCCAAGTTTCTACCAATTTGAACAGCTCAATTTCAGTTATGCTGAGCTCCGGCTCGTCGAGGAGAGATTTGATCCATTCCAATTTCCATTTCGACATTTTCAAAACTTCAGCCGTGTTTATTCGAATTAACTGAAAAATATATTTTTTTTTTGACAAAAAACATTTCTTAGCCAATATTTACTTACGTTGCTACACTCCTCTCGCAGACTGTCGATGTTGTAATTAGTGGCAAATTCTTTCACCTCTAGAGCATTAGAGATGGCGACAGTATTCGAAATGAAGTGAAGGCACATGCTGTTTAAATCCGTTATGCCGTATTGTTTCGAGAGCTTGTACAGCTCGTAAGCGTCGGTGAAAGATTCAAGTTGGATTTTCCTCGTGTATAAAAATCTTTAAACAAAACTCGCCAAAAATGAAAGGTTTTTCTTAAAATTTAAAAGAAATAAAAATCAACAAATACCTCAAAAATAGCTTAAAAAACTGGGAATTCGTGTTTGGCAAGTTCAAGACAGTCATTTTAATTGCCGGGTCGAAAACACGGTTTCTTGAGTCTTGAAGAAGTTTTTCGAATAACATGCTTGACATGTTCAAAACAAACTGATGAGCTTTGAAATCCTGTAATGATAATTTGTTGAATATAGAAAATACAAATAACCAATTTTTTGATGAGAGCATACAGAAAATTTATCCCCTTCTCGGATCCTGAGGGCGATGTCACATCCAAACTGATTTGAAATTATGAACTGCATTTTGTCCTCCCAGTTAGTATGAACCTCCCTCCAATCGCCGGGAGATGAGCTGCAAAATCAATGTAAATATTCAATAAATAAGAAGTTTATGAATGTAAAGCGGGCAGCCGCGAGCCGGATAACCAACGTCCTGGCCATTTGCAGCTTGCAAAACTTAAAACGTGGAAACCACTTAGGTTACAGAAGGCTGTCCGCAGGGAGGGTGTTTGTCACCTCTTTTATGGTTAATTACAGTAAACAGTTTAATAAAACTTCTGAATAATTCAGGTGTCTACAGTCAATTATTTTCAGATGATAATGTTCGCAGGTAGGGATCCCCTGACTCTGTCACTTCTGATGGAAAATGTCATGGAATTGCTTTATGAGTGGTTTTGTGATAAATCTTAATCAATTAATCCTATTAAACTGGAATTAGAATTAGGTAATTTTAAAAACCCTCAATTTCGGGGCATAGAATTCAAGTTACTGGATTCAGTCAAATTTCTTGGTGTGACGCTGGACAGAAAACGTAATTGGAAAGGTCGTATTAATGGGATATACAGGAAAGGCTCTACCTCGCTAGGTCTAGATTTGAAATTTTTGAAGGAGCGGACATCACTAAAACACTTCTCCCCGAGATAAAATGGTACAAAATCTTGGGGTTTGCGAACGAGTCCAAGAGATTTATGCAGAACACGTGAGCCGACCAAGTCCCGGACCTTCTAGGAATGGGGTACGAGACTACCCAGGCATATAATCCCTCGGGGTCTTGGTCGCCCACCGTGCGTAATATCTACGCTGTAGAAAATTGAGCTTTTCGGTATGTGAAGAAATAATTGCTCAAGATTATATTGTGACTGTCAGGTGTGGGAAGCTTCGACAGTTTTGAAACGAAAGAGTGCAGTGATTTTTCTCTGTTTTGGCTTCAGTTCTCATTTACTTTTTGTTTATCCTTTTACTCTCCACTTTTCGTACGTCCTGAAATCCTTTATGTCCCTTGGTACGCGAGTAGCATAAAGGTTAGTAATTTAGTTAAAAGGTTTGACGATTTGTCTGTCAAGATTGATTTTCGGTTACAAACGGCTTAAAAGATTAGTCATTATGTCACGATTAATTTTTAAACTAAAAAAAAGGAATATAGGATGCAAAGGTTTAAAACATTAAAGTTCCAATTCTGTCAAGAAACGAGGTCAAATTTATCCTACAAGAAGTTGGACATTTCGCACATTTAATTTATCTTTAATCAGTTGTTCTGATGTTGATTTTTACAGTAAAAATTATATTTCATTTACTTTTATTATCCCACACTATACTTTATATATTTACTACTTTTTTATTCCTCTAATAGAAGTTTCAAAATGTTAAGTTTTTACAGTGTGAAACAGAAAAATTACATTTTTAGCAATTGATCATTATTTATAGATTGATGACGATTTAAAAAAGTGATGTTCAAGTGTTTCATGCTCGTTACTCTGAACAACAATTGTTTACCGTTGGGCTAGAACTGTGGAAACACTTAAAATTTTATCTCCTTAGTCGTTTCACATTTTCAAATAAATTGATTATCTTAATAAATAGGCCCTGATGATGGACATAAGGCTGCCAAAAGCTTGGTGATCCCAACACTTTTCTCTTTCTTTCACCTAGAAAAAAACTTTAAAGAAGATTTGAACTCTATATTCTAATCAATTTTTCAATGTTCTTTTCTTTGGTGTAACAAAATTTACTGTAGGATTAACAAGTAATGAGATACGAGGGGCTTTATAGAAGAAGTTTCGAAAACTTGAAGTAACCTGAAAAGCAAATTATACGGGATGCAATTCAGATTCACACATCGTACAACGGGGATTTCTTAGTTCAATTTACATGTAGGACAACCTCCTGGAGAATACACTTTTGTTCACGAGACACAATTATAGTATTTATTATTCGAAAATTGTGAGATGCGGTCGGATGTGATGTAGGTTTTAGAAAAACATTTTCTTTATCGTGCCACGTTTCAATCTTTATTGAGATCATCTTCAGGGCCTGGAATTCACAAACATTGTTCAAATCGCCAAATGCCAAAAATATATTTTTATATTCAAACCGAAGTATTTCTACTCTCTACTACTGTACTTAGTACTTCTACTTCACTCAAAGTTTTTGTTTTCTGCGTACTTGTGCCATTCTTGCGGGTCGTGTTGAAAGTGCCAGCGCTGTTTTATGTTTATACACGTTGGATTTTGAAGGGGTGGGGAATGAAGTTGGTATAGAAAGATACATTTGAATAAAGAGCCGGCTTCTGTAAGGTGAAAAGTGTCGACGCTGGGAAAAAAACGTCGGTAATGGTGGTAATGTAGTAGACATTGTGTTTGTCGTAAGGATGACTACGAGGTTATTCTGTGGTATATCTTTATTATCATTTCTGGTTAGGTCAGTTAGGGCTATGTAATTCGATATCTTAGTAGAAATAAACAATTCGGTTTAGTTAAACGTGTTACAGTATCTTGCGAAACTACCTAACTCAGAAGTAGTTTTATCTTTGTTGGTAGGTTACAATTTTTTTGTCTATCAGTTCAGACGTAGCTATCTTCCAAGGACTTCTGAAATCTAGGCCATTTCAGCCCCCCCCCACTAAGTCTATACTCTATACCCGTTCAAACATAACTATCATATGAATAAATACATTCATGCACTTAATACATCCATACAGTACACTCATTCCGTTTGGTCGGTGTATTACTTGATACTCCTCCACCGGCCTATACTTAAACTAAACTAGATTGGGGTCGATGGAGTACTTTTATCAATATTCCGCCATCGTCCCCGAACACACAATCACTCGCTTTCATGGTTCGAGAGGCGATGATGAAGTTATATTCACTCTCACCCTTCGCCATTCACGCTAATAAATACATGCACTCAGAAAAAGCATATAGACACATAAGACATACTATATAGAATTAATAAAAACCAAAAACCAAAAGCGGAACAGGGGACTCTGAAACTCGCTACCGTGCTTGAGGAATCTTCTTAAATCCGGCGGTATGTCTTCTAGCATCTCTTTATGGAGCCAAGGCATGACACGCCTCTACTATGTGGGACACAGAGCAACCGTTCTCTGCAAAAGCAGGTGCCCATGTGTCAAGCCGTTAAATTATCTTTATTGTGTATGTTTTTGTAGTAGTAGACAAATCGGATGTAATTAAACTTTTGTCAGTTGTACATTAAGATTTAATGATTTTTCGTATGAGAAAGAATTTTCGCCGTCTCTTACATTGTTTTAAGTTTATTATTCGTTGATAAATTTTTATATTAAAAATATTTTATAAATCTGAACCTTAAATGTTTAAATGCTCCTTTCAATAATTATTTGTTTTGTAAATACTGCGTGATCTATTTTTACCATATGATTTTTCATCCCGCTAGCAATCCGTAGGAAATATTTGTTTTTACGATATTAGACTTAGTTCATCTTACCTTACTTTGGCAGCAGACATCTTAAACGGCCTTAAAGAAAATTTTGTATAGTGAATCCATAAACTGTAAAAATTTAATTTCGTTTTGTGTTACGCCTAGTGTACTTGGTGTTTGTGTTGAACTTGAACACAGTGTTTTTAACAATTGATCGTATTGACAAAACATTTGTGCTTTGCCAACAGAAAACATTACAAGAAACCAGTGCTAGTTCAGTGTTCTTAAGTTTGTAAAATTAATACTCTTAAGAAATAAATTGAAGGTTTATCAAAAGTACAATAAAGAAACGTTTTATTGGTACATATATTTTTTTTTAAATTTCACTTTGTTGTTGGTTTATTAGTTTCTACAACGGATCCATCAGCTGTAGTTAAATTTCGTATAAACATTCCTCGGGGCCGATAAAAGTGCGTGTTTTTGTTAGGAATTCTGGTTTTGGAAAGATTGAATAGGAGACAAGGCGGTGCGGGTTAAAGGGCCCATGCCCCTCTCATCTGTTCACAGCGTAACAGTCTGCAAACCTTTTTTTTGTTAAAATTCTAATCACAGCTCCTTCACCCGCTATCAACGCCTGTCTGTTTAACGGAAAAGGGCAGACTTCTTTCAATGCAGAATCGAGGTCCATGGCACAAAGGGAATGGAAAAAAAGATCACTGTCCGTGAAATATGAATATCGCTAGAGCTCCTGGTAGATTTATGAACTTTAAAAAATTATTTAATAAAAGTTAATAATATGATCAATTCTAATAAAAATGTTATCACTATTGTTATCGCTCTCCTCTAATTTCATAACTATTTCTCCATCTACCTCAACATATAATTAAGGGTCGGTGGGATACTCAATGTTGCGCAATCGACGTTCTCACTCTAGACATTTACGCTACTAAATACATTTATATCTATAAGACGAGACATCTATGAAGTACTAGTCAAATTATCAGAACTCGTTCGACTTCGGTTTTTGACATCACTTCAATCACAATTTCACCGCTATCCAGTTTGGAAAAGGGTTACGTTTCACAATCTCATCGCCATCGACATAAGCCGGACGGGAGGTTAAGTGCTCACCGTTTTCGTTTATCATATATTTCAAATATTTTAAATTCGTCTTGGACGAAAAACGACTTTTCTAATCACACCTGACAGGATTGGTGAGCACGACTTTTTCTCGCTGCCATGCTCCTCGAGCATTCTCCTATATAGTCCGGCGGTATTCCCTATACTGGGCCAAGCTGCGGCACACGCCCAACACGTGCGACACGGTGAGTGTGTTATGTTGGCATACTGGGCACCTAGGTGGACTAGCGCCGACTAATACCCAGGAGTCGCACGTGTGTGACAAGTAAGGACAACGATGTGCCTTAGGGATATCCCCTCCGGGCTCCGCCGGTTGACCGTCGGCTTGACGATCACCGGCTCGTCAGTCGAGTCGACCCAACGACACTTCCACTTCAAACTGTAAAACAAAACTGACAGCGAAAATAGCGCAAAGCAGAAATAACAAAATAAATCTGATCAAGATGATTCGGTAGGACCCATCTGGTATATTATCAGTATTTTATGTGTTACAATAAATCATATTAATAAATATAAAATACCTTCAGGTAAATTAATTGTAGAAATTTTTTTTTGTTATTTGATTGTATTGTGTGATATGTACATTTACATTTGTCGTTTATATATGTATTGACTTTTCCAATTTCCGATTTTGTACGAAGTATTCTTCAGCGAGAGCGTATTTCTTAGGTACTTTATTTGAAACTCCCTTATTTTGGAAGTCGCTATTTCTGTTTTGATACGGTAAGGGCTTGTTTTCCTTTTGGACCTTTAGCTAAAACCGGCTGAAGCAGTTTCTCGAGTGTTGCCAGATCCGCGGAAGGGTTAGTGTTAGTCGAACTTTTCGTTGTCTTTTGCGCTCCTACTTTCTCCGTCCTGGAAGCGGTTGTTCTTGGAGGTGATGCGATGAGTTTGTCATCAGCGGGTAAAGAAGAGTGTTTCGAAACGGACTTCATTATGGATTTTGTAACTGAAGTTCTTTTCTGAGTCTGATTGCTAGATTTAGGCGATATGTTCGTTTTAGCTACATGTTTAACTTTGTCTTCTTCTTTCTCTTTCTTTACAGCTTTACAACCGGTTACAAATTGCACTTGCGGTTCCTTTTTTGTCATACCCAGCGAGGATTTAGTCGTGATCGACGATAGTGTTCTGACAGGTTTTATAAAATCTTCTTCTAATTCGGAGATCGAACTCCTGCCCTTGTTCTCCGAAAGCGATTTCTTCGGTTCAGAGTATATTTCTCGAATGTTCTGGTTGAATCCTTCTGGGTAAGGGACGTCGCAACGATCCGCGACGATATGGCCCAAAACAGCCAGGGACTCGTTTTTTTCCAATAAGCCCGATGACAACGGGCCGGTGGTGAACTCTTCAGCGGTCATACTCATAAAGCAAAACTTGGGCATTATGTACTCTCTCACTTTATTTCTAAAACCTGGAATACAATTACTGTTAGAACATAAAAAGAAAAACCAAGATAAAAATACTTGCTTTGGTCGTTGAGATTTTTTGATTTGATCCACTTTTCAACGAGATAGAACAGTTCTATCTCTCTTATTTGTAAATGGGGCTGTTCCAGTACGTCTATAATCGCTTCCATATTCCAGTTTGGAATGTTATCTTCGTTCATGATCAACTTGGTGTTTTTCCGAACCAACTACAAAATTAAACATTAATGCAAAAACAAGCTCTCTGTGGCCATTTCATTTGTCGCCGAGAATCAAACGAAATTTGGAAAATGGCAAAAAGGAGGGAAAATTCAAAAGGTGGGGTCTGAATGTATCGAAGTCACGAGAGCTCAAGTGGAAGAGCAGCGGCGTATCAAGCCGAAGTTCGTTGATTCGAATCCCGCTCGTGACACTGACTTTTTTTATCTCAACTAAAATCCTTATTTAATTGGTCGAGTGGACTACAAAATCTAGTGAATTTAAAAATTAGTTTTGACGAAAATTTAAATTCTACATAAAAACTTACTTCACTGCATCTAGACTTTAAATATTTTAAGTTGTACATTCTGGCAAATTCAGCGCATTCCATGTAAGTGTGGTAGTTTAGATTTCTCTCAACGTACTCTAAGCATATTTTTGTCAGCTCCGCTACGTTGAATTTTATCGAAACTTTGATCACATCGCTAGCTTCACGGATAGACTTGAGATGGATGTCTTTACAGTAAATAAACCTAGAACGTATGACACGATGAAATTTGAACCGTTTCGTACATAAATTATTTATACCTCAGGAATTGTTCGAAAGCTATGGGATTTGCTGCTGTTATGTTTAGAACAGCTTCACCCGGGACTCGTAGACACTCGGCTCGTAGTTCTTCTTCCAAAACATCGCTCGACATGCTCAATATAAGCTTGTGGGCGTTAAAACTCTGAAAATTACAATAGCACATTGTCATTCGGCTTATGAAAGGTTGTTTTTAATTGGATACCCTCGTCGCCTTCCCGTCGGACACTTTGACAGTCAGATCTGTCAGATAGTTATTGTCGAAAACGTATTGCATTTTTTCATCCCATGAAAGATTTACTTTCCTCCAGTCATCCATTGTTATCTGAAAAAAATGCGGGTTTACGCTTGAAAAATTTTCAACTCTGCTTATGTGGAATATTGCAAACAGAATTGTTTGGAATTATCATTTTAATTATTACTTTCTAGAGGAAATGGAAAATTGATATATACTTTCAAGAAAAAAAAAGAGAACAATGCCAATTTCATAATCACAGCACTCCTTGAATCAAATTGACCTACTTGATCATTTTCAGTAATTAAAACATATAAACACTTTCATTTTAAGTAAAAATTAATTAATATAATCTAAGAAGATATCTGCTGGGTGCTGGCTTGCGAGTCGGTTAACCGGCATTGGGTAATGGTGTAGGTCCATCGTCATTAATTGAGACTTAACTTCAAATAACCTACCAATCTTTACATATTTAAACAATAACTAGTCTAATTGATCCATCATGGAATCCATTTTTAAAAAATGATTATTCGAAGATGTGGCCTGGTGTGACGTAGATTTTAGAAAAACAATTTTCTTTATAATGGATGGCAACGTTTCTAGCATTAATGAGATCTTCTTCTGGGCTCAAAGTGTTTCTTTTCCGTGTAGATGTGTCAATTTTGTGTGTCGTGGCACTCCCAACACGGTGCACAAGAATGACACATCTACACGGAAAACAAACATTTTGAGCTCTGAAGAAGATCTTAATAAAACTCGAAACGTTGGCACTATAATGAAAATGTTTTTCTAAACCGTACGTCACACCAGGTAGCATATCATGACCTCCGAATAATCATTGACTAACGGTCGCTAAATACGACACATTTTTTAAAATATTCTGTAATAGTAAAGCGTTAATTTTTGCTTTCGACCTATATTTTTATAGAGAAAAATATTCTCCTCGCCAGTAGGTTTTTCTTGAAAGATAGCACTCTACAATTGTTATTGATCTACAACATACAAAAATAATCGTTTCTATGTGATAACCAGTTTTTGAGAAAAGATGTTATAGTGGGCTTGTTTTGTAGTTCTTTTAGGGATCTAATTGTTACAGGACTTTAGCAATTTTCCATGGGCTTTGTTTTCAATTGGATACTTTTTTGGTAACACTGTCTTAAATACACTTGATCTATTACAACAATAGTGAATTTTTAATTTATTTAATGGGTAGAAAATAGGTGAAAACCTGGACGGTGACAATTGAATTTAGTTTTTCATGCAGACCATATTGAGATACAGATTATGCTTTAATTTTGTGACAGCACCTGAAGTTGAAAAATTTGCTATGAAATAGTTTGTATTTTTTTGCTTAAGAAATTGGCATTATTAATTGAAATTTTTTGGATTGAGCAAATTTACTGGGAACTTTTACGTGTTCAATGAGAGACCAAACTGTTGCCATTTTTTTGGGCATAATTTTCACAATATCCATTTGTTTCATTATAACCATTCTTTACAATTCTCCGAGGGCTAAAAGGATTTTAGAAACATGATTGATCTTCTTTTACATTTATTTTACCAATTTTTCATTGTTTTATTACATTTGTTTGTGCCTATTGTTCCACAAATGAACAAAATAATCGTTTCTAGACGGCGAAAATTTTTAGGAAAAGTTCAGTATTTTTATTATTAGTATTATTACAACGAGCAGCTTTCTCACTAACTATTACTAATAATAGGTAGACCAAGTTGTTGGGGCAAGGATTTGAACCAAACTTTTATTAGTGACTTTATACACCAAAATATATGACGGTATCCGGCCACTTCTTGTTATGGTTTCAAATTAAAAAAAAATGAAAGTTAAGATTTTCTTTTTTTTTCAATTATTTTTGTATTTTTACTATTCTCAAGTGAACTTGGGGGATGTCTCGTTTTGTAGCGTGTTTTATGTAGATTGCTGTAAAAATATGCAAGAGTTATCAAAGTTTATCAATAACCAAAATGTCTTTAGAAACGAAATATTTATCAAGTAAATTGGGTCGTAACTTTTTTCATGATTGAAATTGCGTTTTAGCATCTCTGAAAGCCCTTGAATGTAAATTTTTGTTTGAATTTCGAATGACGTTCGAATCGATTTTCACTATTTCTCGTGGTTCACTTGACTAATTAATATAACTTATTTAATTAAGGTTTTAAGTGGAGATAAAAAAGATAAAGCTGTTCGTGGCTATTTCACTTGACGACGAGAATCAAATAGATTACACGACATATGAAAAATAACAAAAATGGAGGGAAAATTCAAAAAGCGCGTTTGAGAAGGGATGTTGGTACCCGAGGTGATCGAAGTCACGATAGGTCAAGTGGTAGAGTAGCGACGTATCAAGCCGAAGGTCGTGGGTTCCAATCCCGCTCGTGACACTGACTTGTTTATCTCAACTCAAAAACCTAATTAATTTATCAATTTTTTTGAACCGTACAATTTTTCCTATTTTTGAGGCGTTGTTGTCGGAGTATCTACTTGAAATGGCGATAATTAAAAAATTACTAAAATGATTTCAACATCGAACAGCGTATTTTACAGAAGAGGAACCTACCTTTTGAACAATGTATACAGTATTAAAGTTCTATTTCTATACAAAAATTCACAAAATAAGTTAACAATTAACCAGGTTTATTTTCTTCGTGGAAACACTAGTAAAGTCTGATGGATTTGAACATTTAGTTTTAATTAGTTCATTGAGATGTTGAGAGAAGATAATTTTGCTTGAATTTTTTTTTAATTAGTGAATGTGTTAAGTTCTCTACTGAGCTTATCTTACTGTAGGAAATTTTGAGCCATAAAAACGTTGCAATAAAAATATGGCAAAAGTTATCAAAGATTATCAATAACCAAAAAGTTCCTATAAACCAAATATTTATGAAGTAAATTAGGTCATCATTTTTTCATGAATGAATTTCCGTTTTAGCACCTCTATAGACCGTAAATGCAAATTTTTCTTTGAATTTAAATTTATCGAATTTTTCATATTTTCAAGAAGTCGTTATCTGCTTAAACTCATGTATTCTTATTGTTGTGGTGTAAATAGGAGTTCGTCTCATTGCTGGTTATGCCTGGATTTTTGCAGTAATGTTTTTATCAGTACACTAGGTTCGCTGTTTTACCCACGTGGAGTGTAAATGTTGCCTCATTGGCTGGTTATCTTAGTCGCATTTTCTTTCATTATACTCCGCAAACCGCCCCAGAGTCTGTTCTGATACGTCTGAATAAAAGATAAGATTGGCTGGGATTATGACAGAACATAATTATAACAATAAAGTTTTGTGATGGCAGTTTTGCTTTGTCTCTAGAAATGTTGACTAAACGAATCATAAACAAATGACTGTAAGAACGTAGATAATGATCGCTGTTTTTACTTTGAGTTTTCTAAATCTAAAAGTCAAAATGCACTTCTAGTTTTATAACCTGATAAAATGTTTAATAACTATTTGAAAAAAGAAAACAAAATTGCATCACATGTTCTCAAAACTGGAGAAGAGCTACAAGATTTACGTTCGATTTAACGCGTTTCCCGTTTAATTACGTCCTAGGGCAAACTTTACACTAATGACGATGAAGTGTTTCGGTCAATCCCCGATTCTCCGACCTACCGACCGTCTTACCATTACTAAATACATACAGGTAATGCTTACCTTATTCAAAGTTTGAGAACGATATTAGTGAGAGATCGGAAATTGGAATGAAACGTTTGGAATGTCTTTCATGAGAATTTTCCCCCTGCACTTGAAGTCCGAATTAAACTTGTTGGTGTTACATGATTGCTTGAAATTAAAACAGTTTGATATTTTACATTTTTTGTTATTTCTTTACCAATTGTCCGTGAACCATTTTGGGAATGAAAAAAAGGGGAAAAATCAAAATCAAACAATTGATTCATCCCTCGGCTTAGCTTCGCAAGAGAATACAGTTTAAAGCCTACAATTGGACCACAGCTTACAACTTAAAGGATATCGGACTTAATTTTAATTATTTATTTATCCGCTTGAACCACAAAGCCTAGTAGATCTGTACTAAAAAATAAATTCAATTTTAGTCATATATACCTAAACATGAATACAAATATGCATATTATATTTACGAAAACGGTTCACAATTAATGATAATTACAAATCTAAAAAACAAAACCAAATGTTTATAACGATCGCTGATTGTTTTCTAGACATGTATAAAACAAATTGACAGGATAAAATATCAGTATCTTTATGTATTAAAAAACAAGGTAAAGCAAGTTATTTCATAATGGTTTCTTTTCATAAAGTAAGAAAAGTAACAGTTTTTTCGAATACAAATCTTTTATAAAGTTCAGCTGTTTTTTGTAGTTTTTACTTTCTCCGCACTACATTTTTTGAACAAATACCTTTCAACGAGTTCATGTTACGTCAGATTATTCAATTTCATCGGCCTGATTCTCTTATGATGCAAGAAAATGTTTGCATCGCCTACTTCTCTCAAAGATTCATACATGAGTGACCTTTACTAATTGGATGAAATTTTTAAACTAAATTTATACATTTCAGTCAGATTTCTGTAATTTTTGACTGTACTTAAATTCTACGTAATGTTTTCTTCGTGAGATTCAGCAGGAACAGGCGTGTACTTCGACGTAACTCTCGTGATGCTTGTTATTCATCTCGACCATGGCCATACAAAGACTATTAATTATAAGTTAATTTATCAATAAAAATATTTGGTACATTATTGGGTAGCAATTAAGTAAGTATATTATATTTTTAATATATATATATATATTTTATATAGTCAAAAGTATTATGTACATCTCAGTCAAATTTGTGGGATTTTTCACTGTACTTGAATTCAATATGATCGCCTTTTTTTTCTTCGTGAGATTC
>CM077109.1:10528071-10539639 GCA_039619505.1 Cimex hemipterus
TTGTGTAAATAATAATGGTTTATTATAATGTTATTGTAATGATTATTAACAACTTATGTCATATTTAGTCATAATACAGATTTATTTCCACATATTAAGTACAAACCATCATGCAACTACTTATAGGTTAAGTGTTACTTGGTACTTGGTTGAAAAATATTTGCCTGTCACAAAATACTGACTACTTATACTTACAATTTTCAGCATTGACGTGTTATTGTGTATTTCATATTGTTTACGACATGGATCAGATTAGCGATTGAGAGCCAGTGATAAAGAGAGATAGACAGATCGTCTCGTTATTCTCAGATAGTGAGTGAGATAGAGAGAGATTTATCCATCGATGCAGGGATGGGTAAAAAGGAGATAGATTGATTGACTGATTGAGAGTGTGTGTGTGTGTGTGTGTGCGCGCGCGCGCGTGAGAGAGAGAGAGAGAGAGAGAGAGAGAGAGAGAGAGAGAGAGACTTTGTCTGAGGGAGGGAACAAAATACCTTAATGAAAAAGCATAAAGAAAGAGGTACTTAGATAAAATTAAAATTGATGAGAACTATAGGTGCTTCAAATTGAGGTACAAGAACTTTCTGCTCGCCTTATTATAGACAAACTTAATGAAAAGTGAAATGAATTCTGTATTTAGACATTTTTGTTTATTACTATGTTGTATTTTCTTTTTGACAATGAACTCCATTCTTCTTTCATTCATAATGTACAGGGAATGAGAAATCGAAAATTTTTGAAAAAGGTAAACAAATAGGGGAAAACCATAAATCCACCACATGTATTGACACGCTCCATGCTTAGGTTATTAACCTCTTATGTTATATGCATGAGAAGAATCCAATCTGACTGGAGTTTACATATTATCTACCCCACCGAAAAATGAAGAAAAAAATCTGTGAATCATTCTGCCCGGCTAAGCGTCAATGTTAGGGGCTTCCTTTCTAGGCCGTCGACTTTAATGGAAAAATTCCGGAAGTTGTTGTTTGAAGGGGCGTGACCGTTGTGGTCCCTCGTGGAAAAAGACTTCGTCAGTCACGCCGGTCTACGTGCCCATAATATTCATGTTTACAAGAAGCTGATCGATCCGGCGATTTTCTATAACAGGAGACACCTAAAAATAAGCGCCGACTATTTCAGTCTGTGTCTCCCTCCTCTTTTTGGCTGGATTGAAAAGCGATATGAATACACGTGAACCTGGTTGAATAACGGCGATATCGGCATGAACTGGTAGAACAGGTATAATCATTAAATAGACGTCGTCTGTTACAGAAAAAGAAAGATAACTCTGATATGGATCCCTTCCCTTAAAAAACTGGCGTAGATCTATGATAAAAGAAGTGCCGCTTGCCCAGGAGGCTCGTCAGACAATTATGATCGACAGCACTAATTACAGGTCATAACCCCATATATCACACAGATAAAGGCCCTGTTTAAGCCTATTGTAGTTACATTTCATTTATGGTTTTATAGCAATGGCCAAATCAGTGATAATAGGTCATTATTTCTTCTGTCAACCGGACAGGATGTTCTCAACAAAGATTGAAGTATCATTCCATCCTCTACAGTTGGGCATTATTCCTCTATCAGATTTTCCCTGGGATTGGCGAACAGATAAATTTGAACTTTGAAAAGCCGGCATTCAAATCATCTGTGTCCAAGTATCGTAACAATCTTCGGTCATGGGACGTCCATCTAGCGCTCAATTCCAATTATAACCCTCAATTCAGGACGTGGATCAATCTGGGTTTGGGGGAGCGATAATTTATTAGTAGTCTCTTGTTGTTGCCCATGAAACTTTAACAGCCGATTCCATAGTAGTAAATTTTTATTGGTTTGTAGTTTAATGTTTGTAGCTTTATTCAAAATTATTGACTTTTTAATTGGAGACAAGCTCCCCCGTTTTCTCTTTTGACGATTGGTTCGCTTCCTCAGGTGTGCGTGGTACTTAATTAATTAGATCGGTACTGGCCGGTCAGCCAGAATTAAAATATTTTAAATTTTGATATGTGTTATTATTTTTGTATGAAAAAACTTTATTAATTAGATAATAGAAAACATTTTGTCAAGGAAGTTATTTTTTTTTCAAGCGTCTTGGTTATATTTCGTTTCATTATCGTTTTTTAAATGAAAAAAGTTGGTTGTTTAATTTAATTCATTTATATAATTATCTATCCCATATCAGTTCGTTGTTTTAAATAAAAGGAAATATTTGAAAGGTTTATTTAACTGTGGAGATTTTGACCACCTTAATATCTCCCCTATTTTTGACGGACGGAACCAGCGGAACTTCCGTGGCCTTTCTCTCAATTGAGGTCAGTTAGTGGCCAGGAAGAATTAATTAGCTTAAGTATTATTGATTATCAAACGAGTTCGGTTTTTTTTTTCTATCGATCGGAGGCTTTTACGTTGGGCAAGGCTTTTCATATTAACATTTGTAAATAATCAATCAATTTACGTTTTAATGGCCCAAGTTACTTTTTTTCCAATTAATTAATCTTTAAGTAAGGTATTGGTTGAGACAAAAAAGTAATTGTTCCGAGCGGGATTCGAACCCACGACCTTCGGCTTGGTACGCAGCTGCTCTACCAGCTGAGCTATCATGACTTCGACAGCAACATTCCATCTCAAACCTACAACCGTTCGAATTTTCCCTCTTTTTCCCCGCCTTCAAATATCGAATTATCAGGATTGAATTCTCAGCGACTTATGATGTGTTAGTTGTAAATACTAGAAACCTTTTTTTTTGTTAAGAACTTTTCTTTTAAACTGGCGTGCTTATGAATATGTTTTTTCTTTCCAAAGGTAGAATGGGAATGAGGCCCGGAATCCCCATCCCCAATCTATCTTTGAAAAGAAAAAACATATTTTAACTGAGAAGGCTGATCAATCACCGAAGAAAATATTGACGTGGTTATATTTCATTTCATGATTATTTTTTATGTGCAAAAACTAGGTTGTTTTATTTAATTCATTTGTGAACAGAATTATTTATATGTACATACATTTCATAAATTGTTAGATTTTTATGATCCCGAGTAAATTTATTGTTTTAAATGAAAGGAAATACTTTAAAGGTTTATTTAATTATTGAGATTTTTACTGCTTTAAAATCTTCCGTATTTTTGGCGGACGGATTCCATGATTTTCTGTCAATTGAGGTCATTTAGCGGTCAGGTAGAATTAAAATTAGCTTAAGTATTATTGGCTATCAAACACATTTAGATTTTTTTATCAAGGGAAAATTTTTATGTAATGGTATTTGTATGAGTTTCATATATTAATTTTTGGAAATAATAAAAAACGTTTTATTTTGAAGAAAGAATTTTTTCATTTACTCCGTGGTTATATTTAGTTTGTATATTATTTTTTAAATGAAAGAAGTTTTTATAGTTTTGTTTAACCTATTAATTATTTCTATGCATTTTATAAATAGTTGTTTTTATGGTAATTTTTTTAGTTTTAAAGGAAAGGAAATACTTTAAAGGTTTATTTCATAGTAGAGATTTTTACCGCCATTTAATTACCCTTATTTTTGAGGGAATGAACTTCCTTGACATTTTCTGTCCAATTTAGCAGAAGGGATACTTCACAGAAGAAAAAATTAGGCCATCTTATCTTAGTTTCAAGTGCACCCAGTAGTTAAGCCTTGGACTAAATGTTTAAAAATGTTACTATAATATGAGATTTAAAAAAAATGATTGATTATTCCATCTACGAATATCTAATTGTCAAACGCTTATCATTTGGCGATATAAACAATTGAACGCTTTAGGAAAACTAGGAAATGTATTTTCGTCCGATCGTAATATATCTAGGTCATCAATGCATAAAAGAAACATAGTTATGAGATCTCTTGACAATTAACAGAGTGACTAGATGAATATTTAATTTTCAATTGGAATCTGAAACCTGTCGATTAAAATGGTCAATCAGAAACACAATTTTATAAAATATCCCTTACACACGTATATATTGTTTAGAATTATTATCATTAAAAGTTTGCGTTGTTTGTTGTTTCTCGGTAAAATATTTTTGGGAATTTGTCAAAGTAGGTCGAAGAGATAAAAAGCTAGGATAATATTTATACTAATAACAGTTCGCAGAAGTTAGTTTTCCTTTGTGAAATAAATGTGGCCGGTGGATGTCACCTTGGGATAATTCGCCATGAAAAGAGATGACCGTCGAATGTGCAGTCTGCTCTATCAGGCCGGCGCAGGACAGTGTTATCTTCGGCGCTCCTCTCCACCGGGATTAGTGGCCTCCTTTGATGAAAAGAGGTTCGCTCCTCCTCGACCACCTCCGCCCACGGCTTTTCACAGCCACTTCACAACAGCTTCAACACCACTCGAAAAACACCAAATTTTTCTCCTTTTGTTGTCTTCCGACTTGGTTTTGTTGAACGCCCACGCCCTTTTAGTCGGGTTAATTGCCATCTTGATGGGGGCTTTTCTTTTTTATTGCCCAACCATTCGCATCTTTACAGTTTAATAATTTTCCTTCTTAAATCAAAACTAAAAGAAAATACAATTGCCAGTATAATTATTTTAACATTGATGTCAGGCATTAGATTTCGAGGTCCGATTGACCAAATATATTATTTCGAACTAATTAATCTTTAATTAGGGCGCAATTCGTGTCGTGTAATTTATTTAATTCTCGAGGAATGTTGATTGGTCAATTGGTGAATTAGACCACGAATTGTAATGGATTTAATAATTAAACTGAAGTGAAACATCACGAAAGCTCTCCGTGTCCATTTCATTTGGCGCAGAGAATCAAATAGATTACAAGACATTTGAAAAATGGCAAAAAAGAAGGAAAATTGGAGAGGTGAGGTTGGAATGGGTGGTTAGTGCCCAAGAGGATCGAAGTCACGTCAGCTCAAGTGGTTGAGTAGCAGCCTGTTGAGCCGAAGGTCGTGGGTTCGGATCCCGATCCTGACACTGACTTTTTTATCTCATCAACTACCTTTCATGAACATAGTCAAAATGATATTGCGTCCGCTTATTCCCGCTTCTTTATAGTAGTGTTTACTTTTTTATTTAAGTCAACAATTATCTTTCTTGTGTTTTGACAAAACGATTTACCTTCTCTTATTGGCCTATTTTGATTTGAAAAAAATCTAGTGAGCGTGGCGTTTTGAGTCGCTCATTTTTTTTTGACCTCAGGTTGTCCGTACTTTATAGGTCATAAGAGGAAGTCAGACGAGAATGGGGTAGATTGAATTTTATTGACTTTTGCTATATAAAAAACAAATTAAAACAAACAATTTTATTTTAAAAAGAGTTTTATAACAAATATATTATGAGCGTTGATGGCCTCAACGGTTCAGATCTTCACACGGCGCTTATCACTCTAAGGTAGAGATCCCGGGTTCAAATCCAACGGCCTACATTCGATATACAAGGTGAGTCATTTTTTGACGCATCATTGGAAAATCAACGTGGGTGCGCTTAAATCTGACTCAAGGGTTATTTCCTTTGATTAGTACGTTAATGAAAGAAAGAGAAAGTGAGTCAGTGCATTTTCCGCGCAGATTTTCAGTGCATCATAGGAAAATTAACGTTGGTGAGTCTAATTATGACTCGGCACATTTAATTTTGTTAATCTCGTACCAAAAATTTATATATATTTGAAATATCCTCGAAAAAATTATTTTTGCTTAGTTTGATCTAATGATTCGTTTGCATAAAATTTTCTGAAATGTTATGCCATGCAATAAATCAATGAAATCCACTCGGACACCAACTCCCCGAAAAAAAGGAGGGAAAATCCAAATGGTGGGGTTGAGATGGGGAGTTGGTGATTACAAACGATTTCCGGATAATCACCAAAGGAAATGTAAAAATTGTACCGTAAAGATGTGCCTGCAGGCCAACGGATGTGAAAAAAGATGTGTGGTAAAATAATTTTTTAAAATAATAAATAATTTTTTACAGTATACAAACGGACGTCGAGCGAGAAAACTACTATACGTATAAGAAATAAGAATAACACAACGGGAATTCACAATATTATGCAAATTGAAAAATGATAGGCCATCAAGTAAACCTCTCATTTAACCCTGGGCGGAAAATTGACCCCATGTCGAGAACCCAGGGATCATTAAGCGTCTCAAGGGGAAAAAATTGTAAATCACCAAGAGCGGATCTATCACCTCTGGGACTGGTTATTTCCGCTTTTTAGACTCCCTGCTTGATTAAATCGCGACTTTTTCCCTGAGAGAGTAAATGGGAGTGAGAGGAAATAGAGAGAAAGAGTGAGAGCGAGAGAGAAGAGATTTTATTAGAAACTTAATCCGTGGTATATTGTTTTATATTATTCTATTTTTGGCTTTTGTTGATTTCTTAATTGATAATTCCCGTATTGTTTAAACAAAAAAAAAACACCTGTAATATGTAGAATTCAATGCATTCTTGGCCCACTTGACCAAGTAATATCTTACAATTGATTAAGGTAGTTTTAGTTGTGATAAAAAAGTTAGTACCACGAGAGGGATTCGAACCCACGATCTTCGGCTCGATACGCCGCTGCTATACCAGCAGAGTCATCGTAACCCCGATCAACTCGGACACTCTCGTCCCATCTAAACCCCACCTTTCGAACTTTCATGTCAAATTGGCTTTTTTTTCAAAAACACCGGCACCCTGAGGGTTTATATGACCTCTGCTGTTGCGAACCCTCGTAAAAAAAAGAAAAAAAAGAACTTTTATGTAGAATATTCCATTCCTATTTTTTTCTTATTGACTTAATTGACCATCGACCCCCATTAACATTGTGCATTAGTCGAAGATAATCAACTAAATCAATATCAGCTAAATCACGACAAATTGTCTTTCTCCGCCAAAAATAGATTAATCTATTATAATTTTTGATAAATGAACTCCATTTGTTAATGAACAAAAAGGATTCGACAGTTTATAGCCAATTTAATCAGGATGGATGGTCAAAATGCATGAAATGTTGTCTGAAAATGGCAAAAATATTTCTATAATGAATTCCAATCAGGATAAGTTTCATTCTGTCAGAAATTTCACGTATTATGAAGTTTCTGGTGAAATGACAACATTTTTAAAGTTCCAAACTATTTTCATCCTCAATATCTAATCCTGGATATTATTTGATTGTAGGGGAGTACAATAATGACATCAGCAATGATAATGTAGTGAAATTGTGAAGTAAAGTTATATTATAACTTTTGGTATCTCATTTTGGTATTGCAGTTACATTTTGATTGGAAGTCTATTATATTGACATACTTGAAGACTAGTATGGAATATTTTACAATACTATAGAATTTATGATAAAATCGACTATCAAAAAATGATTTTTTATGATGGAACTAACTGATAGAGCGGAATTTTTTTTTAAATTCGCAAAATACCAACTTTTATCTGCAGTGTTGAAAACGGAGGAAAGTTTATAAATTGTTTCTCGGTTATTCTCGCCAGTCAGAAATTAGAAATTTTTCCAACCCCCTGAGGCGACGAGTCGATTGAAAGTTTAATTTACTATTTACTCAATAAATTCGGAACGGGGTTAAATTTCTTTACGAGGAGTCGGTCCCATCCGGTGGGAATCTTTTTGACAAATGTCTTGAGGGAGAAATACGAGGAAAATTGGCCAACAGGTGCCAGACTGAAGCCGGAGAGCTCCCCGCCCGTATACAGCAACAGATTGTATAATCAATAACAGAGGGCCTAACTTTCCCAGAACGCTACCACTTTTCCTTAGGCCGAAGGCTGAAAGTCTACATGTGCAACAGTTTCCAATAGAATCAGTATCCGCAGTCGGGACCCTGATTAATCCGCCATATGTCGAATTTTTTCGGGAGATCAATCAACACGTAGGTTTTCCGTTTCTCACGACGATTTAGCCTTTTCATCACATGCCCCTATTCTCCATGATTCTTCTTATGTGCTAATAATAAATGATTTCAGGCAATCGTTCCATTAAATAGTCAAATATGAAAATACTCAAATGACTTGAGGATTAGTTAAAACATAAAATTGAACTAATTCACTATTTTCGTGGTCCACTTGACCAATTAATAAATAACAATTAATTAAGGTTGTTTTAGTTGAGATGAAAAAAAGTTAAACCTTCGGCTAGATACGCCGCTGCTCGAGGTCACGACATCTCAGGAGATATAGCAGCGGCGTATCTAGCCGAAGGACGTGGGTTCGAATCCCTCTCGTGCCATTAACTTTTTTTCATCTCAACTAAAACAACCTTAATTAATTGTCATAAATTTATTCAAATATCGTGAAATGCGGTCTGGTGTGATGTAGGTATCAGAAAAACATTTTCTTTATCGTGCGTTTGTCGTTTCGATCTTTTATTGAGATCATCTTCAGGGCTCAAAGTGTTTGTCTTCTGTGTAATTGTGCCATGTCGTGTTGAGAGTGCCCAACCACTCTCAATTGTCATAAAATTGAACATAGCACTAGTAGTATCATTTGTCGATTAATTATTTAAGTTTTACAAGGAACAAAAAAAGTTGACTTCTACTTCTAAGATGCGTGGTCAGTTAAGCAACTTCACGAGAATTGATTTTTTTAAAGAGGGTTCGCAACAGCACAGGTCATATAAACCCTCAGGGTTTTTGAAAAAAAAGCTCGTCTGTAAGTATGTCGAGTTCGAATGCAGGGCTGCTGGATTAGAACCCAGGTCCTTCACCTTATAGCGATGAGCTCCGTGCGAACGCCTAAAAGTTGCGGCACCGCTACCCCCAATTGACATCACTGAAAAGAACGTGCATAAACAAAGTTTTAACTACTTCTGAGCCCATTATTATTACAAAACCAAAATCTTGAAAAAGTTCAAGAAATTTATATGTAAACAGGAATGAGATTAATCAAAAAATTGAGCGGAAAAAAATAACATTCCATAAAACAGACTATTTAACAGAGATCAAATCCTACGAAGATCCACGTTCTAGTTGAATGTTTTTAGTGTAAAATTGGGTTCATCATTTGTCGTAATTACTTCAGCCGAGGAAAAAAAAAACTGCCCGAAACTACTCCCCACTAACTGGTTTTAATTAAGCCCTAATTTACAAAGTATTATTACATTTTTGATGCAATCAAACGAATACATTTTTGTATGTCTTATAAACCGTCCGGTTGCTGGCGTTTTAAAAAAACGCCCATTTGTATGACGAGTTCGAGTCGGGCCGCTGAATTTGAACCCCGTACCTTTACCTTAGAGCGATGAGTGCGGTGCCATCTCCTAAACCATTCTGGCCGCCGACGCCTCAAAATACATAATTGACTATTACTACAAAGAGATACTTACTATCAAAGCTTAATTGAGAAAATACAGTCAAACTAAAAAATTAAAAATTTTTTGCTTTGTT
Source organism: Cimex hemipterus (assembly GCA_039619505.1). Lineage (NCBI taxonomy): Eukaryota > Metazoa > Arthropoda > Insecta > Hemiptera > Cimicidae > Cimex > Cimex hemipterus. The sequence goes on from CM077109.1 coordinate 10,537,433, forward strand.
TACGTAAACATAATTAATATCAGGGAATAACTAAAAGAACCCAGTACATACATGGACCATGGCCATCAAAAATGATAACACGCTGATTATGGTACAATGCTGATAATAATCAAATGCAATCAAACCGATACATAATTAGTAGATGATGGGATTTGGTCTGGGAGTTGGAAACGGAAAATTAAATTACGCCACACACTTAATACACTACAACCACGAACCAAACACAATAGGAACAAGCATGACATTAATATACAAAGCACAAAAAGGGACGAAAACTAAACCTCGAGATATACAAATAAATAACACTTAAAAACGGAAAACGTATAAACTCACAAACAGACTCACAAGCACACACCACCTTCATGGCACTAAAAACACTTCATAACAAAAAACGAAATCGTTCAGAAGAACAAAACATTACAACCAACACCAGGAAAAAACAAATAATAACTGACAACGGAAATAACCCCCACCAAGACCGACCAACGAACACGGAGACCACGCCCCTTGACGCGACGCCCCCAGCGACAAGCGACGGACGCAACATTATATAAACTCTACCCAGACTAAATGACAGACAGTTTTTCTCTTAAGATTGGCGTAATGCCGAAACGCGTTCGATTAACTCAAACAAAAAACCCGCGAGTGAAGTAAGTTCCCGTGTGCCGGTTCAACAACAGAACAGACACACTTGCTAACAAAGCTTAATTTACTAAATACTGTCAAACCCTAAAATTACAATTTTTTTATTTGTTTACGTACACATATTTAATATTAGTGAATAACTGTGTCAGTTATCTAAAAGAACCCAAAACATAAACATGATCATGCCATCAAAAATGAAAACTGATCACTTTAGGTTGAATTGATATACCAACTTCAGCGTTGAAAATTTGTACTAGTGTCTAACAAATCTCGTTGAAATAGGACATGACAGTTATGTCAGATTTGACCGTTTTACGGGTTTCACTGTGCCCGTTTCAACGGCGTTACTCGCAATTTGGTGAAAAGCGCAGCTGTATTATCTTCTTTTGTCTAACGCCCAGAACAAAAACGGCCGTCTCTCGGAACCGATTTTTCACATGTTTCTTTTTCGCATTTAATACTGCCTTCGAATTGCCGGGAAGACGGTAATTTCCCATCCTGAGGCTTTTTACTTCCTCCCTTTAATTATATCCTCAACGAAGTTCAAAGACTAAGGTAGGTTAAAGGCCTATAAACGGGATTTCAGAGCTTGTTTTAGCATAATCCAATTTTCCTTACTATCATAGTGTCAGTAAGTTTAACACTTTTAACATTTTTGTAAATAACCTTACCATGTAATGAGGTTGCACTAACGCGAAAAATTTGAAACAAAACACTTCATAAAAGTTGAACATGAAAAATGTTAATATTAAAAATATCTGCACGGCAAAATCTCTTCAATATACTTTTACGAAATATAATTTTCGTGCGGTCCTTTTCTGCATTATCGTAAACAATGCAAAGTTCTCGGACTTATATTTTTGTTTGTAATGTTCAACTTTTCATTTATCGGTGAGCTACTTTCTGTTGAACTTTCTTGCTTTTTCCTTATTGTTTCCTGGGATATTTTGTTCTTCAATAAAATTTGCTTGCTTTAGAAGCATAAGGATTGAAAATAAATTAGTTTTGAATCTTTCGTTCATTTTAGATTATTCGGAGATCGTGAGATGCGATCTTGTGTGATGTAGGTTTTACAAAAACATTTTTCTTATTGTGCCAACGTTTCGATCTTTATTGAGATCATCTTCAGAGCCTGGGTTATGTAAATAGTGTGTAAATTTTACAAACACCTGTAGGAGATGTGAAAAAATATTATTCTATACAAATATGATAGAAAATTTCAGATTAAAAAAATGAATTTATATAATTCTAGAAAATTTTAGATAAAAAAGATGATTTATACAATGCAAAAAAATTAGATTAAAAAATGAATTTATACAATGCAAAAAAATTATATTAAAAAATGAATTTATACAATGCAAAAAAATTAGATTAAAAAATGAAATTATACAATGCAAAAAAATTAGATTAAAAAAATGAATTTATACAATGCAAAAAAATTAGATTAAAAAAATGAATTTGTACAATGCAAAAAAATTAGATTAAAAAAATGAATTTATACAATGCAAAAAAATTAGATTAAAAAAATGAATTTGTACAATGCAAAAAAATTAGATTAAAAA